>JAYESA010000011.1:170185017-170202517 GCA_036927795.1 Iris macrosiphon | reverse complement strand
GTATCCTAATATCCTCCTAGACCCTGTCACGGGAATACGCAACATGGTTGCAATACATATTGGGATGCGAGTTACGTATTTGATTAGCTACCAGTAAGTGTAACGTGCATCACAGCTTAGCATAAAATTAGGAGAACTCAGGAATAATTATGACTTGGCATTAGTTACATTGGGCGGGAAAGATAACTAGTAGACGTATAGGACACCCCCTCCATGAGTCTTTTATCCTTCGTACCATGCTCCTCGGAGATGGTCGATTGCAGAGCTACCCGTGTATCCGGGGGCATATGACACATATACTAGCCAGTCAACACGATTGGTAAATTAAGTCAGCATATGTCAAGCCTACACTCTCCCATGCGTACTACAAGGTCTTTACTTGCATTCACTTAGATGGTTAGCACCATGTATTTATTTATTTATTCAGTATTTACATACATGGCATGTTGTTTTTCTGTATCTTGTTATGTCCCACTGAGGACCTGGTTCCCTTCCAGATTTAGATGAGGCCTTCTACCCTATGGTATATGGGCCTGGACAGGAGACCAGGCATGCCACGGAGGAAGAGTTAGAAGCGACACCATCGGAATCTACCTGATCCTAGAGGCTCGTTCACCTGGAGATGGAGCTATTTTTCCTAGATAAACGATACTTTAGTCTATCCTATTTTCTGCACTATTATTATCTTTTGTAGTGGGTTTGTTCCCACAAGATGTGTACTATGATATTTTCAGACTCAGCATTATATATATTCAGCACTATTTCCTGATATTTCTGTAGATGAGATAGATTTACCTGTATTAGACTTATAGTATTTTAGGACAGCGTAGCACGTTCCTTTGGGTCCATTAAATTAGATTAAATCCTTCGTGATGTGTCAGCTGGCCAATGCCACGTGGCCTAGTTCCTTATATTTTGGGACTGGGGCGTGACATGGTTTTAGTGGTGGCCCATGCAGGTCTAGTTTATTGCTAGTGGTATGATGACATGCCCAGCAAGCCTGCAATAGGATAGAAATACTAGGTCTCATCCATACTGACTTCATCAAAATTATTACATCCTGCTTGATTATCAATTATTATTTCCTTGTACTTTTCTAATTTTTCTATCTTCTTCAGAAATATGGACATACCCGGTGGACATGCGATTAATGGGGCTGACCAAGCAACAGACCCCTCGCCCGATGTCCAAGGAACCCCGACTACCCCGAGAGACCAATCCCCTAGAAGGATACTGGTCTACCCGGCGACCCCATACATTCACCAGAATCCTGCCCAGACAGGAACACCAGCCCAGCACGAAGGGCAAACCTCCCAGGCCCCAACACCGCAGGCGGAGACACCTCTGCCTCCACCTCCAGCCCTTCCTGCCCTGATACAACAGCTTGAGGGCCAACCTCAAATGTTCCAGTTCCTCCAAGCCATGTTGCAGACTCAATGGCAACAGACTGAAGCCCTGAGACAGTCTCAGTGGCAACAGACTGAAGCCTTGAGACAGACCTTGATGACGGCTTTGGAGAGAACCACTGCCCAGGCCCCAGCACCTGTCCAACCAGTGGGCACAGTCCGAGGCTTCCGCCAAATGAGCCCGAGAACCTTTAAAGGCAGCGAAACCCCAGAGAAGATCTCAGACTGGATCTCCAACACAGAAATGCTGCTGGAAGGCTCACAACTTTCCCCCGACCTGTGGATGACCACCGTGAGAGCCCAGCTCTTAGGCAACGCCCATCACTGGTGGAATTCTATAAAGCGTAGCGTCGACAAAGACCAGACTTGGGAACAATTCTTGGAGCACTTCAATGCCAAGTACTTCTCCGCAACAATCCGAGATGCCCTATACTCCCAGTTCCTGCACTTGGAACAGGAAAATATGACTGTTGATGCCTACGACGCAGAGTTCAGCAGACTGAGTCATTTCGGTGCCATCTTGATACCGAATGAGCTAGAGAAGGCCAAGAGGTTCCACCACGGCCTCACCTTCGAGCTCCAGAGGTATACAACGACTCAGGCGAGGATCTTCTACGAGAAGGTTCTTGCAGAAGCAAGGGTGCAAGAAGCTATTGGCCGAGGAGCGAGACGCTCTAATCTAAACATCCCGGCCAAAAACTAGCAAGGATCAGGAGGACCTATCCGTCGTCCACAAAATCAGACACAGCAGACGACGGGACCCTATCATAAGAAGAAGCTCCCAGCTTGTCACTATTGTGGCAAAAAGGGGCATTATATTAAAGACTGCAGAAAGAAGAACGGACTATGCCTAGTATATGGAGCTAGCCAGCATATGGCAAGGGACTGCCCACAACGCAAAGATACAGCGCCTCAGAACGGGCAAAGACCAGGAGCTCAACATCCCTCGACATCTGGAGGACATCAGAGGTGAGCACCCCTGGCTACCCAGGAGAGCCAGTTCAACAAGGCCCGACAATAATCTGGAGGACAAAGGCATGGGCAGGCCTTTGCTTTAGCTGCAGTTGCAGAAGAACCCGAAGGTGAAACCATCACAGGTACCATTTTAGTTGCATCTTTATCTGCAACCGCATTATTTGATTCTGGCGCTACCCTGTCATTCATATCTAGTAGTTTCGCAGCCATGCACAAACTAGCCACCTTCCCACTGCCTAAATGCTGAAAAAAATTTACTGGAGGAGGCATCGTTCCGGTTACCAGCATTGTTAAAACATTCTCCGTAGTCGTTTTTAGTAGAGAGCTAAGAGCGCAATTTTTGGTACTCCCAATGCCAAATTTTGACATCGTCTTAGGCATGGACTGGTTAATCCAGAACAATGCTATCCTAGACTGCCGAAAAGGTAGTGTCACCTTTAGACCACCAGGACACCCGGAGTTTGAATACGTACGAGGTACCATCGAGCAAGGAGTAGGTCAGACTCCCAGAGCTTACATGGCGATGGAGATAGCACCCCCAGCACTCGTTGCAGAGTTCGAAGACGTATTCCCGGAGGAATTGCCAGGCCTACCGCCTGACAGAGAAGAGAATTCACTATTGAGCTGATACCCGGAGCTGCACCGGTATCCTCAAATGTGTACCGACTGGCGAAGAAGGAGCTTGACGAGCTGAAGCTATAATTGGAGGAATTGCAAATCAAGGGATTTGTTCATCCTAGTGCATCACCCTGGGGAGCACCAGTGTTGTTTGTACCAAAGAAGGACGGGATATATCGGATGTGTATTGATTACAGAGCCCTCAATGCTTTGACAATCAAAAACAAGTACCCCTTGCCGCAGATTGACGATATGTTCGATCAACTGACAGGAGCTGTGGTATTCTCAAAGATTTGAGATCAGGCTATCATCAGGTCAAAGTACGGAGAGAAGACATTCCAAAGACAGCATTCAGGACTCGCTATGGTCATTACGAGTTCCTGGTGATGCCTTTTGGACTGACTAATGCACCAGCCGTATTCATGAACCTGATGAACAGAGTCTTCCACCAATATCTGGACCAGTTCGTAGTAGTCTTCATCGACGATATCTTGGTGTATTCAAAGAGCCACGAGGAGCACGAAGAGCACTTGAGACTAGTACTAAAGACGCTGAGACGGGAGAGCCTTTATGCTAAACTAAGCAAGTGCGAGTTCTTCCTTGATCGTGTCGCTTTTCTTGGACACGTGATCACAGGAGAAGGCATCTCAGTGGACCCAGCAAAAATCTTATCTGTGGAGACATGGCCAACCCCGACCAACGTCTCAGAGGTGAGAAGCTTTCTAGGACTTGTCGGATATTACCGGAGGTTTGTAGAAAACTTTACAAGAATCGCGGAGCCTATTACCCGCCTTACCCGCAAGGAGCAGGAGTTCATATGGTCTGAGGAATGCCAGACAGCTTTCGATGAGTTGAAAAAGCGTCTGACCACAACCCCCATTTTGACTATACCATCTGGATCCGGAGGTTTCGTAATCTATAGCGATGCATCCGGAAAAGGATTAGGTTGTGTCTTAATGCAACATGGGAAGGTTGTAGCTTATGCCTCAAGACAACTGAGGACTCATGAGAAGAATTACCCCACTCACGACTTGGAGCTTGCCGCAGTCATCTTCGCCCTGAATCTATGGAGACATTATCTACACGGCGAACGAGTGGAGATATTCACCGATCACAAGAGCCTAAAATACGTCTACACCCAGAAGGACTTGAATCTGAGACAAAGACGATGGCTCAAAGTAATGACAGATTTCGAGATTGATCTGTAGTACCATCCAGGGAAGGCTAATGTAGTAGCTGATGCACTAAGCAGAAGACCCTCGGCATTCTTTATGATCACCCAACCAGGTCTATTGAGAGATCTAGAAAAGTTGGGAATAGAAGTCATTATGCCAGGAATTGACGGTCAATTGTCAAACTACTAGCTACAATCAACATTGGTCGAAAGAATCAAGGTTGCACTGCCAACAGATGCAAGATTTCAGAGGCTTCGACAAAGAACAGAGGTTGGAATCCAGACAAGATATCGCATACACGAAGATGGGACTCTAAGATGTGGAGAACATCTTTATGTTCCAAATGGAGAACTTTGTGAGGAGCTGATGTCAGAAGCTCACAGCTCAACATACTCTATACATCCAGGAGGCACAAAGATGTACAGAGACCTGCGATAATACTACTGGTGGCATGGAATGAAGCGAGAGATAGCACGCTTTGTGGCAAAATGCCTGGTGTGTCAGCAAGTCAAGGCTGAACATCAGAGATCTGCCGGTCTACTTCAACCCCTCCCAATACCCGAGTGGAAATGGGAACACATTACGATGGACTTTGTTACGGGCTTCCCAAGAAGTTCCAGTGGTCGTAATACTGTATGGGTTATCGTAGACAGACTCACCAAGGCTGCTCATTTCCTACCTTTCAGAGTCGAACAATCTACAAAAGTCTTGGCGGACATGTACATGAAGGAGATAGTGCGTCTGCATGGAGTACCAGTCAGCATAGTGTCTGACAGAGATACGAGGTTTATATCTTACTTCTGGCAAAGTATGCAAGAAAGTCTTGGTACCCGCCTCAAGTTCAGCACCTCGTACCACCCGCAGACAGATGGCCAGTCAGAACGCACCATCCAGATACTAGAAGATATGCTGAGAGCCTGCATGCTTGATTTCAGCGGATCATGGGAAGATCATTTGCACCTGGTGGAATTTTTCTACAATAATAGCTATCAAGCGAGCATTCAAATGGATCCCTTTGATGCTTTGTAAGGAAGGAAATATCGTTCCCCAGTATGCTGGAGCGATGTTGGCGAAAGACAGATCTTGGGACCAGAACTGGTTGTTCGTACGGTGGAGAAAGTAAAGAAGATACAAGGACACCTACGAACTGCACAGGACAGACAGAAGCACTGGGCCAACGTTCATCGACGACCTCTAGAGTTCCAAGTAGGAGAGCATGTGTTCTTGAAGATCTCACCTACCAGAGGAACTATCAGATTTAGAGGAAGAGGAAAACTGAGTCCAAGGTACATTGGACCCTTCGATGTGTTGGAACGCATCGGAGAAGTTGCTTACAAGCTAGCCCTACCTCAGACCCTGGAAGGAGTACATGACGTCTTCCACGCATCTCAGTTGAGGAGGTACATGACGTCTTCCACGCATCTCAGCTGAGGAGGTACATTCCAGACCCAAGTCATGTGCTGGACCATTCAGAGATCACCGTCCGCCCGAGCCTATCTTACCAGGAGGAACCTGTAGAGATCCTAGATCGTAGCGAGAAGGTATTGCGAGGCCAGACTATCCCTCTAGTTCGTGTTGCATGGAGACATCATGCACCAGGTGAATCAACCTGGGAACGAGAAGAGGATATTCGACAACGTTTCCCCCATCTATTTCCAAACCAGGGTATGTCCTAATATTTCAAATCAATCTTTCATTCTCATCATATGTCTGTTTTTATTTCGAGGATAAAATATTCTAAGGAGGGTAGATTGTAAACTCCCTCGACCAGATTTCAGTAATTTAGGAATATTTTTTTACAAATTAGAATTATTGCAACTTTTTAAAATTTATTTTGCTTACATATCCTATTGACTGTACACCTGTCCATTATACAATTAATTAGAATATTACACTAGCTGTTATCCCCAAACAAGTTCACATACCTGTCCTAGACATGTTAGACTATTTTCTTGAATTTTGTGCAACTCCCAGATACTTTATTTTGAGCCTCGTTTGAGACGCACAAATATCATTACAAACGTTCGTATTTATTTCCTATTTAAATTCCTACTCTATACCCATCTTTGTACCCCTAGGGATTTGAGACCCAGCATGCACCTGTTTTACCCAAACAAAAATACTTTAATATTCTACTTTAAATATACTACAATTAGTATATTGACACCGTATTAAAATTATGGCCCTACCTGCCTCTAAATAATTAGAGAACACCATGCGCAGTATTTATTAATTAATAAATACGGTAACCCGTATCACCCAAAGAACCAGGCCCTGTCCCTGCCCAGGCTCACCCCCATACCCCCCAAGGCACTCCCCCAACTTTTCCCCTCATTTCTGTGCAATTCAGTATTTTTAGGAATCAGTGTTTTTAATCAAATAAATTGCGTAATTACGCAAATTCCCAATTTTAGGACCTATTTGCAATTTATGGAATTACAGGGGTTTTTCTGCAATTTTCCCTGTGAGGTGTCACCCCCCTATTGTCTGGTGAACGTGCACCGTACACGTGGCAGTGGGACCCACCAAAATATTCTGAAAATGTCAGGAAAATATCCTAAAAATCCAAAATACCTAAAATACCCCTAGACTTCACATTAATTACAACCCTATGCCATTGCCTAATCCTATAAATACCCGACCCCCCCCCATTCCCTAAACCCTACACCACTACCCTCAGCCCACCTCCGGCCACCGAACCTCCGTCGAACTGTTCGCTACTTCCCTCCCCTCTCCTCCGACCACCGCCACTCCCCTCCGGCCACCGTCGGCGCCGCCCAGAGCTCTCACAGAGCCGACCCGACCACAACACCCACAGCACCCCAGCACCCCTGACCTCCCCCAGCACCACCCTCCACCGTCGTGGACCACCGCCACCATCCCCGACAGCTCCGCCCTGACCTCCTCCACCGAACCAATCCTCCACCACCGCCCCACGACCACCACTCCGGCCGCCCTCACCCCCGCAGCCCCTCCGCCCTCACCCACACCAGCACTGCCACCCCTATCCCGACCACCTCCAGCCGCCACTACCGCCACCCCTGACCTCCGCCACCGCCACCAGGCCCTTCGCCACCCTTCCCTCCGTCGACCCATCCGCCTGCACCGCCTCCTCCGCCACCACCCTAGCCGCAGCGGCCCTCGCAAGCCATCGCTGTTGCTGCTGCTGTTAAACGTTGCTGCCACTGCCACCCTCCCTCCGGCCAGCCGCTGCCTCCTCCGCCGCCGTCCTCCCGTCGGCGACTAGCTGTGGGCCCCCTCTGTCGACCTGTCAGGTATAGATACATGTAAAATACGTAAATACGTAATTATTCCTATATGTATATATATATGTATATATATATATATATATATATATATATATATATATATATATATATATATATATATATATATATATATGTATATATATGTATATATTTTTATATATTAATATATATATTAATATATATATTTAATTATATATTATTTAATTAAATATTAAAATACAGTATATACAGTAAATAAATATGTATTTATATTTCTGTATTTTCATTTTTATTTATTTATTATTTATATGTATATGTATATATATATATATAAATATATATATATCTATGTATATATATATGTAATTATATAATTATATATATAATATATATACTTAAATACAGCATTATATATAGAATAATATTATATATATATATATATATATATATATATGCATCTTTTATTTTCTGTTTATATATATATATATATATATATATATATATATATATATATATATATATATATATATATATATATATATATATATATATGCATCTTTTATTTTCTGTTTATATATATATTATTATGTAATACATATGTAAATATATATGTATTTTTGCTTTTCTTTATATATATTTATATATGTCTATATATATATATATATTTATGTATATTATAATTATATATATATATATATATATATATATATATATATATATATATATATATATATATATATATATATATATATATATATATATATATATATATATATATATATATATATATATATATATATATATATATATATATATATATATATATATATATATATATAATATCTACATATGTATATATATATGTATGCTTTTTATTTTTATTTTTTTTATATATATTACATATATATGTATATATTATAATATATTATATGTATATATATATGTATGCCTTTTTATTTTTTTATCATATATGTATATATATATATATATATATAATACATGTATATGTATATATATTATAATACATTATATTTATATATATATGTATATCTATATGTATATTTATATATACTATGTTATATATATATATACATATATATATATATATATATATATATATATATATATATATATATATATATATATATATATATATATATATATATATATATATATATATGCCTTTTATTTTCTTATTTATTATATATATCACTATATATAAATAAATATATTATTAAGTATATAAAAATCTTATATACTTTATTTCTTCTTCCATGCAATTTATATATATATGTATATATTTATATTAAGGTATATAAATACAATACTTACTTTTTATATATGTTCTTAATATATACTATATATATATATTAAGTATATATAATTGTATATATAGTTATACTATATTTATGCATCATTCAAATTATATTTACAAAACTTGTACGTCTTGAACAGAGTACATCTTCAGCGCAGTCAGTGACCCCATGTCACAAGACCCCTCAAACTTGACTGTGAGATCAGGTTTTCAACACAATCAGGAAGTAGGCAAGTATACCTTGCCAAGTTTACTGTTTAAATTCAAATATTGTTATATGTTATTGCTCCTGAATTACATATGACTGTGAGTACCTGAGATTATCTCGGGTACAGTCAACAAATACGTTGACACGTAGTGTAATTAACTTAATCTTTATAGACCTACCAACATCTGCGAGGGTATCCTAATATCCTCCTAGACCCTGTCACGGGAACACACAACATGGTTGTAATACATATTGTGATGCGTGCTGCGTATTTGATTAGCTACCGGTACGTGTGACGTGCATCACGGCTTAGCATAAAATTAGGAGAACTCAGGAATAATTACGACTTGGCATTATTTATATTGGGCGGGAAATATAACTAGTAGACGTATGGGACACCCCCTCCATGAGTCTTTTATCCTTCGTACCATGCTCCTCGGAGATGGTCGATTGCAGAGCTACCCGTGTGTCCGGGGGCATATGACACATATACTAGCCAGTCAATACGATTGGTGAATTAAGTCAGCATATGTCAAGCCTACACTCTCCCATGCGTACTACAAGGTCTTTACTTGCATTCACTTAGATGGTTAGCACCCTGTATTTATTTATTTATTCAGTATTTACATACATGGCATGTTGTTTTTCTATATCTTGTTATGTCCCACTGAGGACCTGGTTCCCTTCCAGATTTAGATAAGGCCTTCTACCCTATGGTATATGGGCCTGGACAGGAGACCAGGCATGCCACGGAGGAAGAGTTAGAAGAGACACCAACAGAATCTACCTGATCCTAGAGGCTCGTTCACCTGGAGATGGAGCTATTTTTCCTAGATAGACGATACTTTAGTCTATCTTATTTTCTGCACTATTATTATCTTTTGTAGTGGGTTTGTTAACACAAGATGTGTACTATAATATTTTCAGACTCAGCATTATATATATTCAGCACTATTTCCTGATATTTCTGTGGATAAGATAGATTTACATGTATTAGACTTATAGTATTTTAGGACAGCGTAGCACGTTCCTTTGGGTCCATTAAATTGGATTAAACCCTTCGTGACGTGTCAGCTGGCCAATGCCACGTGGCCTAGTTCCTTATATTTTGGGACTGGGGAGTAATATATATATATATATATATATATATATATATATATATATATATATATATATATATATATAGAGAGAGAGAGAGAGAGAGAGAGAGGGTCGCGGCTTGGGGGGAATCTACGGGTATGGAGGGGGGTTCGACTATGGGTAGGATTAGGTTTAGTTTAAATTATTTTCTAATTTGGTTGGTAGCAAATATATGATAAATCTCTACTCCTATTAGATATTAATAACCAATATTTGATTGAGATTCTAAGGAATAAGATAATAATAACTAAATACATAAATAAATCCTATAAAAAGAGAGAAGTAGCCTAAATTAGCATGGAGGAATTATGGATTGCTTATTGATAAACTATTTATATAAAAATATCTAAATATTACACACAAGAAACTATTGTTGTTACACTAGTACCATACTAATACTAAATGATCAAATTTTGTGTTATGCGAAGATCCTACAGGTAGTGTCTCCAGTGTAGGGTAATTCCTATGAAGGACGATGTAGATTTTGGGGTCGTTCTATGTCATTAATGTTCAAACTACGGTGGAGTATACTAAAGTAACCATTGGATTTAAATTAATTTTAAAATAATCTAAATAAACACAATAAATATATACTACACACAAAATACATATTTTTGGGTGAGAGATTTTATAAACTACCCACCTTAGAAAATTTTGTCCTCAAAATTAAGAATATGACACGATCTAGAAAAACAAGAATGCGGTATGTAAATTCATACCCGAATACTTGCATAAGTGAGAAAAATGCTCTAAGATCGAATCCTTCCGCTCCCAAGTTGATTCGCCCGATGAATGATGCTTCCAAGCAACACGGACTAGTCAAATGGTCTTTTCTTTTAGCACCTTCTCCTTGCGGTCGAGAATCTCCACTGGCTCCTCCTCATAAGACAAACTCAGTCCCATGATGATCTCTGAATGATTCAGTACATGGCTAGGATCCGCCACATACCTTCTCAATTATGAGATATGGAACACATCGTGGACACCCTTCAAGGTCTGCGGTAATGCTAGTATGTAAGCAACCTCAGAAGGCATCTCAAAATCTTGAGCATTGGTCATGGTTTGATCCTTAACAAAAACCTCATCCCTGCTTCTGTAGAGCTTTCTTCCTACTGGATCGTAGAGTCTATAGCAACACTTATCCCGACCGTAATCGACAAAGATGCACCGCCTCGTCTTCGGCTCAATTTTGGATCTCTAGTCCTTCAGTACATGAACGAAGGCCTTCCAACCAAATACTCGCAGGTGATTGTATGATGGCTCTTTGCGGTGCCACACTTTGTTAGGCACATCACCTTGCAAAGAAGAACTAGAAGATAAATTAATAATATAAGCAGTTGTGTAAAGAGCCTCACCTCAATAGCTGCCCGACAAGTTTGCTTCTGACAGCAAATACCGTACCCTCTCCATCAGGGTTTTGTTCATCCTCTTCGCTACACCATTGAGCTGAAGTATCTTTGGCAGAGTCTTATGGTGTCGTATCCCTTGCTCTTTGCAATATGCATCAAAGGGACCGATATATTTGCCGCTATTGTCTGACCAAACACATAGCAGCTTCTTGCCCGTTTCTCTTTCAATGAAGGCTTGAAACTCCTTGAAAGTGGACAGCACCTGATCCTTGGTCTATAAGGCATAGATCCAAACCTTTCTGGAATAATCATCAATAAAAGTTACAAAGTAAGAGTCACCACCAATAAATTTTACCTTCATAGGACCGCAGACATCCGAGTGAATCAACTCGAGCAACGCCGGCTTCCTTGAACTTGGGTGACTTTGGAAAGACACCATATTTTACTTTTCCACTAAACAGTACATGCACCTCTCTAATTTTGTAGACTTTAGCCCTGGAATTACCTTTTTCTTCACTAAGTAGCTCATCTTCTTTTCGCTAATATGGCTTAGTCGTCTGTGCCACAACTCGGTAGACGCATCAGTAGTTGCGTTCACCTCCTGTGCCCCATGTGTTCTCCCTTCTATATAGTAGAGTCCAGACATCTTTCTTCCTCTAGCAATCACCATCGAACCTCTAGAAAGATTTTACTGACTATTTTTGAAGAGATTGAAGAAACTCTCGTCATCCAACCTTCCAACCAACACCAGATTGAAACGGATATCAGGGACATGACAAACATCTTTCAGAATAAAAACGGCACCACTCTTTGTCCTCAAATGCACATCTTCAATGGCAACTGCCTTCGACACATATCTATTTCCCATCTTCAATACTCCATAATCGTATTTTATGTAAGTAGCAAATAGTGCCCTATTGTGAGATACGTGCACTGAAGCACCTGGGTCCACCAGCCAAGAGTTGTCATCGCATATAAGATTTATAACTACCTCATCACCTACAATGATTATATTGCCTCCATGTGTCGAGGCCGCCACTGTAGTATTCTCGCCCTGCTTCCCCTTGTCGCCCTTCTTCTTTCTCTTCCAAGAGAAATAGTTTCGCTTGATGTGGCCCTTCTTGCCACATTAATGGTAACACTCTGAACCTCGTACCGACCCTTGGATCTTTCTATGCTTTTATCTCTGCTACCGCCTGGACCCCTGCTTTTACCCCTTCCGCGGCTCTCTGAAACAGGCATCTTTGAGTGGGATGTGGATGAAGTGGCCTAAGAATGTAGCCGCATCTCTTCATTCAGTACCCTGCTCTTGGCAAACTCTAGACTGACCATGCCTTCCGAAGCAGAATCGATCATAGACACTCGTACGGTCTTCCAGAAGTCTGGCAATGTACACAGCAGCCATAGTCCCTGAACCTCATCATCGAACTTGACTCCCATCGAGGATAGCTGGTCAACCACATCCTGGAACTCACTCAAATGATCCGTAATGGATGCCCCATATTTGTATCATAGACCCATCATCATCCGGACCAGAAAGAATTTATTTACCCCAGTCTTCTTTGCATACAAAAATTCTAGCTTAAACCACAGTGTCCTCACGTGCTGAATACTGACAACGTGGTTGTACACATTCTCGTCAATGAACTGTCTGATGTACCCACACACCTATATATGCTCAAACTTCCAGTCCTCTTCGAATTTGTCACTGGGCCTCTCGGAAGCAAATACCGGCATATGCAACTTCTTGACAAATAACTGATCATTCATCTTGCTCCTCCAATAATGATAGTTGGTACCGTTCAAGTTTACCATGCGTATTGGCTTCGCGTCTATCTCTCCTTTCTGGTTTGCCTGTTAACTCCTGACACCCTTCTGAAATTTCAGAACCTGGCTCTGATACCATACTATTAGGAACGAAATACGAAAATTGTTTCCCAAACCAGAGAGTACCTACGAGAGAACTGAGCAAAATGCACAAACTAAAAAATATCAAACATAAATCACAGACACAGAGATTTTTACGTAGAAAATCCAGATAAAAAAAACTACGGGACGATCGGAGTCAAACCCTGAAGAACCTCCACTAATGGAATAAAGAGATTACACCCTCTACAAGCTTCTCACTGATTCAACACGGATTACTGCAATTCTTTGGAACAGAAAATAGATTACAACCATGAAGAAAAAAGATAATAAAAAATATCCCAAATTGATCTCCTTCTCCGAAATGGCCTCCAATCATTCTTTCTCCTTTTCAAAGTTGCAATGGCACTCTTGCCACCTTTTTCTCTCTCTTTGTTGTATATTGCATGAGCCTTTTTATAAACCCTTGCATGAATTAGGATTTCCATATAAAAATCTATATATGGAAGCCAAATTATAGAAATCCAATTACATTCAATCATATATTTAATGAAAATCAAATCATAAATTAGCTTACCATAAATTAGAAATCCAATTATATGGAAAGTTAATATATAAAAGATCCAATTATAAATATATAATTAAAGTCAAAGATGAAAATCTAATATAATATTTGCTTACCATAAATGTTCTAATACATGGCGCTCGATGCACTTTTTGAGCTTTTTTGACACACAGATGACGCTCGTCGCACTCCGGGGTATTCTCTACATAGGTTGGGAACCCTACCCACTCCAATAAATTGGACATAGATTAATAGTGTGAGACTAGATACGTATCCATAATTGGACACTAATAGAACATATCATGGTATTTTGTGATACGCTATGACACAGGAGTTCATTTTGGGAGTTGTATCTATTTGGTGCCATTTCTTCATTAAATGTATTATAAATAGTTAGTATAATATTTGAGATACCATATTACATGTATTAAGAGTAAATCGTAGAGATTTGGTTGGTGTGTCAATGTGTTTCAAGTGCGTATCATAGAGTATCTTGCAAATGCATGCTAAGTGTTTGATTCAATACTTTAGTGGGTTTATCCTAATATGATATAGCATGTGTGTATATATATATGCAGAGGTTGGTGTCTTTATGAATATATATACTTATATTTGTGTGTGCCTATATTACTAGTGTATCAGTGTGTGTTGGAGAGTATGAATGATTGATACAGGTGGATAGTGTGGGGGCTCGGGCACATGCCTTGTGCATTGTGCAGTTGAGTAGTAGGAGCAACAACAACAATGATGAGGGGTTGGATGTACACTGGTACCTGTGTTATGTGAATGCTTTATAGTTGTTCAATCCCTGCAACATGATGTCTATCAGTGCATACTTGTGCCATTATGTAGACTCGAGTTACAAGAGAAGAGGGTGTGTATGTGTATTGTGTTAATGTAGAGTGGGGTGAGGGGTGTCTGATACTTGGTATCAGATGTTGCCAAGTGTTTGAGAATAGCATCAACAGTTGTATTCAGTAGGAGCAACAAAATAAAGGTTACAATAGGCAAAGTCCTTAGTAGCAGTAATAGGTGTAGGCACACCTTGATGTGTGGGGTGCACAGAAGTTATTGTTGTGTCCAGGTTGTGCAGAGAAATTTTTGTTCTGGACTGAGAAAGAATCAGGTTAGTGTCAGTGGGTGAGAGGAGCTCCGGCATTCAAGTGAGGCAGTGCACACATTGGTGCACTATAAGTTTGGTTGCAGGTAAGAGACTGCAACAGCAGCAGTAGGTGCAATATCTGCAGGGTGATATTGGGGTTTGGGTATGAGATTTACCTATATGTATTGGTATATTGTATATATATATATATATATATATATATATATATATATATATATATATATATATATATATATATATATATATATATATATATATGGTAAACGGGATATGAGCCATAGTGCTCATTTTTCTAAATGAGTCATGCACATGTGGACCAATATGAATGGATTCCTACATTCCATTTGCACCCATGTGTACTAGTATACTCTATTCCTATTGATCTACATGTGCATGACACATTTAGAAAATTAAGGACTGTGGCTCATATCCCGTTTACCTATATATATATGGAAGTGTGGTTGTTTTGTTGTGGAGCTCGAGAAGGGAGAAGACACAAGTCTGTTTCAGACATGAGCAAGTAACAACAGTAGCAACAAGCAATTACTCATGTATACATGTGTGCAAGTGTCAGTGAGATGGGTGAAGGATTTTCCTAGTTCCCATGTACCACTATGATACCTGAGATGGAGTATCAGTCAAGAGGGGAGTATAGGCACCCTTTTGATAACTAAGATGTTGGTAATAGATAATATACTAAATTATAGCTATGGGTGATCTGGGTAGTAGGGTATGGAGTGGTATCTTGATATTGGGGGTATTAGGATATCATTGATACTAGGATAGTGTTAGATAATAGAAATCAAGATTATATATATATATATATATATATATATATATATATATATATATATATATATTAGACCCAATTGACATGGTATTTCATATATAGAGTTATGTGACACCAGTTCATATACCGAGCCATACCTTTTGCTCAGAACTAGAGGCGAGTACATCTCTCCGCTAGTTTTTATTATATGATAATATATATATTACTTATTCTAGAACTGTAATACTTGACTCTGACATATTGTTACACGGACTGGTACTATATGGATCCTCTCAGGAGATGTTATCCCCTTACCATGTACATCGGATACTCCTAACAAATATACTTTAGCGTGTGCATCGGGTATTCTTGTACTCGTATTGATTCATGTGCTTCATGTGCTCACACTATCTCATGTGGTCAGTTTGCTTATATTGTAATCATGTGCGTAACGTGTCATGATTGGATCCATGAGTATTAGTTTGGGAGGGAGAGTAGAAGTTGGTTATGTGATCAAATTCCTTAGCGTAATCATGTGTATGTCGATTATACACCTCACGTATAATCGAATTACAGTAGAATAATCATGTGCAACCCAAGTCGATCACACAACAAACTTGTGCTCTAAATTACATAGACAATATTCGAGTTTCTCTTACTTACAGTTTATTCCATATTGCATGTATTTACCTTGTAATACCCTGTTCCGCTCAAGCGGACTGCCGTCTCAAACGGCAATAGTGCAACTGTCCCGACCTGCTTTGCCTCTATCAAGAAGCAAAGGATATCCAGACTTGTCCTTACAGGAATCCGGCTTGGACTTTCAGAGGCTCGCTCAGACGTATCGCTCTACCGAGGCGAATCATCGCTAAGGTGGGTGGCTACGGTGAACTTGTCTTTGCTTAGCCAGCACACATAAAATCTGGAATGTTTATGCTAGTCGCTAGGTGATTCACCCCTGCATGCTAATAAATCTAACGCACCTAGCTAAAGGAATAATCCCAACTTGTATTGCTTGCTAGAACATGGAAAAGAAAATACTGCTTATATTCAGACCCTCGCATGCTAAGTCCCCTAACGGTTTCATCTCTCGGACTACCTTCGGGCCCGAGCAACGTGCCTACTTATGTACCTAGAAACGCATGCTTGTCTACTTGAATGTTGCCGTATTTTCATCCAACTCTGGGAGACTACTCAGTAGTCGTTCCATGTATGATTGACCCTGCAAGTATCCAGGACCGTTAGGTCACCAGGCAGCCCCGAACCAGGGGAATGCATCAAGACAAGATATTCACTATACAGAATCATGATTCAAGTATCCCGTGTACTCGTGTACTCGTGTTCCCGTGCACTCGTGTTCTCGTGTTCTCTTGTTCTAGTGCACGCGTGTTCTCGTGTTCTCGTGTATCTCGTGATAATTGGAAAGACCCAATGCTTGTATGTCGCGGACAACTCGGACCCGAGGTAAGTTCCACGGACGGTCACCGGGGCACTGGGGCCGATCCGGTCCGGATGGAGCTCGTGTGTAGTCTTCGTGTTCGGGACTGGGTAGCTTGCAGCTCATCGTGTACTCTTGTAGCAAGCTATCCTTGTCCCCGGCTACGTCCATAATGGCTTTGCCAGCGACCGTGTTCATATAGATAAGTCATCCTCGCTTAGCGGCTATCCGCGTGCGAGTCACTGCATCGCATCAAGAACAACTAAACACCTGAACGATCATGTTAAAATGACCCTCCTGTTTGC
>JAYESA010000011.1:169963969-170184917 GCA_036927795.1 Iris macrosiphon | reverse complement strand
ATAATACATAGATCTATGATACAATAAACACTATAATAAATATACATAATACATATATAATATATATAGATACATACACAATTATAATTCAAGAATTAATGCACAATTAATTAGATCTACACAAATACACAACAAATGGAGAGTATCACACCGTATCCCACTAGATCTAGGATACGCATGTGACACGAGTCTACCACACATCCAATTGCACCCCAAAGGACACACATAAGTCACATATAATATTTATGAACAAAACAAAGTGTCAAATGTAGATCTATGTGTCCGTGTCAAAATACGATATATACAAAGTTCCGTGTCGAAGGGAAAAACTCCCAAAATAACACGTATCACCAAATTATTAGGATACGATCTACACATACCCAATTATGGACACGACACTAATCCCAAACACATAAACACATGTCAAATTGATCTATAGGATCAATTGACACACAACAAATGTCAATCTCGAAATTCTCCCAAAAATTGACACAAAAAGCACCATAACTTTCTCAATAGGCCTCCTATGAACACAAAACCAAATCCTATAGGTAGTACATAAATATGGGTTGATTTTTCATGATTAAATCTCATATTTAGAAGCTATTTTAAGGAGAAAAACTGAATTGTACCTATTGGGAGATGGATTCCCAATGAAACCTCCAATTGAGATGAAATTGCTTCCAAATTATAGATCCTTGCTCCTTTTTGTAGATCCTTGCTTCCTCCTTCTAGATCCTTGCTTTTCAAATCTCTAATGGTAATTTGGGAAGGAATTGGAATGAATTTGGTAGGGAAATGAAATAGGAATGAAGAAATTTGGTAGTGAAAAATTCTAGATCTAGATTTGAAATGAAAAAGAGGAGAGATAATTTTTCCCCTCTACTTATATAGGCCGACCCTTTTTCCTCTCCCTCAAGTAATCATGTAATGTCCATTATACCCCTTGGGGCCTCTCATGAAGAAATAATTAAGGAAGGAAGCTTCTAGTCTAATGATTTAATTAATTTAATCCATCTCCTTAACAATGGGATTTCTAAATGGGCTAAGTCTAACTAATTAATTCATGTTAGTCCATGGGTCCAAACTAAACTAGTTAGGTCCACTAACACAAGTCCAAATTAATTAAATAATATCTAACAACAATTAAATAATACCACAAATATTTATTTATCAAGCACAATAATTAATTAAATAGAAAATTACTAAAATATCCTTTCCTAGAAAATGTGGTAGTGACACCTCCTGCATCCCCAGCCGGGCAATCAAGATATACAGTATTTTTGTTCATCCCCAGTGAGTGCCCATGCACATCATTACCCTCTTCCTAAAAAATATTGTAAACGTCATTATCTGTATTCAGGAGTCCTGAATACGCAACAAATAGTGGATCCTCAAAATAAGCTCCCCAGTGGAACAACTCTCAGGACTATCTACTCTCCTAGGTGGACCATTATTCTGTCACGACCCGCACCCGGTTTAGGGGCACGAAGTGCGTGGGTACGTCCAGCCTACGCCGCAGCATCGGCGGTAGAACGCTGTCTAGGTATTGATACTATCTAACTAATGTCACGCAAATATCCAATCTCCATTAGGAGGCACGGATAACACAAATAGATGAACATATACTCAATCACAGGATTACAGCACGATAGGATTTCGAAACAGAAATTAAAATTAAACTCAACACAAGTCCACAAGAAATAACTTTAACTTAACAATATCCAAAAATCATCAAAATGCCGGAGACAAATCCGGTACCAAATAGTCTACTTAAAAACTAACAAGAAATAATAATTCCGTCTAGACCCTCCAGAATCACAGCTAACTACCAAGTCTGCAGCTACTCACCATAAGTGTCGGACAGCAGTCCTCTAAGGCATAGTCTGGAAAAATGTTTCCAGTCAGGAAGGAGCAAAGCACAATCTCAAATAACAGTTCCATTAATTGATAATGTCTATAATACAATAAAACATGTCATGCTAGCTACTGAGAAGACAGTGGAATAATGTAATGACAGTTTAAGAGAGACAGGCAATAGGCAATGAAACACAGTCAGTGCATGTATAAAAATGAAAGAATAAGGAACAGTATCATATACGGGTGATGTAGTATATGAAAATATAGAGGACTGTAACTATTCTAAGTGTTTGAAATAGTAGTTTCGAAATGTGATCGGCTTGGGAACATGTACGGTTGCTATAAGGCCTGGCTAATCATGGGTGAAGAGCATGATTAACACTTACAGTTTTTATACTACAATAAGAGGTTATGATCACATTTCTTACTAACTACTTCCCCGCCCCCAACTAGTACTGTGGATCCAACCATGACACGTCACGATACACGAGTAAGTAAAGTCTATCATGTACGGTTTCTAAATATACATGTCGTGTACAATGTCAATACGATAATTAAGGTAACATCTCATGACTGCCGATCCAAGCTATACTAGTCCGTGTAGCACAGTGTCAAGATTCAGTTGTAACATTTCAAGATCATTGAACTTATAGCAATTATCAAGAATTGGAAATTATCAGAGAATGTACTTGCCTTGGTCCTTAGCTGGTATTTATGGATGTCCTGTTCCAGAGTATCCCCTGGTAAACCAACAGTCCTATAAACACATCACAATATGACATTTGTATCAGAAGCTGTCCTAACACTCAATAGAAATACACTGGCCTAGGCTATGCCAGGCAGGGCACTAGTCAACTAGGGTCATCTAGTAGGGATATATAATTATAAACATCTCATTAACTAGTATATATATAATTCCATCCATTACAATTATAGATATATGTAGAAATATATATTTTAAAATAAATGATTTTTGTATGTATATATAAACATAATAATTTATACTTACAATATTTTATACATGCACCAATTTAAATGTATTTACAATATATATACACATATATATATCAAAATAATTACACACCTAAAAATATATGCATTTATACTAGTTATATTTAATACCACACTTACATACATTAATTAAATATAAACATATACATATCTATTAGATTATGTATACATTAACATACACCTATTTATACCAAAAGTATTAATTTAAATATATACTTTTCCAAAATACATACATCTATATGTTTGTAAATATACCAAAATAGTACGTATTTTATGTGCAATTAGAGAAATGATACTATATTTATACAATTAATATAAATAATATATAGATATTCATAATTTAAAAATACATACATTACCAATCAATTTATATTGAAAATATGCTAAATATATATATATAATACATATCTACACATATACCAATTATACACTTTACATTATATACTAATACATATTTATGTATTAACATAAACTAAATAACTATTATATCTATATATATTTTATATATACTATACATTTATATATAAACATTAATACATATACTATACATTAAGTTTAATTATTAATTTAAATAATAGACATATACGTATACATATACTGATTATATTAAAATATACTAAGTATATATATAAAATGTATAAATATACATATATAAATTAAATATACACTTATACACATATATACTAATTATATACCTTAATATATAATATACTATACATTAAGTAATTATATTCATTATATACCAACATACTATACATTAACATATTAAAATAGATATTAACATATATTAAACATTAAATAAATAAATAATTATACATATACATATTATATATATATATGCTCATGTATATACCTATTTATATATACATATATATATATATATATATATATATATATATATATTTATATATATATAAGAGAAGGATGAGGGAGAAGAAGAAAGGAATACTTACAGAGGCTTGCCGGAGCACTGTCGCCGGCTGGAGACCGCCGGACCGGAGGAGCAGCCAGGGGAGCAGCGGACGCCGGCGTCGGACTGCGCCGGAGCAGTTGGAGCAGCGCCGGCCGGGTGCACCGAGGGGTGGCCGGGATGCAGAGGGGGCTCGGGAACCGCCGGAGTGGCTGCCAGCGGGCCGGGCAGTCGGGCTCTGCGGGATGGATGGGTGGAGATGGGAGTGGTGGTGGCAGCGCCGGCTGATGTGGCCGCCGGGGGGACTCGCGAGGGGAGCAGCGGGCTGGCCGGTTGGCCGCTCGCCGGAGACGCGCGGGCAGCGCCTGCCGGTGCAGAGGGGCCAGGAAGCACAGTAAGGGGTGATGGTATAAGGGTTTCCCCCTCTTTCCTTTTCAAATTCAAATTAATTTATGAAGAAGAAGAAGGAAAGGAAGAGAAGGAGAGGAAGAAGAAAAGAGAAGAAGAAAATAGAAGAAGAAGGGAAGGGGTTTTCCAACGTAGGAGAGAGGATGTGGGGGCTTGGGAAATTTTGGAGGCTTGTGAGGTGGGGTTTTCTAGGTAGTCTAGGGATTAGGGTTTGATGGTGACATTTAAATAGGGGAGAGGGTTGTTGAATGAAGGGTTGTGATTAACCCTCTAGAATGAGGGGTCCAGATTAAACATGAAGGAAAAATAATTCATGGAGGATGAGGGTTTAATTAAAATATTGGATTCCCTCATTGATTAAAATAATTAGGTGGTGGGCACCTACAATTGAATAATTGCAACTTAGCCCCTTAAATTTTGGGAAATTGCACAAACACATAAAATGACGAAAATTGGGCGGGCGATCCGGGGTCCGATATTTTGTAGGGTCAGGGGCACTGTAAGATGGGTATGGGCTGAATTTGTAGGGCACTGGAATTAAATTGGGATTTAAAATCAGATAAAATAGTATCATCAATTTAAATAGAATTAAATGCAAGTTGTGTTCAACAATTAATTAGGAGTACTTGGGGTCAAAATCAGGTCAGGTCATCAATACCAATATTGAAGAAGACTTAGAACAGAATATTACCCTAATTTGGGTCGCACGAAAAATAGGTCAAGATGGCCTCCAATTTTCGATTGGAACGCACAACGATACAAAATAGGAATTTAAAAATAAACGTCCGCGACGATTTTTGTGCGGCCAGAAACAATGCACAAGGAGCAAAATTATGAGTTGCAAAAATAGCAGAATTGAAGGCGGACATGTCTAGAGCAAGATTGTGAAATTTGTTGGAAGACAAAAGTCTGGATAGTGCTCCAAATATCGAAGCAAGGCAATGCGCAAAAACATTGAATAAAATACAGTAATTAATTAAAATCTCCAAATATTAAATTCTAAATAAATAATAAAATCCAGAATTCTATAATTCGGACAGGGGTTCGTCTACTGGGCTTCTAGGTCTAGTCTGCTAGCTAAATAAAATAATTAACACTGCATCTAATACTATAATTATTTACACATCACACATAATAACTATTTAAATCAAATATATTATTATGCAATTAATTAATGGTAAATAACATAATAGTAAATATTGTAAAAATTCGAAAATACCCCTGTTTTCAGAATGTGGTAGTGACATATTCAAAAGTCAATTCTCTTCCACGTCCATCATACCTCATATATCGGTCATCGTCCAAACTTATCATTCGTACTAAATTTCAAGTATGCCAGCGATGATAAGTCCACTAAACCTATCACGTCTATATCACCTCTGATAAGGTTTCATTCCAAATCTATTGCTTACACTTAAGTGCCAAGAAGTAATAGGTACATAAAATCTATCATGGCTATATCGCCTCTGATAGGGTTTTATTTCGAACTTATTACTTGTACTCAGATGCGCAAAAAGTAATAAGGTGTACTAAAGGTCCCTCAGTGGGACATCCTTAATGACTACGATGTTGTACTACGTCCATATCACCTCTAGTGCAATATCTAAAGTTCACACACCATGGCAACAAAGAGAGAAAGTTTGAAGTTTCATAAAAGCTTTTCTCTCTCCTCAAAGCCTCCTTATGTCACCCTCACATTTTCATCCAAGGGTAGTTTGGTAATTATCATGGGTATTAATTATTTTAGGATTTTTAAAATTAATATTTGTGCATGACATAATTTATTTATTATTGTATTATTAATTATGGAGAGTGTAGACTTATTTTGGACTTGTGTAGTGGACCTAACCATTTAATTAGAGAGCATGAAACAAACTTTTGGACTAGTCTAAGTTGAGCCCATAAATTAGGCCCATGGATTAAGAAACTTGATTAATTAGTGAAACCATTAGACTAGAACCTTCCTCCCATAATTATTTCTTTATGAGAGGCTCCAAGGGATATTTGGGACATTATACATTGCTTGGGGAAGGGTTTATGACCAGCCATAATTGGGAGGAGAGAGAGAGCTCCCATTTCATTTATTTCCTAAATTTCTAGATCTACATTTTCCTCTTCCATTTTCCCTCCATTCTCTCATCATTTCTCCACCAAATCTTCACCAAACTCATTCTAAATTCATCATTGAAGCCTCTACATCAAAGATCTACAAGCAAGGAACAAGGAGGAGGAGGCCAAGATCTACAAGGAGAGGAGCTACTTGCCATTTGGGACCATTTCATTGGAAATCCATCTCCCAATAGGTACAAATCAGTTTTCCCCCTTCCTATAGACTATAGATCTGATATTTTACCATGAGAAATTACCCCACATGCATAGGCTACCCATAGGATTTGATTTGGAATCATTTGGAGACCTACGGTGGAAGTTATGACCATTTTTAGTGCCAATTTTGGGGAATTTCTAGATTGGCACATGTAGTGCTTGTCAATGGATCTAATAGATCTATTTGACCCTTGATTGTTTGTTTGTAGTTTGTGTCATGTCCACAATTGGATATGTATGGGCCGAATCTCGTCAATTTGACAAAACGGTCGATTTTGGGGGTTTTCCTCCGATATGGGACCATGTGCATATCACATGATGACACGGACACGTAGACACTCTAATTTATATACGTATTATTCATAAATTATGTATTGGACTTGTACGTGTCCCCCGGGATGCGTTTAGTTGTGTGTTGGGGCCATATCGCAGGTGTATCATAGAGAAAGTATGATACGGGACGATGCGCTCCATGTGTTTGTTGTTTGGCTCAATTTCCTATACATGCTTATGTAATTTTATATATATATATATATATATATATATATATATATATATATATATATATATATATATTATCTATGTATTATATAGAGTATGTAATAGTATAGTTTGGGTTTATGTGTCTATGTGTGTCTATATATATATATATATATATATATAGGTATACTTATATGTATGTATATTTTGTGTTTGATTATATGTTTGAATATATATAAGTATAATTGTATTGTATATCTATACGTATTTATATGTTGTGTTGGGATATGTATATATATGGGGATAGATAGATGTATACGTATCTAGTTATTATTGTATTTGTATGTGTATAGAATATATATGTTTGAGTGTGTGCTCAGAGTGTGGATGTGTGAAGTGAGAGGGCTTGACACAGGACCATCTGGCACAGCAACAAGTGAGAACCAGTGAAGTGCAAGTCTATATGAAGAGAGAGCAGCAGCAGGGTAAAGCAACACAACACAGTGAGAATAATAACTGCAGCACAGTGAGAACCAGTGAGGGAACTAACAGCTATAGTGAAGGCAGCAAACTGATCACTGCCAATGAAGAACAAGCACTATGTGTGTGCAGATACACATTAGGAACTCACTGCTGCAGTGAAGGGAACTAACAGCTGCAGTTAAGGCAGCAAACTGCATAAGTCATGAAGGAGATTCAGTGAAGGTGAAGACTTACCTGCACTGAACAGCACCTAGACTGAAGATCCTGGACTGAAGATTACTTGAAGACCCAACTGAACTCACTGAAACTGAAGACTTACCTGCACTGTACAGATATCACCTGAAGGTGAAGACTCACTGCTGCAGGATTTACCTGAAGATAGATACACCAGTATCAGTGACTGATACGGGCCACTGTGCAGTGGCACACACAAAAGAACTCGACACAGGAAGCAGAGAACAGAGAACAAGGCATGGACTGAGTTCTCCACATGGAGCAGCTACTGCAGATTTTGTTGAGAATAGAGCAGCTGTTGGGAGATTCCTCACTGTGCAGTCTTTACTGCACAGTGACTATGCAAGAGCTTACTGTGCAGTTCCACAGCAAGTTTAGTTTGTTGTACAGTTCAATGTTGGTTCAGTTAGTACAGTATCTTTCAGCTAGACTTTGAGGTTTTAGCTTGGCTTGGGTTGGTGGTTATAGAGTTAGATGGTTATCAAGGTAGGTATTAGAGTAGTTAGTAGTTAAGTATAGTGTGGTATTATGGTTTAGAAATTTGATACTTATATAACTAGTACTAGAAATTCTATGCATAATTGTATTAGTTGATATTATTATTAGTTAGATATTATAGGGTTAGTTTAGATAATTAGTATTAGATGGGTTATGTATATATGTATACTTGTATTGGTTGATTGGTAGCAGTTAACTATATGTGTATACTATTGTATAATGGTATTGTTAATACATAAAGGGTATGTTAGTAGTTAGTGGTGAGTTATATTATATGTACTAGTTATATGTATTAGTTGGGTGTCTTGGGATACCAAGGTATCACCAAGGTATGGGTCGATACCCAAGGTATTGAGATTGGGTATCGAGGTAGTTGCGATACACATTGGTGCAAGACCAAGATATCCAAATTAATTTGTTTCAAGATATTATTATTATTGTGACTTATATATATATATATATATATATATATATATATATATATATATATATATATATATATATATATATATATATATAAACTATTTTCATATTAGAAAACCTACGTATCTTAGGATACGACTTCTTTAATGCACTGTGGTGTGTTAGCTTAGCTAGCTTAACATAGTTTCATAGTATATCGACTTAGTGACTTAGCCCTCTTGAGCAAAGCCCTCTTGATCTCATGTGCATGTCGATTATACACCTCACGTATAATGGAGTTACCTTTATACCTCATGTGCAACCTAATCCGATCACATAACGAACTCGCACTCTAAAACACATAGTTAGTATTTCTTGTTCTCTACTTGCAGTTATTCTTGTATTTACTTCCAGCTTTATTGTGCCTATTGCCCGTTCACTTGTATTGTATATTCTTTCTACTTGTGCATCTTGTATCATTTTTTTTATTGCTTGTTATATATTCTCGATTATGTTATTGGAACTGCTTTCAGAGGTATGTACTTTGCTCCAATCCTGACTGGATATTTTTTTTTCAGATGATTGGCTAGAGGAGTTGTGTCCCACACATTACGGACCTCAGGAGGGTGAGAATTTAGAGGACACTCCCCTAGAGCCAGAGGACATAGTACCAGTGACCGAGGAGGTCTAGTTTTGTTCAGTAATTTTGTATTAGACTATTATATTTGAGGAGATTCACAGATGTACTATTATTTCATATTATGGATTGTATCTTTCTTCCCCTCGCTATTTCTATTCGTGCATTATTTCCTCCTTAGTTTGTTTTGTGATTGAGTTTGATATATTTGTGAGATACCATATTTCTCCTCCAAATGGGAGTTGAGATGATTGACAGGTACCATATTATATTGTTGAGATGTTAGATAGTTAAAAATGACCCAGACAACGATCTACCGTCGATTCTACGACGTAGGCTGGGCGTAACCACGTACTCGTGTCCGAATATCTGGGTACGGATCGTGACACATTTTTAGTGGTGGCCCATGCAGGTCTAAATAGACATCGTAGTTGTGCTCGACTAGAGTATTGCTACGAGCCTGCTTTAGGATACAAGATTTAGGCTGAGAGTTACTCAATCACAACTAGGAAAACTCCAATATATGTTCTACAAATCTTTATCTATTTATATTGTCTTTTATTTTGGATTAAGTTCTGTCCTTCTTTGAGGATATCGCATTATATTCAATATTGATTCCGTATTTTCAATCTGACTTTAGGATGCCTCCGAAGGTCAGATTCTATCGCTCAGGAGCAGCGACAGCTTCCTCAGCTACTTTCCAGCCTGCTGCGGATAGAGTAGCAGCTACTACTATTTCATCTCCAGTCGAGAGGATCGCCTCACTGGTCCAGGTGAGAGTCTCAGCAGCCGCTTTTGGGGGTGCTCCTCGCCCGGTTCAGAGGGTTGCTCCAGTTATTCCCGAGGATCTTCCGCCACCACCGCCAGTACCAGCTGATGCTACACAATTGTTTGCACTTTTTCAGATGATGATGGAGGCCCAGAGGGCCCAGGCCGAGGCGCAGCACCGACAGACCGAGGTGATGAGACATGGCATTGAGAGTGCTCACCAGGTGGCCATCACCGTCGTAGAGAGAACCGCACCACCACAGCCACGGGAGGTACAGCCCTGGCCCGACACTATTCAGGACTTCAAGAAGTTGGATCCCCGACCTTTCAAGGGGACGTAGGGCATCATCTATGCGGATGATTGGTTGGAGAGCATGGAGCGCGTCATGCGCTTATCCCGCCTTGTGGAGGACCTGATGGTGGAGGTAGCGGGATTGCAAATGATGGACATCGCCATCACTTGGTTCCGGAATAAGCCACAGATCGCCAATCCAGGATTGACATGGGGAGAGTTTAGGGACTTGTTCAGAAGAAAGTTCTTTCCGCCTACTGAGAGACTTGACCTGGAGCGACAGTTCCAGAAACTTTACCAGGAAACATGGCGGTGGAGGAGTATGCCGCCGAGTTTGGTAGGTTGAGCAGGTATGCCGACTATATGGTGAGAGACCCTGAGAACTGGGCTAGTAGATTCAGAGAGGGTCTGAACTGGGAAGTGAAGGCTCTCATTTTTTTGAGCCATGAGACGTATACAAACATCTTGAGAGAGGCTCGCAAGGTCGAGAGAGACCTGAGTGGGAGGCACAAGAGGGACCGAGATGTTTATGGTGGCAACAACAGCACAGGCCCAGCTAAGAAGCCATATTCCCAGCAGCAGAGACAGCAGTTCAATGTGCCTAACCGAGCATCTGTACAGCAGACGTACCAGATACAGAGGCCAGCCCAGCCCGCTCGTGCTTGCCCCTTCTGTAAGAAGGCAGGGCACGGATGGGATGTTTGCAGGAAGAGACTGGGCAGTGTTTGTTTTGTGGACCATCAGATCACCAACTGAGGGATTGCCCCAAGACCTTAGCTCGTACAGTTCAGGATGTAGCCCCTATCCAGAGGATACCCGCTAGACACCCGGCGGGACAGCCGAGAGGACCTCCTTTACAGCCCCTGCAGCAGAAGTTCGTGCAGCACCAGCACCAGCAGAGGGGTGCACATCAGGGGCGAGCTTTTGACCTGACCATGGAGGAGTCAGAGCCAGTCGGAGACGTGATATCAAGTCCAGTCTTACTCGATTCTTTTCCAGCTCATGCCTTATTTGATTCTGGTGCATCTCATAGCATTGTATCTATATATTTTGCTTTGAGACATCGTCTTGAGTCTGAACCGTTGGCGCGGACTTGCAAGATCACGACCGGGGGTGGCATCATCCTGGTCAGTGATGTTTGCAAGAAGCAGAGGGTTTATGTGGGAGGCCGTGAGCTGAGCGTATGTTTACTTGTAATGCCACTTTCGAGTTACGATATAGTACTCGGGATGGATTGGTTGAGTAGACATCACGCTAGTATCGATTATCGTGGAGGCAGAGTTTTATTTCAAATGACAGGAGAGCCGAAGTTCGAGTTCGTCCGAGAAGCATAGCAGAGCGAGGGCAATTTCTGTGGGGCTTTGGTAAAAGAGCGGGAGCCGCCACATCCGTTGATTGCAGAGTTCTTGGATGTCTTTCCAGAGGATTTGTCGGAGTTGCCACCGGACAGAGATGTGGAGTTCTCTATAGACTTAGTGCCAAGCGCAGAGCCAATCTCTCAGCACGTCTATAGAGTAAACAACAGTGAGCTGGCAGAGTTGAAGAAGCAGGTGGATGAGTTGCAAGACAAAGGCTTTATCCATTCCAGTTCGTCACCATGGGGTGCTCCGGTACTGTTTGTACCCAAGAAGGATGGGTCGGTACGTATGTGTATCGACTACAGGGCACTTAATAACCTTACTATCAAGAACAAATACCCGTTGCCGCGGATTGATGACTTGTTCGACCAGTTGAACGGAGCAAAGGTATTCTCGAAGATAGACTTGAGGTCAGGGTACCACCAGGTGAAGGTGAAGAGGGAAGACATCCCGAAGATGGCTTTCAGGACTCGTTATGGGCAGTTCGAGTTCTTGGTGATGCTGTTTGGGTTGACCAATGCCCCGACAGTGTTCATGAACCTGATAAACAAGGTATTTCATCAGTACCTGGACCAGTTTGTTGTAGTATTCATAGATGATATTCTAATATATTCGAAGACCCCTGAGGAGCATGAGCAGCACTTGAGGATTATTTTGGAGACCCTCGGGAAGGAGAAGTTGTATGGCAAGCTGTCAAAGTGCAAATTCTTCCTTGATAAGGTTGAATTCCTTGGGCATGTCATTACAGGAGATGGGATCTCGGTGGACCTAAAGAAGATCTCAACAGTTGAATTGTGGTCTACCCCGAGTTCAGTAGCAGATATCAGGAGCTTCCTTGGATTAGCAGGCTACTACCGGAGGTTTGTTCAGGACTTTTCCAGACTAGCAGAGCCGATGACTAGGCTAACCAGGAAGGATGTAGAATTCGTCTGGACTGAGGATTGCCAGTCAGCATTTAAAGAGCTGAAGAGGAGATTGACTATAGCTCCCATCTTGACACTACCATCAGGAGCAGGAGGATTTTCCATTTACAGTGATGCATCAGGGAAGGGTTTGGGTTGTGTACTACAGCAGCACGGGAAGGTAATTGCCTATGCTTCCAGGCAATTACGCCAGCATGAGAAGAACTACCCTACCCATGATTTAGAGCTTGCAGCGGTTATCTTTGCTCTCAAATCGTGGAAACACTATCTATATGGAGAGAGAGTAGAGATCTTCACAGACCATAAGAGCTTAAAGTATGTGTTTACACAGAAGGAGCTCAACATGAGGCAGTGGCGATGGTTGGAGCTGATGAAGGACTTCGACATATCTTTGTAGTACCATCCAGGGAAGGCCAACATAGTCGCGGATGCTTTGAGTAGGTATCCCGTGGCTATATGCTTGACTAGAGACAGACATCTATTGGAAGACCTCGATAGTTTGGGCATTGAGGTATTGATTCCGGGAGTCGCAGATGATGGATCATTTCTGTGGGGACTTCAGGTTCAGTCGGAGCTGATGGACCGAGTCAGAGCCGGACAGTTTGATGATGAGTCTCTGAGGAGCATCAGAGCACAGGTTCAGGTCGGGCTGGCAGAGGACTTTACCGTCGCAGATGATGGATCATTGCGACACGGTACCAGGTTGTGCGTGCCGAAGGGAGCATTGTGCGAGGAGATTATGCAGGAGGCGCATCGTTCCCAATACTCTATGCATCCCAGTGCCAACAAGATGTATAGAGACATGAGGGAGCATGTATGGTGGTATGGCATGAAGCGAGAGGTAGCTAGCTTCGTGTCCAGATGCTTAGTTTGCCAGCAGGTCAAGGCAGAGAGACAGAGACCAGGAGGATTGCTTCAGCCTTTGCCCATTCCGGAGTGGAAATGGGAGCATGTTACTATGGATTTTGTATCGGGGCTTCCGCGTTCTCCAGGAGGCAAGGATACGATTTGGGTCATCGTGGACAGGTTGACCAAATCAGCCCACTTTCTGCCATTTAATGTGGGTACATCTACGGAGAGACTTGCGGAGATGTATGTGCGCCAGATTGTCAGATTGTACGGTATTCCAGTAAGCATTGTCTCGGATCGGGATAGCCACTTCACGTCCCATTTCTGGAGGAGTTTGCAGGCTAGCTTGGGCACTCAGCTCAAGTTTAGTATCGTTTATCACCCTCAGACGGACGGACAGTCGGAGAGGACTATTCAGACTCTCGAGGACATGCAACGCACCTGTGTTTTGGATCTTGGAGGTTCTTGGGAGGATTACCTTCACTTGGTAGAGTTTTCATACAACAACAGCTACCAAGCCAGCATTGAGATGTCACCATTCGAGGTATTATATGGACGGAGGTGCCGCACTCCGTTGTCCTGGGATGATATTGGTGACATGACTTTATTGGGACCAGAGATGGTAGTGGATGCAGCAGAGAAGGTAAACTTATCAGAGACTGACTTCGAGTGGTGTAGGACAGGAAATGACATTGGACCGATAACCACCGGAGACCTCTGGAGTTTGAGTTTGGCGGTCTGGTTTTCTTGAGGATTTCTCCGACACGTGGCACGATTCATTTCGGTGGAGGCGACAAGCTTAGTCCGCGATTCATCGGTCCTTTCAGTATTCTTGAGAGGGTCGGTGTAGTCGCTTACAGACTAGACTTACCACCTGCATTGGAAGGAGTACACAACGTGTTTCACGTGTCACAGTTGAGACGGTACGTGACAGATCCTAGTCATGTGTTGGATCATTCGGAGATAGAGGTGGGCCCTAATCTCAGCTATCTAGAGCAGCCAGTGGAGATTCTGGATCAGAGAGAGAAGGTGCTGAGGAACCAGACGATTCCTTTGGTGCGCGTCGCGTGGAGGTATCACTCGCCAGGAGAGAGTACTTGGGAGCGAGAGGCCGAGATGCGCGAGTATCCGTATCTGTTCGAGCCGTGAGGTATAATTCTTTCTTGCATTATATTGTTTGTTTTAGTAGATAGTTTCTTCCTTAATTTCGAGGACAAAATTTTTCTAAGGTGGGTAGATTTTGTCACCCTCACATTTCCATCCAAGGGTAGTTTGGTAATTATCATGGGTATTAATTATTTTAGGATTTTTAAAATTAATATTTGTGCATGACATGATTTATTTATTGTTATATTATTAATTATGGAGAGTGTAAACTTATTTTGGACTTGTGTAGTGGACCTAACCATTTAATTAGAGAGCATGAAACAAACTTTTGGACTAGTCTAAGTTGAGCCCATAAATTAGGCCCATGGATTAAGAAACTTGATTAATTAGTGAAACCATTAGACTAGAACCTTCCCCCCTAATTATTTCATGAGAGGCCCCAAGGGGTATTTGGGAGATTATATATTGCTTGGGAAAGGGTTTATGACCAGCCATAATTGGGAGGAGAGAGAGAGCTCCCATTTCATTTATTTCCCAAATTTCTATATCTATATTTTCCTCTTCCATTTTTCCTCCATTCTCTGATCATTTTTCCACCAAATCTTCACCAAAATCATTCTAAATTCATTATTGAAGCCTCTACATCAAAGATCTACAAGCAAGGAGCAAGAAAGAGGAGGCCAAGATCTACAAGGAGAGGAGCTACTTGCCATTTGGGACCTTTTTATTGGGAATCCATCTCCCAATAGGTATAAATTAATTTTCTCCCTTCCTATAGACTATAGATCTGAGATTTTACCATGAGAAATCATCCTACATGTATAGACTACCTATAGGATTTAATTTGGAATCATTTGGAGACCTACGGTGGAAGTTATGACCATTTTTAGTGCCAATTTTGAGGGAATTTTAAGATTGGCACATGTAGTGCTTGTCAATGGATCTAATAGATCTATTTGACCCTTGATTATTTGTTTATAGTTTGTGTCGTGTCAACAATTGGATACGTGTGGGCCGAATCTCGTCAATTTGACGAAACGGTCGATTTTGGGAGTTTTCCTCCGATACGGGGCCATGTGCATATCACATGATGACACGGACACGTAGACACTCTAATTTATATATGTATTGTTCATAAATTATGTATTAGACTTGTACGTGTCTCCCGGGATGCGTTTAGTTGTGTGTTGGGGCCATATCGCAGGCGTATCATAGAGAAAGTGTGATACGGGGCGATGCGCTCCATGTGTTTGTTGTTTGGCTCAATTTTCTATACATGCTTATGTAATTATATATGTATATATTATCTATGTATTATATAGAGTATGTAATAGTATAGTTTGGGTTTATGTGTCTATGTGTGTCTATATATATATATATATATATATATATATATATATATATATATATATATATATATATATATATATAGTTGTATATATATATAGGTATACTTATATGTATGTATATTTTGTGTTTGATTATATGTTTGAATATATATAAGTGTACTTGTGTTGTATATCTATACGTATTTATATGTTGTGTTGGGTTATGTACATATATGAGGATAGATAGATGCATACGTATCTAGTTATTATTGTATTTGTATGTGTATAGAATATATATGTTTGAGTGTGTGCTTAGAGTGTGGATGTGTGAAGTGAAAGGGCTCGACACAGGACTGTAGAAGCATAAAAAATACGCTGGGGAATTATATGCGTAAAACCCCCAACGTGCATGAAGCCCGCGTAAAACAGAACTTCAGCACTGTATGGCGTAAAATATGACTTCAGAGGTGCCCGCGTAAAGCAACGTTTCAAGGTTGTTTTGGCGTAAAAGGTTGCTACACCTCACTCTGGCGTAAACTATGTCTGCTTTTAATGCAGCGTGAAGTTGTACGAGGAACTCTTCGTATTCCTCAAATGAACCTGTCAGACAGAACAGTGAACCTGACTCCTGACAAAGAGTAATGCATGACGATCGAGTGGACGGCTGTAATAATGATTCTGTACAGAGCCCCAGATTGTCGTTTAGTGGTATATCCTTGATACAAGTTATTTTTACGCATTCAAGGAATATACTGTCTATTCTACATAGGCAAAGATGAGTTTTTACGCTCAAGATTAGACGAAATCAGACGCCACGTCAAAAGCTGTTTTTCGTACAGAACTTGAGGCATATCTCTGCAGTTAATGCGCGAGATGGGGGCAGATCTCTGCATTTAATGCATGAGATTTTGTTCTATTTTTAATAACTGGGAGAGTTAAAACTAGGGCTAATACGCTCACATCACTATCCCTGCATATTACGCCAACCAGGCTATTTTCAACTATAGGAGTACGCCGTACGCTATCTCCTTGAAATATGCCAACTCAGGCTATATTTGCAAGGTAGTGATAAGGCTATTTGGCCCAGAATACGCTCAAGACCTCAGTTAGGAAGGATAATTGGCTAGTTTACGCTGGTTACCCATTATTTATGCAGCATCAAGCTTTACGCAGAATTTGGCTTTTACGCCAACAAGACAGCTACTTGGATTTTACGCCAACAAGACAGCTACTTGGCTTTTATGCCAACAAGATAGCTACTTGGCTTTTACGCCAACAAGATAGCTACTTGGCTTTTAGGCCTACAAGACAGTTATTTGGCTTTATGCCAACCATCTTTACGCGAGGGACAGTTACCTACGTGGCTTGCATGTCGTGGTCTTCGCGAAGCAGTTATATGCGTTACCTCATAATGGGACACGCGTCACACGCGAATTCAGGAGATCATTCAGACGTGGGTAGCAGTTATTTTAACCGCCGCGTAAAAGGTGCAACTCTCTCCACTAATTGGCTTCTACGCCGACTGGTCAGTTACCGTGACTGATCTCTATAAATAGAGACTTCCGATCACAGAAGAACAAGGTGGAAAGGAGAGGAGATCAGAGAGAGAGCACATATAGAGAGTGTTGATTGACGACTTTGGCAACGAGAGTTCAATCCCACTCGCAATCTTTGAATCTTCTTCTTCTTCTACAGCACTTCTTCGTCATCGTGTGGTCCAAGGGACAAAGTGATCGACCGCAGATCAGATTCCTATAGCAATATTTCCCCAAAATTATTTTTTTATTGTACTTAACATCCTCGTATAGGATTAATTGTACTCTTTTTTTCTTGTTTGTAAACAAAGAAAGGGTTTCGTATAAACCTTTTTTTTATTTTTATTTTGTTTATCATCAAACACAAGATGACGACTCTGCTGGGGACCACTTTCTCATCTGACGAGAAAGCCATTGCTCAACACGATGCTGTATCTGTCGGATCAACGAAGAAAACTCTGGTCGTCCAATTCGACCAATCTGCTTATGAAGACATGCTTCGCACAGGGGGTAGCTCTCATTCCCTCTCTGTCCAGGACAACAGGAAGCTGCATAAAGTATGGATGCCCCGAGCATCCTCTACCTTTCCTGCAGGCTCTCTCTCTCTGACCAACAAGGTTGTGAGATCACAACCTATACGCTCTGTGCGTAAAAACCCATCTTCTGTCTGTGACGTGGCAGACAAAGCTTCTGGCAATGCCTCAGTGCCAATCCAGAAGTCTAGAACGCACACTGCGCGTAAAACTTCGCCTCTCGTCTGTGATGTGGCAGACAAAATTTCTGATAAGGCCTCAGTGTCAATTCAGAAATTTCAAATGAGCCCTGCGCGTAAAACTTTGTCTCCCGTCTGTGACGTGGCAGACAAAATTTCTGACAAGGCCTCAGCGCCAATTCAGAAATTTCAAACGCGCCTTACGCATAAAAATGCATCTCCCATCTACATAGAGACAGATGGACCCTTGGATCACATCAAAGGAAAACAAGTGGCGAATCGCCCAATCTCTAGGCTTGTACGCCACCAAGAGAAGAAGATTACGCGTAACGCTGGAGGCCGTTTGAGAACTCCCCCTGTTTTACGCGAACCTGTGCAAAGCTCCAGATTACGCTAGGATAAGCCCATCCGCGTAAAGAAGACCCGTTTTACAGGAAAATACGCTCCTCAGCAGGATGATGGATCATATGCCGCTCACATGGGTGGACTACTGTATTCCTATGGCCAAGAAAGGGTTATGGTTCCTAATCTCCACAGGTCCACTGATGTAAAAAGGCAGAATAAGCCTTCTTCTTCTGCTGCTGCTAATCTCACTGATTTGCGTAATTTTTTGATCCAGAAATGCAAAGACAGGGGTCAAAATTAAGATTTAGCACCCCTAACTTCCAAGCGTGGGGAGATCGTGTAGAAAGATGCGTCAATATCTAATGTCGTCATGACATATGGGCCACATGAAGATCCTGTCTTTATTGTTCCACCTACTCACGACGATCAGCATCAGATAATCTTCGGTCGAATGCGGAATAGACCAATTGTACAAGAAGATTCTCACAAGTCTGATGCTGGGAAAATGCAAATCCACAGGTATAGCCCGCAGGCTTTAAAGATTATGCAAAATATGGGTTATGATTTGAAGTTGAAGCAAGGCCTCAATTATGGAAAAGGCAGATGAATACCGTGGCATGGTGATATTTACTGTCAACGAAATCATTTTGGGTTAGGGTTTACTGTATCTCTTGCAAACTCCAAACCTCCAGAGTCTGATCCTATAATACCAGAGGCAGGTCCTTCTAAATCAACTTCTGTGGACAAACGTCACGACATGTCTGGGGGTAGTCTCCCTCGACAAAACAGGGCAGCATCCAAAGCTGGGGGTAGAATTCCCTCTGAGTCTCGAGATGATGCAGCTAGGACCATCTTCCCTGAGGACTATACGACTCAAGTATCGGGAGTCCGAAAGTCAAAGGGGACCTTATCCTTTAATGATGATGACATCATTAAAATCTTTAATATATTGATGAAGGAAAACAAGCTTCGGCTACCCAACATCAGATACCCTGAGAGGGCTGGCAAGGTCGATGACCCAGAATATTATCTCTTTCATCGGTACATTCATCACCCTACAAGGGCATGCTATGTACTAAAAAGGAGAATCCAGGAGTTGATCGACGCCAAAGTCATCACTTTGCGTTTATAAACGAGAAAACGGTCACTGCAAATTGATTTCACTCTAACGTGACAATTTGCTCCCTCAAGAGGTACCGAATGATGAGTCCCTAAAAGTTTTTCCAGCGGATTCTTCAGGTCTATCCCCACTCAGCAAAATTACTCCACAGTAAATTTTTCGGACATGAGTTCACGTCCATATTACCTCTGAACTATTGTCCAAAATATTTTTATTATTTTTCCAGCTGAATTTGCCATATCAAAACCTCTCAGTTTGTGGCTATAGATCAGTTCACGTCCATACTACCTCTGAACTACGTCTTTCCACTTTCTCCAGCAGAGTAAATCTTTCACCACGAAAATGGTCATGTCCATATTTCCTCTGCTTTTTTTCTTTATCTCCACTGAGTCATATCTTACCAAGTCCTCATTACCTCTGAGTAAGATATTTTCAGAACTTTTTCACGTCCACATTACCTCTGAGTGAAGTTCTTCTCTTCGACTTCCTACTATCACGTTCGCATAACCCCTGATAGTGCTAGTCGTTTTAGCTTATTATCTGTACTTAAGGTACGCCAAGGGTAATAAGTCCATAACCCGGATGTACAAATTGACTCTTGGTTTTTTATCCTCAGCAAGTGCCTATGTGCAACATTTTCTCCTTCGTTACAAATTCTTGTAAAGAGCCAACATCCGTATCCAAGAGTCTCGGGTACGCAATGGGTGATGGATCCTCAAAACTCCCCCAGTAGAGCAATCCTTAGGTCTACTCGCATATTCGCACAATGACTATTTAAACGAGTCAGTTTGACGCTAACCATGTTCATATTACCTCTGAGCTATCGTCCCATCAATCTCCACAGCGGAGCGATCCTGGGTCTATCTTCATGTTTGGATAGACCACACTCAACGAATCACTCTTCAATGAGTTTTTCAGACACTAGTTCACGTCCATATTACCTCTGAACTGCTGTCATAATATTTCTCTCAGGCTGAGTTTGTCATGTTCATATTACCTCTGAATAAATCTTCCTGGTCCGGCTATCGATTATCATGTCCATATTACCTCTGATATCGGTTGTCATCTCAACTTAACACCCATACTTTACTCTAAGTACGCCAGTGGTGTTAAGTCCACAAAAACTGCCACGTCCATATTACCTCTGACAGGGCTTGTCCTAAACTTATTACTTGCACTCTCATGCACAAGAAGTAATAGGTCTACCAAAAATTGTTCATGTCCATATTACCTCTGAACTATCCTTATTTTCCTCAGCAAAGAGAAAGTCAGTTCATGTTCATATTACCTCTGGACTATGTCTCTCCACTATCCCCCACAGAGTCATATTTTACCGCGGCTATATTACCTCTGACGGGACTTGTCCCAAACCTATTACTTGCACTCTCGTGTACAAGAAGTAATAGATTCACAAAAAATCTCCCAGCGGGATGTCTCTACCAGCCACAAAACCTATCACGCCCATACTACCTCTGATAGGGCTTGTTTCGAACTTATTATTTGCACTCAACGTGCGCAATAAATAATAGGTCCACCAAAGATTCTCCAGTGGGATGTCCTCAACAAACCAAAGTTTGCACGAACAATCATAAAGAAATGGAGGGCCCTTATATGATTGCAAATGGCACTTACATGTTAGCCAAGCCTAATAAAAATTGGGCAATGACTCCTATTAACTGCAAATTCCTGAAGAAGTACTATACTTGATCTCCTTTGCCTAACGGAGTATGATGAAGATCTTATTATGACGATACCATGCACAAAGGTTAGCTGGATTATATTCTATCAGATTCATATGACCTCTTAATGGATATGCTTAACTAATTTGTAAATCTATCATGTTCATATTACCTCTGATAGTGTTTGGTACACAAATCTAGTTGGATTATATTCTATCAGGTTCATATTACCTCTGAATAGATTTACATTCAGCAAAACCTTAACAAAAGTATGTCATGTTCATGATACCTCTGATATCACTTTCATCTTAGCCTATCATATTCTAAAGTGATGGATCCACAAAGTCGAAAAATGTATCTTTATTATCTTTGAGAAATTACAGAAGAAACAAAAAAGTACATCATTGGGGAGGAGCAATTAAATCCCTGATATGTCGTGCCAAAGCAGCCATCCTCTCATTTCTGGAGTTTAAAATATTAGTGCGAGCCAGCTCCAGCCTTGCTTCGTCATCGTTCAAGCGAGATAGTTCAGACCGAGCATTAAAAAAACTTGCATGGATGACACCCACATGTGTCAAGTTCTGTTTAGTTGTATCCATTTGGCCTTTCAGCACATTGCGGACTGTCGATGTCTTGAGAAGCCTCTCCCTTGCCTGAGCGAGTTCAGCTTCCAATTCTCAAACCCTCGCTTCATTTCCCTCAAATTCGGCCTGACACTAAGCTAGCTGAGGGATAACCTCCACCAAGACAGCCTGCTCTTTATCCATCTCTTGTTGCTGTTCTTGGATGGATTTGTTTAGAGATTCTATTTGCTGAGCAAGTTCCGCAGTTAGAGAGTCATACTCAGCTTGAACCAGGTCATCGATGCTACCTCAGGATAGTTGCAAATATTCGTTAATAGGTTGTTCCAAATCATTAACTATTTGCTCTAGCGCATTAGCTCTTTCAACGTCACTGAAATTTCTAATATGCGCTATAGTGAGATTGGAGGACATCTTCAGAGCATCAAAGCCTATGTTCTTCTCCAGTACCATCGATATCAATTCTTTCAAAGTGAGGTAGAATATGCTAGTGTATTGATCCACCAGCATAGCAAACCTCGAATGGACGCTGGGAGTGGCCGCAATATCGGTGAACCTCCTTTCCGGAATGACTGCAGAGGAGGTTGCCACAGTAATTGCTTCAACGGATGGCGCGACAAAAGAAGGGACACCAACAACGATTGAAATTGGTGGCATACTCACCGAAGGAGGCACAGTCAAGATAATGGGCTCATCCTCCTCTGATGTTATTTGAACTGCTACTGGCGGGATGACATCCGAGAATGTTGCGGATGAAAGATCGGCAGCTTCAAAGAATGCTTCTTCGACGTCGAACACCATTGTTTCATCAGCCGAATCCGCAACAAAGTCAGAGGTTGTGTCAACTCCACCCTCCCCAGAGATGTCCTCTCCTAAAAAGAAGATAAGAGAAAGTTAATATCAATTTGATGTTAATTTTCCTAAAAGAAGCGTAAAGACAACATTTACCCATGGTCGATGGTATGTATGTTGCGTCTGCAGCCTGTATAGCTAAATCATTTCTTAATAATGCTAAACAAGCTGTCATACCTGGAGAAGAGGGTGCACCAACTGATGTTTGAGGATAGTCATCCCAGTCGTCACCCAGATCCACTCGAGGTTCATCGGGTAGAATCTCGCTGGAAATACCTACAGACGAAGGAGGGATTATTCCCATTATTTGTCTGGATAAAGGTATATTGAGTCTTAATATGCTCGGCCTCGAAGGCGATCTCGAAGCACCACCAGTAGTGGTAGTAGCGACAGCGATCGCGAGCAAAGAATCTCCAGTACTGACAGCCGAAACTGTGGAGGTTCCCTCTCTAAAAGGCGAAGGACCTCTGATCAAAGAATCATCCCCAACATGGGAAACAATAGGCTCACTCCTAGAAGCCCCCTTGGTGGAAGCCCTTTTAGGACCTCTGACCGTCTTCTTCTTGCGGGGGAAGGCTCTTTCAGAATGGAAGCCTTTCGCTTATTGGAGATAACGAGAGGCTATGCTGGCGGAGCTATTACGCCTCTCGGTATTATCAACAAGAACTCGTCCGCACCGGTAGTGTCTTCACCTTCATCAGAGGAGACGGATGGGATCTCCTCTCTTCCAGTGGACTTATGGGAGGACATCCTGAAACTTCCATACACATCAAAATCACGATGGAAGGTATTGATGGAAGCGTAAAACTGTGCGTACGAGTGAAGAATGCGCAACTCCGTGGAGAGAGAAGTCGCGGGCACAGCAAATATTGCACCAGTACAACCCGTAATGAAATAACGCCATCCTCTGGCTCCATCAATAAGTCCACCTTTGGACTTGAAGCTGGTGATGGGATTCCCCATATGCAACTGGTCGTACCCAAATTGCCTGGCGAACCGCTGGGCAGATAAGGCTCCAAGTAGCAGTAGTCCTCACTTCTGTACAACAGGTGGGAAGGTCTAATGCAGACCAACAAATAAAAGGCTTCAGAAGAAAGAATAGTCCTCCCTTGGCCTGCATCCTGAAGTTTCATCTCCTGTTGATTGATATGTACGGGGGGGACGGTACAGAAGAGCTTCCAGCCATGGGCAAAATTTAATGCTCGCCGACAATCTATGACGCTCGCCACATTCCAAAGGGAATTCTTGTAATTCAACAAGAAGTTATTTTCTGAACTGCTGGCAGAGCCGGGAGACATCACCCTGGTGTTGTGAAGGATTGACCATCCCATCAGGTATAGGAATGGTAATTCCACTCTGGAAAATCCTTCACGCTGCGTATCATCAGCTAGCAGCCCATCAGTAATGGCCCTCAGGCCAGCTTGTATTCTACATACCATGGCAGGAAGCAGGTCCATTCTTGCTCTAAACACCAAATGCACTGCGGGACATATGGTGTTGCGATGAATGCGATGATCAGACGCGATGCCAGGAACTACCCATCGGCGTAGCCAAATAGAGAGAAAGCCAGCCAGTTGAGCTTCCCTCGACAGAGGCTTGCGACAATGTCTCATATAACTGAAGGCTTTAGTGCCTGCAGGATAACCCCCTAACTCCTCATCGAGAATATAATCTGAAGCCCCTGCGTCTTCAATGAGGTCATCGATCGTGTTGGCGCTAAGCATGCTCAAGAGGTTCAAGGGCTTATCTCTGCCATCTACAACCTTGTCCGGCTTAGCATTTCTGGCCTGATGGAAGAAGAGGTAGGATGCTCATTTGTTAATATGAGCCAAATCAGAGGGCTCTTTGTAGAAGGTGATGCAGGCAAGATAGTGGCTCATCAGCTCCTGGTATACCGCCACCGCTCGAGGGTCTGTATCCCTCAGCTCCCTATTCGTGGGAACGTACTCTTCATAAGGAGTGTCCCCCATTGGCAGCTTTAAAATCTATGCCATCTCATGAAGGGCTAAGTCCAACTCCCCTAGTGGAGTGGCAAAAGTCCCAGTAAGCGAATTGTATTGCTCCATCAAAGCTAAAAACAAGTTGGGGTTGACAGGCAGCCCAACACTAGTGGCACTCACAGCCGCAAATAAGCCAATACTTTCCAGCTCCGTCTGGAAGTGCTTCAGGGCCCAGGCAGTTAGACTGGCCCATCAAAAATTCTCGGGGCTTAAGCCATCCGCTGGTACGAGGGTTAACCTTGGGGTACACTCCTTCCTGCCCCATAAAGTCATTGTAGAAAGTCGATATTTGAACCGGCTGGATCAGTGAAGTGTCTTCACTCGGGACGCTGTCCGGCAGTAATCCTCTGAAAGGCATAACAGGGCCTGAAGGACTGCTCACAAAGGCCCCTCGGTTTAATCCTTTGTTGTATAAGATCTTCCCCGGCCTGCCGTGAAGATCGGGTGTCAGAGTCCACATCATCTTCCTGGGATGGGTGGCATGGAAGAAAGCCGAGATAGGGTAATCTCTGGGCATCCTTGGCAAATACATGACCGTGCCCTCAGTAGAAAATACCCAATCTTCCTTCTTGGGCTTCGTCTGGGATTGTTTATCGATAACATCCCCGAATAAGAAACCTGGTTTCTTATATTCAGTCTCATCTATGTATGTCAGGGGCTCCCCACTGATCATACTCAGCAGCATTCGTTCTCCTTGGGACGAGATCAGAGTTCCTCTCTCCTGAGGATACTCAGTTCCAGAGATGGGGAATGTCACATGGGACAAGTCCTCCAGATAGCTGGAATTCAGCATCCCAACAACAGAGCCCATCACTTCAGCCAAAGGAGGGATCTGCAAGTCCACTGCAAAATGCAAGAAAATAAGTCAGTTTTACGCTAGACGCTACACTCTTGCAGTATACGCCAAAGACTAAAAGTCTGAGCTTTTACGCCAGACTATAAAAATTTGAGCTTTTACGCTGGAACCTCTTTTTAGTGCGTAAAACTCAAGGTTGGCAGTATACGCCAAAATCTAACAGTCTGAAGCTTTTTACGCTAGACTGCCAAAATTTGAGTTTTTACGCCGGAATTTACATCCAGCGCGTAAAACTCAAAGTTTGTAGTATACGCCAAATTTTGACAGTTTGAGTTTTTACGCCAGACTGCAAAAATATAGAGTTTTTACACTGACACGTTAGGAATGTGGGCGTAATAATAAAACATCTCTGTGCATCATCTTCCTCGAAGAGGCTCTTTAGCACAGAAGATGACCTTGTGCGTGCACGTACAACGTGTGCGAAGGGTTTTATTCCTCTCGAAGTCTTTACCTGTGATGCCCTGAGCGCAGCTCGTCGGAGGAGCACTTCGTTCAGATCGGGGCTCGCTCAGCCTAATGGGGGTTGCTCGTGCTTGAGCAGAGGAGCGAGATGAAGAAGAGGCGACTTTCTTTCCCTTGGCAGTAAAAGCATGTTTTGGTGCCATGGCGAAGCTCAAAGTTCTCAGAAAAGAGACAAAAACGAAGAGTTCTCAAAGAGACGAAGGGTTTTGCAAAGACAGATGAAAGGTTTCTCTCTCAAGACCTTGGGCTATTTATAGAGTTCGGATAACTCTTCGAATTCCTAACCAAATCCGATATTTAATAGTCGGTTATGATTTAGGACCACGTCAGCCTATCATTTGAAAAAAAGAAGACGGACAGTCATGCTGCGCAGTGGATCCAGATTTTACGCTCAGAGGCTATAAACCTATGGTTTTACGCTCAGAGGCTATAAATCTATGGTTTTATGCCCAGAAGCTTTTACGCTCAAAGGCTACAAATCTACGATTCTACGCTCAGAAGCTACAGAAGGCCAATTACAAGGGTTTACGCAGAAAATGCTCCTTTTTGGCTACAAAATATTCTAAGTGTCTGAAACACACAGATGTCAGCATTGAAGATGACTCTTCTTCTTGGGCCATTAGAAGTTCATTCGAAGTCTAGCCAGAATCTTTTACGGCCTGTTCGGCAGACGTTTCTCGCCCTATTTTGAGGGATTTTTGGGGAAACCATTCTTGAAGATGACGGTCTAAATAGAAATTCTTCGTATCAGAGAAGTGACAGTTCAGAATTTTATGCGACTCCTCATCCAAAAATAGCATAACAGTTGGATCATCAGGACAACTTAATGCTAGAGAGCTTTTTACGCTTCTTCCGTTACGCGTAAAAGATGGGACGTGACCAGATAAGCATTTATCAGAGTCAGCGTAAATTTCCCAAATGTGTCGAAGCTACACATTATCAGACTTCCTTACAGCAAATATGGCAAATCAGCAATGCGTAAAAGAAGACAAGTTTATTAATCATGATTACATATGATGGAAATCCAGTTTACAAAGGATTTTTTATTTCATGATTACATATGATGGAAATCTTTTTTTTTACAAAGGATTTCTCATTAAAGATCACGATGGGAATCTGTTGTGCCAGGTTCTCATATTGGTGGAGATCTTTTTCTTCTTCTATGGCACTTCATCGGCTTTTGCGGCCGATGAACCAGAAAATGATTAATGGCAGAAGGATACAAAATTGGGCCTATTTTATTCAAGCCCACCCTCCATACGCCATAGCAGCTACACCCTAGAATTGTGTTAGGGATTCAGACTCAACACAATACTGGAAGACAGGGCCAAACTGCCTACCTACGTCCAGCTTTATAATAGGAGAAAATACAGCTAGCAAGCCGTGTGGTCCGACGAGACCCTTCCTATCTCCTGGACGAATCGCCATATAAAATTTCTGATTATCTCGAGCAAAGGAAGCTATGATATCCTTCCATGATCCATCGTTGCAGAGGACATTTGCTCGAAGACGCCTCCTTTTACGGCTCCTTACATGCTGGAAGAGCATGATCTTCTTCTTCCTTAGGTCAGCCCAATGGATCTCGACAACCATCTCTTTTGATGAAGGAAGTATGGAAAGACAGGATCACTCACTTGCCTTTATATAGGCAGAAGAGAACATACCAAATCCCAACAAATTCCTAAAATTCGCCGAGAAATCAGCCTCGCAGAACGAGTCAAATTTGACCGTTTCATGCTTCATTCAAAGTATTTCAAATTACGAGGAATTTAAAATTTTTGAAGTGGGTCTTGTAGAAGCATGAAAAATATGCTGGAGAATTATACGCGTAAAACCCCCAACGTGTATGAAGCCCGCATAAAACAGAACTTCAGCACTGTGTGGCGTAAAATATGACTTCAGAGGTGCCCGCGTAAAGCAGCATTTCAAGGCTGTTTTGGCGTAAAAGGTTGCTACACCTCACTCCGGCGTAAACTATGTCTGCTTTTAATGCAGCGTGAAGTTGTACGAGGAACTCTTCGTATTCCTCAAATGAACCTGTCAGACAGAACAGTAAACCTGACTCCTGACAAAGAGTACTGCACGACGATCGAGAGAACGGCTGTAATAATGATTCTGCACAGAGCCCCAGATTATCGTTTAGTGGCATATCCTTGATACAAGTCATTTTTATGCATTCAAGGAATACGCTGCCTATTCTACATAGGCAGAGATGAGTTTTTACGCTCAAGATGAGACAAAATCAGGCGCCACGTCAAAAGCTATTTTTCGTACATAACTTGAGGCATATCTCTGCAGTTAATGTACGAGATGGGGGCAGATCTCTGCATTTAATGCATGAGATTTTGTTCTATTTTTAATGACTGGGAGAGCTAAAACTAGGGCTAATGCGCTCACATCACTATCCCTGCATATTACGCCAACCAGACTATTTTCAAATATAGGAGTACGTCGTATGCTATCTCCTCGAAATACGCCAACTCAGACTATATTTGCAAGGTACGTGATAAGGCTATTTGGCCCAGAATACGCTCAAGACCTCAGTCAGGAAGGATAATTGGCTAGTTTACGCTGGTTACCCATTATTTATGCAGCATCAAGCTTTACACAGAATTTGGCTTTTACGCCAACAAGACAGCTACTTGGCTTTTACGCCAACAAAATAGCTACTTGGCTTTTACGCCAACAAGATAGCTACTTGGCTTTTACGCCTACAAGACAGTTATTTGGCTTTTATGCCAACCATCTTTATGCGAGGGGCAGTTGCCTACGTGGCTTGCATGCCGTGGTCTTCGCGAAGCAGTTATACGCGTTACCTCATAATGGGACACGCGTCACACGCGGATTCAGGAGATCATTCAGACGTGGGTAGCAGTTATTATAACCACCGCGTAAAAGGTGCAACTCTCTCCACTAATTGGCTTCTACGCCGACTGGTCAGTTACCGTGACTGATCTCTATAAATAGAGACTTCCGGTCACAGGAGAACAAGGTCGAAAGGAGAGGAGATCAGAGAGAGAGCACATATAGAGAGTGTTGATTAACGAATTTGGCAACGAGAGTTCAATCCCACTCGCAATCTTTGAAGCTTCTTCTTCTTCTACAGCACTTCTTTGTCATCGTATGGTCCAAGGGACAAAGTGATCGACAGCATATCAGACTCCTTCAGACTCCTATAGCAATATTTTCCCAGAATCATTTTTTTATTGTACTTAACATCCTCGTATAGGATTAATTGTACTCTTTTTTTTCTTGTTTGTAAACAAAGAAAGAGTTTCGTATAAACCTTGTTTCATTTTTTTTGTTTATCATCATACAAGGACCATCTGGCACAGCAACAAGTGAGAACCAGTGAAGTGCAAGTCTATATGAAGAGAGAGCAGCAGCAGGGTAAAGCAACACAGCATACTGAGAACAATGACTGCAGCACAGTGAGAACCAGTAAGGGAACTAATAGCTGCAGTGAAGGCAGCAAACTGATCACTGCCAATGAAGAACAAGCACTGTGTGTGCAGATACACACCAGGAACTCACTGCTGCAATGAAGGGAACTAACAGCTGCAGTTAAGGCAACAAACTGCATAAGTCATAAAGGAGATTCGGTGAAGGTGAAGACTTACCTGCACTGAACAGCACCTAGACTGAAGATCCTGGACTGAAGATTACTTGAAGACCCAACTGAACTCACTGAAACTGAAGACTTACCTGCACTGTACAGATATCACCTGAAGGTGAAGACTCACTGCTGCAGGATTTACCTGAAGACAGATACCCCAGTATCAGTGACTGATACGGGCCACTGTGCAGTGGCGCACACCCGAGAACTCGACACAGGAAGCAGAGAACATAGAACAAGGCATGGACTGAGTTCTCCACATGGAGCAGCTACTGCAGATTTCGTTGAGAACAGAGCAGCTGTTGGGAGATTCCTCACTGTGCAGTCTTCACTGCACAGTGACTGTGCAAGAGCTTACTGTGCAGTTCCACAACAAGTTTAGTTTGTTGTACAGTTCAATGTTGGTTCAGTTAGTACAGTATCTTTCAGCTAGACTTTGAGGTTTTAGCTTGGCTTGGGTTGGTGGTTATAGAGTTAGATGGTTATCAAGGTAGGTATTGGAGTAGTTAGTAGTTAAGTATAGTGTGGTATTATGGTTTAGAAATTTGATACTTATATAACTAGTACTAGAAATTCTATGCATAATTGTATTAGTTGATATTATTAGTAGTTAGATATTATAGGGTTAGTTTAGATAATTAGTATTAGATGGGTTATGTATATATGTATACTTGTATTGGTTGATTGGTAGCAGTTAACTATATGTGTATACTATTGTATAATGGTATTATTAATAAATAAAGGGTATGTTAGTAGTTAGTGGTGAGTTATATTATATGTACTAGTTATATGTATTAGTTGGGTTGCCTTGGGATACCAAGGTATCACCAAGGTATGGGTCGATACCCAAGGTATTGAGATTGGGTATCGAGGTAGTTGCGATACACATTGGTGCAAGACCAAGATATCCAAATAATTTGTTTTAAGATATTATTATTATTGTGACTTATATATATATATATATATATATATATATATATATAAACTATTTTCATATTAGAAAACCTGCGTATCTTAGGATACGACTTCTTGAATGCACTGTGGTGTGTTAGCTTAGCTAGCTTAACATAGTTTCATAGTATATCGACTTAGCGACTTAGCATTAGACTCTTGCAACCTAGAATGCATTAGTTTGACTTAGAAATGGCGTATCAACCTAGAATTGTATCAACTTCATTTATTTTTATCATTGAACCTTGTATTGATGCAACATACCATATATAGGTTGTGAGACACCAGCTTGGGCATCGAGAGACACACTTTGCTCAGGACTTCAGGCGAGTACATTTCTCTGGTTGTTTTTAATTCATAATATTGTATATATGCATGTTCTAGATTAGTATACATTAATTTCCGACACAGTGATTTCACGGACTGGTGCTATATGGATCCCGTCAGGAGGTGTTATCCCCTACCATGTGCAACGGGTACCTAATGACATGTATTTTATCGTGTGCATCGGGTATTGACTTTCATGTGCTTCTTGTGCATCCAACTATTTCGTGTACTAGTGTGACTATCGTGATCATGTACGTAACGTATCGTGATTGGATCCATGAGTATTGGTTAGGGAGGAGGAGTAGGAGTTGGTTATGTGATCAAAGCCCTCTTGATCTCATGTACATGTCGATTATACACCTCACGTATAATGGAGTTACATTTATACCTCATGTGCAACCTAAGCCGATCACATAACGAACTCGTACTCTAAAACACATAGTTAGTATTTCTTGTTCTCTACTTGCAGTTATTCTTGTATTTACTTCCAGCTTTATTGTGCCTATTACCCGTTCACTTGTATTGTATATTCTTTCTACTTGTGCATCTTGTATTATTTTTCTATTGCTTGTTATATATGCTCGATTATGTTATTGGAACTGCTTTCAGAGGTATGTACTTCGCTCCAATCCTGACTGGATATTTTTTTTCCAGATGATTGGCTAGAGGAGCTGTGTCCCACACACTACGGACCTCAGGAGGGTGAGACTTTAGAGGATACTCCCCTAGAGCCATAGGACATAGTACCAGTGACCGAGGAGGTCTAGTTTTGTTCAGTGATTTTGTATTAGACTATTATATTTGAGGAGATTTACAGATGTACTATTATTTCATATTGTGGATTGTATCTTTCTTTCCCTCGCTATTTCCATTCGTGCATTATTTTTTCCTTAGTTCGTTTTGTGAATGAGTTTGATATATTTGTGAGATACCATATTGCTCCTCCAAATGGGAGTTGATATGATTGACATGTACCATATTATATTGTTGATATGTTAGATAGTTAGAAATGACCCAAACAGCGATCTACCGTCGATTCTGCGACGTAGGCTGGGCGTAACCACGTACTCGTGTCCGAATATCAGGGTGCGGTGTCACGACCCGCACCCGGAAAATCGAGCATGAGTCGTGGGTACGTCCAGCCTACGCCGCAGCATCGGCGGTAGAACGCTGTCTAGGTCAACTATCTAGATAATAATCTCACACAAAAATCGGGCATGACCTCTCCAAAAGGAGGGCAACCACACAAACAATATAAACCTGTCAAGATCTCAACTCCAAACGGAGGAGCAATTATCTCAATGATAATCAAGTACTCAATCACGAATCTAAGCACGATAAGATAACACAGAGATCTAACAACTATAAAGTCTAACCAACAACAACTACTATAACAACCACAACATCAAATAAATATACAACAATATCCAAAATAATATACAACAAGGTCTCAATCTAAAACCGGAGACAAATCCGGTACTAAAAGCTAATAAAAACGACAACAAAGTCTCAGTGATCCCGGCTACCAACCCGGAAATCACCCCTAAGCTAGAGGGTCCCTGTCTGCACCATCGACAGGCTCAGGTCCATAAAACGCCGGACACCAATCCTCCGGATACTCTGAAAAATATGTCCAGTCAGGACTGGAGCAAGTACATCTCTAACAGCAGTTCCATTTAAATGATAAAAACTATAAAACAGTTATAGCAAGTAGCAAGAAGAAAGAAGTAAGTATGAAACAGGAAATAAACATGTATCACTGGTGCATAAAGGTAAAGATGCAGGAATATCAGAAACAAGATAGTAGTAACTGTAAGATACAAGAATCTAAGCTAAGATCAAGTCCGTGCACATGAACGTGTAGTGAGTCCAGCAAGAAAAACATGTAGTGAGTCAAGTCCAGAAACATGTAAGTGAGACAAGTCAAGAAATGCATGAGAGTCCAGACTATAAAGAATGAACTCGGTGTCTTTGAAATACTTGTTTCGACATGTAAACGGCTAGGGGTAAGTACGGCTCACCGCGCACTGGGTGCGCGGCTGCTATCATTCCAGATTAGACCAGAGGGAGTGATTCCTGATGATGCCAGATAGGAATGTTTACATGTCTACTCGAATATTTCCCCGCCCCGACTAATACAAGTGGATCCAAGACCCGACACGCAAATCAAGATGAGTCCAGCCTGTACATGAGTGATGCCTGTAGGTGATGCCAGTAGTGATTCCAGAATAGAGGCCAGAAATATGAAATGTACGTGTCGCAAGTAAATGAATCCAGAAATATCAATCAGTGTCCCGTGTTGTGCCAGAATAATCAGATGATACTATACTAGAAGCTGAATCATAATAATCATCAAATAATGAAAACTATCAGAGAATGTACTCGCCTGACGTCCTGAGCAACTGGCGATCCGAACTGGTGTCGCAAGGACCTAATGCGAAAAGCAAGGTTAAACAGGGTTCTAATAAGTTAAACAGATATAAAATAATTAAAAAATAGGCTTCTAGGGTCGTTCTAGGTCAAACGGGTCAAACCGGTGAAATCTTGGTCAAAAAGTCAACTCTGGGTCCAAAAAGTCAACTTTAGGTCAAAACTAGGTCAAAAGTTGACTTTGGCGGTCAACCGAGTCAACTACGGTCAAGTCTGGGTCAAACTAGGGTGCTCCTGAAATTCTAGGTCAAACCGAGGTCATTAAGCTAGAAAACTCACAAACTCGCCTCCTTGAGATACCGGGATACCCTCGGTATCCGATACCTCAACCTAGGCTACGCACCCCGCCTAAACCCGCTAAAACCTATGCTAGCACGCGTAAATATATACACGTATACATATAAAAATCACTCCAATACTATTCCTAGGCTATTGCTCAAAAACCCCGCTCGAAACTCAATACCTTGGTTATCTTAAGGTATTGAGATACCTCGGTATCTCAAGGTATTGAGATACCGCTCTAAACTCAACCCGACTACCCCTCTAGCTAACTAACTATGCATAAACATATATATCTAGCTATAATCTAGGCTAAAATATAGATATCTAATACATGTAGGCATATACCTATATATCTATACCCAATACCTTACCTTATCTTACACATACCTTACCTTACCCTCCTCATAAATATATAAATATATCTATATCTAGATATCTAAACTATCTACCTAGCTATATATAGATATCTATATATAAATCTATCTATCTCTCTCTCTAGATATCTATAGATATATTTATATAGCTATAGGTATATATATATCTATACCTAGGTATTTACCTATCTAACTATATAACTATCTATATAGATATCCATCTATCTACCTATTTATGTATCTACCTAGCTAGCTAGCTATATAACTATATATCTATCTATCTTTCTATTACCTATCTATCTAGGTGTCTATCTATCAATCTAGTTATATATATCTAGCTATCTAACTATTTATCTAAATCTATCCAATACCTATCTATCTATTTAAACAACTAGGTAATTATCTATCTAACTATCAATGTCTATCTATCTATTTATCTACTATCTACATATATATCTATTTATCAATCTAGCTATCCATGTATCTATCTATCCATATATCTATCTATCTATCTATTTATATCTATGTATCTATCTATTTACCTATTTATCTAACTAGCTATCTACCTATCTAATTATCTATCCATTTACCTATCCAATTATCAATCCATTAATCTACCTATCTAACAATCTATCTATCTATATATATATACATACCCCTCTCTCTCGCACACTGCTCTTGCTAGCTGCTGCTGCTGCTTGTACTGCGGCTGCTGCTACCTAAAACTGCTGTTGCTACTGTGCTTATCTGCTGCTGCTGCCACTGCTTAATGTTGCTGTTGCTGCTGTGCTATGCTACTGCTGCTGCTGATTTTGCTGCTGCTGCAGCTGCACATAGCTGCTGCTGCTCCCTGTTTCAGCTGGGCACCCCCCCCTCTCATCTCACATACACACACACACACCCCTATATATATATACATATATATATATATACATATATATACACATCTATATATATATAACTAGATACATATATATATATATACACTTATACCTATTACTAACACACACTAACACACTCCAACACAAATCAACACACACACACACAAATATACACACACACATATACACAAACACATATCTCTATATATATATAAACACACATACTCACATATATCTATATATATATATACACTAATATATATATCTATACATCTACACACACACACACTAACATATATACTAATATCTATTTACCAACACACACTAACATATATCTACACACACATATACACTCACATATCTATATATACATATATCTACACACAAATATCAATATATATATACACACACTAATATATATATATGCATATAAACACTCACACACTCAAACATATATATAAATATATATACATATATACACACTCACTCAAACTCATATATATATATATATATAGGCACTCACTCACACTCACACACACTCACCTACGCACTAGCACACACTCACAAACACACTCACACAAGCACTCCCTAACACGCTCACAAACACATAACCACACATATATATAAATATATATATAAAAACTCACACACAATATATATATACACATATATATAAACAAACACAACACAACGCACACCACGCCCACAACGCCCACCAACGCACGCCCAACGTCCCCGACACTCACCAACACCCTAATATATATAAAATATAACTCGAAAACTCTAGCACACACTCCCCGATACTAACCCAACGCGCGCACAAGCCCGAAACGAGGAAACCAAGTCGAAATGGCCGTTCGGTCATTTTGACGAACACGTGGTGCGCGGCTCGGAAAACCTCCTGAAACGCACACCAAACGAACTCGGAATCGGCCCAAAATTTACCCACGCGCTCTACACGATGCCTAGATCCTAGAAAATGTGCTCCCGCGTCGATTCTAGGCCCGTGGCGGAAACGCACACGCACTTAGAATCGGCGACGACGAAAAGCCCCAATTTCGCCCGAAACTCCCGTTTCTCCGCGACACGACTTCCCGTGTCCGAACGGAGACACGCACTCACCCTCACGACTCCCGACAACGTCTACCTAGGTCCATCTAACCTAGGGCATCACCCAAAATTGGGCCAAATTCGGATTCTACCCGAAATTGACACAAAATCTAATGTTAAAGTCTCCAAACACTACCCAACTAGTTCCAACTTCCTCCCACGGGTAGCCTAAGGGTCTAGGAAGGTTCTAAAATATTAATTACACTATAAAAGAGTAATTACAAGGGGAAATTTAGGGTTTACCTCTTGGGAGTTGGAATCCCAAGCCAAAATCTCCAAAATGCTCCAAATCCACCTCCCTCAAGCTCCAAGCCTCAAATCCAAGCTCCAACACCAAATCTAGGCTCTACCCACCTAGGTTAGGGAAAGATCTAGGGTTAGGGTTAACTTAGAGAAGAAGGAATGGAAGAAAGAAGAAGAAAAGTGGAAGAAAACTTACTTTGGAGGAAGAAGAAGAAGTGGAGAAGAAGAAGAAGTGAAGAAGAAGAAGTGGAATGAAGAAAGGGGGCTGTGGGGCTGCTGTCCACGGGTTGGGGGAAGGGTTTGGGGCCGGCCATGGTAATAATAAAGGGGTTGCCAAGTTTCTAAATTCCCAAAACGCCCCTACATGACTTGGTTTTGGGTTCCGGGTTCCAAAAGCACTCAAACTAGCTCCAAATCTCTCCAACTAACCTCCTAAAAATAAAATAAATATTCTAAGCCCTAAAATAATTCTCACAAGGGTGTGGGCTGGGTCGGACATGGGTCCACTAGGGTCTGACATGGGTCCAGGCTAGCCAAAATCCTAAAACAAACAATAAAAATATAATACAATCAATAATTAAATATAAATACAATTAAATATAAATAATCCACAATTAACTAAATTAAAAATAAAAAAAAAATACCCGGATCTGAAAATGGGGTGGTGACAAGCCTATCCTCCTTAGAAAATTTCGTCCTCGAAATTTAAAGTCAATCACACTCCTCTAGGTCAAACCCCCAACAATCATAGTCAAGAAATTCTACCTAAACAACATACAAGATCAGGGTCCTACTGGTCGTGTTATTACAGTCTCAATCGGGGTCACTATACTATCTACCACAGCACAAGAAAATCTAACAGGTACTAATGAAGTACACCACAAGGAATGGAAAGGACAGGAAGAAGAAACAAGAGACAGACCTGCTAACCCGACATCCGTAGCATCGGCCTCCTCGACCGTCAACGCATAAGCCCTGCCCTGCTGGGGTGTATCCCTCTGCTGGTGCGGGGCATGATGCTGTGCCACAGATGGCCTAGCTCCAACTTTCTGATCCTGTGCTCCACCCAATGGAGGTGCAGTGGAGCAATCTCGCATCTGGTGAGCAGCGGATCCACAGAACAAACACACCTTCAGCCTCCTCCTACAAACATCCCAAGTGTGTCCTGCCTTCCTACAGTAGGCACAAGTGGGCGCTCTCTGATCCTGACCCTGTTGCGCTGCCTTCTGCACATAGGGACGCTTAGCTGGTCCCGCACTACCACTGGCACTGCCTGAATCATCTCTGCCTCTCTTGGACTTAAGCTCCAAGTCATCCTCTGCTCTCTGAGCATCTCCTACTATCTGCTCAAAAGTTGCCTCGCGGTCGCTCCTGGTCAAAGACTTGACCGCCATGACCAAGCCCTTGCGAAACTTCCTCGCCTTGGCTGCCTCACTCAAGCCCTCTACAAATCTGCCCAGACGGCAGAACTCCGCTGCATACTCGTCCACTGTCATGCTCCCTTGGACGAGTGCCTCGAACTGGCTCTCCAAAGCACTGAGCGCCACATCAGGGAAAAACTTCTCCTTAAAAAGCCTCTTGAAAGCCTCCCAAGTAAGCCCTGGCGCTGCAATCCTCGTATCTGTGCGATACCACGTCAAGGCGAGGTCGAACATCTGACTGCCCGCTGCCTCTATCTGCATGCTGTCTGGAATCTGCGCCAGCCTAAAGATCCCCTCAATCTGCTCTATCCAGTCATCCGCGTACAGGATCCCTTCTGTACCACGGAACTCCTTGGGCCGCATCCTCTGAAAGTCAATGATACTACCCGGCCTCGGAAGCTGAATCTGATCTGCCTGTGGCTGATTCTGTGCCACCCTATCCACTGCCGTCATGGCCACCTGGTGGGCGTTCTCAATGCCCAGCCTCATCACATCCACCTGACGGTGCTGCGCATCCATCATCTCCCTGAAGAACGCAAACAACTGCGCGGCATCTACTGGAGCAGGAAGTGGTGGAGGAACCACCGGAACGACTGGGTAGTCCTCGGATCGATAAGTGGAGAAGGGTCCCCGAGAGAAACAGAGGCTCCCTCAACCGCAGGAGTGGTGAGTGGAGCGGTAGCAGCTGCCTGAATACGAGCTGGACGAGAGGTAGCAGACCTCTCCGAGGCAACTGCTGGAACGGTACGATGGGATCGTGTCTTCGGAGGCATCCTGAACACAGATCAAAAGAAGTCAATACGGCGCAAGATACGATATCATCAAGAAAGGACAGTAATATTTCAAAAGAAGCAATTTCAGAATAATTAGATTGGAATTGTTCCTAGTCGTGATTGAGTACACTCTCATCCTAGATCCTAGATCCTATAGCAGGCTCGCAGCAGTACAACTAATTTGTTGTACCACCACGACATCGCACTAATTGCGAATCGAGACCTGCATGGGCCGCCACCAAAAATGTGTCACGACCCGCACCCGGAAAATCGGGCATGAGTCGTGGGTACGTCCAGCCTACGCCGCAGCATCGGCGGTAGAACGCTGTCTAGGTCAACTATCTAGATAATAATCTCACACAAAAATCGGGCATGACCTCTCCAAAAGGAGGGCAACCACACAAACAATATAAACCTGTCAAGATCTCAACTCCAAATGGAGGAGCAATTATCTCAATGATAATCAAGTACTCAATCACGAATCTAAGCACGATAAGATAACACAGAGATCTAACAACTATAAAGTCTAACCAACAACAACTACTATAACAACCACAACATCAAATAAATATACAACAATATCCAAAATAATATACAACAAGGTCTCAATCTAAAACCGGAGACAAATCCGGTACTAAAAGCTAATAAAAACGACAACAAAGTCTCAGTGATCCCGGCTACCAACCCGGAAATCACCCCTAAGCTAGAGGGTCCCTGTCTGCACCATCGACAGGCTCAGGTCCATAAAACGCCGGACACCAATCCTCCGGATACTCTGAAAAATATGTCCAGTCAGGACTGGAGCAAGTACATCTCTAACAGCAGTTCCATTTAAATGATAAAAACTATAAAACAGTTATAGCAAGTAGCAAGAAGAAAGAAGTAAGTATGAAACAGGAAATAAACATGTATCACTGGTGCATAAAGGTAAAGATGCAGGAATATCAGAAACAAGATAGTAGTAACTGTAAGATACAAGAATCTAAGCTAAGATCAAGTCCGTGCACATGAACGTGTAGTGAGTCCAGCAAGAAAAACATGTAGTGAGTCAAGTCCAGAAACATGTAAGTGAGACAAGTCAAGAAATGCATGAGAGTCCAGACTATAAAGAATGAACTCGGTGTCTTTGAAATACTTGTTTCGACATGTAAACGGCTAGGGGTAAGTACGGCTCACCGCGCACTGGGTGCGCGGCTGCTATCATTCCAGATTAGACCAGAGGGAGTGATTCCTGATGATGCCAGATAGGAATGTTTACATGTCTACTCGAGTATTTCCCCGCCCCGACTAATACAAGTGGATCCAAGACCCGACACGCAAATCAAGATGAGTCCAGCCTGTACATGAGTGATGCCTGTAGGTGATGCCAGTAGTGATTCCAGAATAGAGGCCAGAAACATGAAATGTACGTGTCGCAAGTAAATGAATCCAGAAATATCAATCAGTGTCCCGTGTTGTGCCAGAATAATCAGATGATACTATACTAGAAGCTGAATCATAATAATCATCAAATAATGAAAACTATCAGAGAATGTACTCGCCTGACGTCCTGAGCAACTGGCGATCCGAACTGGTGTCGCAAGGACCTAATGCGAAAAGCAAGGTTAAACAGGGTTCTAATGAGTTAAACAGATATAAAATAATTAAAAAATAGGCTTCTAGGGTCGTTCTAGGTCAAACGGGTCAAACCGGTGAAATCTTGGTCAAAAAGTCAACTCTGGGTCCAAAAAGTCAAATTTAGGTCAAAACTAGGTCAAAAGTTGACTTTGGCGGTCAACCGAGTCAACTACGGTCAAGTCTGGGTCAAACTAGGGTGCTCCTGAAATTCTAGGTCAAACCGAGGTCATTAAGCTAGAAAACTCACAAACTCGCCTCCTTGAGATACCGGGATACCCTCGGTATCCGATACCTCAACCTAGGCTACGCACCCCGCCTAAACCCGCTAAAACCTATGCTAGCACGCGTAAATATATACACGTATACATATAAAAATCACTCCAATACTATTCCTAGGCTATTGCTCAAAAACCCCGCTCGAAACTCAATACCTTGGTTATCTTAAGGTATTGAGATACCTCGGTATCTCAAGGTATTGAGATACCGCTCTAAACTCAACCCGACTACCCCTCTAGCTAACTAACTATGCATAAACATATATATCTAGCTATAATCTAGGCTAAAATATAGATATCTAATACATGTAGGCATATACCTATATATCTATACCCAATACCTTACCTTATCTTACACATACCTTACCTTACCCTCCTCATAAATATATAAATATATCTATATCTAGATATCTAAACTATCTACCTAGCTATATATAGATATCTATATATAAATCTATCTCTCTCTCTCTCTAGATATCTATAGATATATTTATATAGCTATAGGTATATATATATCTATACCTAGGTATTTACCTATCTAACTATATAACTATCTATATAGATATCCATCTATCTACCTATTTATGTATCTACCTAGCTAGCTAGCTATATAACTATATATCTATCTATCTTTCTATTACCTATCTATCTAGGTGTCTATCTATCAATCTAGTTATATATATCTAGCTATCTAACTATTTATCTAAATCTATCCAATACCTATCTATCTATTTAAACAACTAGGTAATTATCTATCTAACTATCAATGTCTATCTATCTATTTATCTACTATCTACATATATATCTATTTATCAATCTAGCTATCCATGTATCTATCTATCCATATATCTATCTATCTATCTATTTATATCTATGTATCTATCTATTTACCTATTTATCTAACTAGCTATCTACCTATCTAATTATCTATCCATTTACCTATCCAATTATCAATCCATTAATCTACCTATCTAACAATCTATCTATCTATATATATATACATACCCCTCTCTCTCGCACACTGCTCTTGCTAGCTGCTGCTGCTGCTTGTACTGCGGCTGCTGCTACCTAAAACTGCTGCTGCTACTGTGCTTATCTGCTGCTGCTGCCACTGCTTAATGTTGCTGTTGCTGCTGTGCTATGCTACTGCTGCTGCTGATTTTGCTGCTGCTGCAGCTGCACATAGCTGCTGCTGCTCCCTGTTTCAGCTGGGCACCCCCCCCCCCCCTCTCATCTCACATACACACACACACACCCCTATATATATATACATATATATATATATACATATATATACACATCTATATATATATAACTAGATACATATATATATATATACACTTATACCTATTACTAACACACACTAACACACTCCAACACAAATCAACACACACACACACAAATATACACACACACATATACACAAACACATATCTCTATATATATATAAACACACATACTCACATATATCTATATATATATATACACTAATATATATATCTATACATCTACACACACACACACTAACATATATACTAATATCTATTTACCAACACACACTAACATATATCTACACACACATATACACTCACATATCTATATATACATATATCTACACACAAATATCAATATATATATACACACACTAATATATATATATGCATATAAACACTCACACACTCAAACATATATATAAATATATATACATATATACACACTCACTCAAACTCATATATATATATATATATAGGCACTCACTCACACTCACACACACTCACCTACGCACTAGCACACACTCACAAACACACTCACACAAGCACTCCCTAACACGCTCACAAACACATAACCACACATATATATAAATATATATATAAAAACTCACACACAATATATATATACACATATATATAAACAAACACAACACAACGCACACCACGCCCACAACGCCCACCAACGCACGCCCAACGTCCCCGACACTCACCAACACCCTAATATATATAAAATATAACTCGAAAACTCTAGCACACACTCCCCGATACTAACCCAACGCGCGCACAAGCCTGAAACGAGGAAACCAAGTCGAAATGGCCGTTCGGTCATTTTGACGAACATGTGGTGCGCGGCTCGGAAAACCTCCTGAAACGCACACCAAACGAACTCGGAATCGGCCCAAAATTTACCCACGCGCTCTACACGATGCCTAGATCCTAGAAAATGTGCTCCCGCGTCGATTCTAGGCCCGTGGCGGAAACGCACACGCACTTAGAATCGGCGACGACGAAAAGCCCCAATTTTGCCCGAAACTCCCGTTTCTCCGCGACACGACTTCCCGTGTCCGAACGGAGACACGCACTCACCCTCACGACTCCCGACAACGTCTACCTAGGTCCATCTAACCTAGGGCATCACCCAAAATTGGGCCAAATTCGGATTCTATCCGAAATTGACACAAAATCTAATGTTAAAGTCTCCAAACACTACCCAACTAGTTCCAACTTTCTCCCACGGGTAGCCTAAGGGTCTAGGAAGGTTCTAAAATATTAATTACACTATAAAAAAGTAATTACAAGGGGAAATTTAGGGTTTACCTCTTGGGAGTTGGAATCCCAAGCCAAAATCTCCAAAATGCTCCAAATCCACCTCCCTCAAGCTCCAAGCCTCAAATCCAAGCTCCAACACCAAATCTAGGCTCTACCCACCTAGGTTAGGGAAAGATCTAGGGTTAGGGTTAACTTAGAGAAGAAGGAATGGAAGAAAGAAGAAGAAAAGTGGAAGAAAACTTACTTTGGAGGAAGAAGAAGAAGTGGAGAAGAAGAAGAAGTGAAGAAGAAGAAGTGGAATGAAGAAAGGGGGCTGTGGGGCTGCTGTCCACGGGTTGGGGGAAGGGTTTGGGGCCGGCCATGGTAATAATAAAGGGGTTGCCAAGTTTCTAAATTCCCAAAACGCCCCTACATGACTTGGTTTTGGGTTCCGGGTTCCAAAAGCACTCAAACTAGCTCCAAATCTCTCCAACTAACCTCCTAAAAATAAAATAAATATTCTAAGCCCTAAAATAATTCTCACAAGGGTGTGGGCTGGGTCGGACATGGGTCCACTAGGGTCTGACATGGGTCCAGGCTAGCCAAAATCCTAAAACAAACAATAAAAATATAATACAATCAATAATTAAATATAAATACAATTAAATATAAATAATCCACAATTAACTAAATTAAAAATAAAAAAAAATACCCGGATCTGAAAATGGGGTGGTGACATGCGGGTCGTGACACCTTATATAGGCCAGAACATACGACTCAGGAGAATGATGACGGTCGTTTCGAATCTCGACCTGCCTAGATCCGCGTGACAGAAAGAGATGACGGTGACGCTTGATTGTTGAGCCGCTTTATCTACTGTGAATCGTCGCCTCGGTGTTTGGGCCAAGAGACATCACAGAATCCCAAAAGATCCGCTCGAAGATTGAGCCAAATATCTTCATTAAATAAAGATTTGACAGCCTGACAGACTTGTATATGCGGTAGCACGTCCATGTGGCACGTCACCCATGCGGACGAAGCTGCTCATCCATACTGCTTGTTCAAAGTATTCCAAACTTAGCAGTTTAAAAACTTTGAATGAGGCCTTGTAGAAGCATGGAAAAATCTGAAGGCATGCACTCTCAAAATAAAGGCAGACCGTGTAGGGCCCATGCACCATCGAAATGAAGATAAGCCGTATAGTCTACAAAAGTCTCCATGATCTCAAACAACCACGGAGATAGGGGTCGCATAAGATCTCCTGACACAATATTCAATGCTTGTCATAAAGTTCTGACATGACACTTATTGCCCTGATCGCTTCGTGAATCGTGAAAGAGGCAGCGACACACAAGAAGGCAGAAAGTTACATTAGCACATTAATGGCTTTGTCAGGAGTGTAGTGCCACGGTTCACTTGCATGTGGACACGCCTCTATGCGTCCTCGTCATCATACGGCCAAAGTGTCCCTCAGACTCAGGCCGGACGAGCGCACACATGCGGCCACGACTCTATGCGTCCTCGTCCTCATACGGCCAAAGTGTCCACCAGACCCAGGCCGGACGAGAGCACGTATGCGGCCACGATGCTATGCGACCCTCAGCTTGCAGGATGTTTTCATTACAACCGAGAAAATCTCCACACAATCAGTGCTGACCACGTGTCCAGTTGACCAAGTCACGCACGCAATGGATTGAAAATAGCCCCAAGATCTTATCAACAACATATCCCAATCGAGGCCACGTGACAGCCTGCCCGTGGTATGCGGCCACAACTATAACCGTATTCTGTTGAAGGAGCCCCATGCGGCCACCAAATAGAAGCACATATGCGACGCATATAGCCAGTCGGTATGATGGCTATAAATAGCAGGGTAGCATGCCTATAACAAAGACACAAACAGAGACAAGGAGGAGAGAACAAAAGAAAGGATTCCCATTCCTTCGTCGGACCGTCAACGGAGTAAATGAGTCACTGCAGTACCCGATCTCCATCGTCACACTCCCCAAAATCAAAAATAATTGTACTTAGATTTTCTGTATAGGACTTCTTTGTACTCTTTTGTTTGTTAAACACACAAAATTTGTTTCAACTTTGAATCAATGACAAACTGTATGGAGTATTGTCGTTAACAACATATAATTCATCATCTTTGTCAATGTATGGTTATTTCTTTTGGCAAATTTATTTGATTGCGGGGAGTAAGAAGCAATAATTTCATTTGCACTCCCATGTTCTTTACAAAACGATACAAATTATTATGAATGATATTCTTCGTCTCGATCACTCCTAAGTCTATTAGATTGTCGTGTGGTTTGTCATTCAACTTTTGACTCTTGAAGTCTTTGAGCTTCTCAAATGCTTCATCTTTGAATTTAAGAAGATATGCGAAAACGTACTTCGAATAGCAATCGATGAAGGTAAGAAAATATTTCATTCCAGTCGTCGTGGCTTGCTTTTTTGAAAAGTTATTTCAATTATGGGACTACTTTTAATAATGGGTGGAAGTTAGGATTCGAAAGTTGCTTTCGTAGCTTGGAAAGCAAAAATCATAGAGAGACTCACGAGTTCTTAATTTTTAAGCCTCTGTCATGAAAAGATTGGATTACATGTATCTTATTTCTTAGTTTAAAAAAAAAATCTTAATAGAAAAATAAATACAGTTTCAAATTTCAATGTTAATAAATTTCACGTGTCATATATATATTGTAAGTTTTTTTTTTTTGATGTCCGATAATATATATAAAATTTTGCGCACGTTATATTATATGTTATTTGGATCCACTGCCGTCAGTTTCTATAAGTTCTTATTTCGAGTTCTTATTTGAGTTTCTGTAGAACTGTTTGGAAGGTGGCCGCAATCCGAACCCAGGCCTTGGGACTTCTGGAAATAGATGATAACAATATTTAGGCCCACTCATTCTACTTCCAGTCTCCACCCTTTTTCCCGCCAGAACTCTTCCATCCCCAAAAACACACACCGGAGAAGAAAAGTAAATCAACATTCACCGGCGGTGCCATGACCGCCCCTCCCGCGCCCACTCCCTCCGACATCCTCCTCCTCGCGGAGGACCCGACCGCGACTCTCCCCACCTCTGTCCCCCGCTCCGCCCTCCTCACCTTCCTCGCCGACCCCTCCCCGTCGGTTCCCGTCACCGCCTACCTCTCCGCCATCCTCACCCTCGCTTCCCGGACCCCGCGCCCCTCCCCCCTTCTCCTCTCCTTCCTCCGCCTCCCCCGCGGTCGGGACACCGCTCACCTCCTCCGCCTCCTCTCCCCCCACCTCCCCACTCTCGACAGACCCCTCCTCGCCGCCATCGCCGAAGCCGTCGTCTCCGAAATCGATGGAGCACCCGACCCCGACGACCTCCAGCCGCTCGACCTCCTCCCGCTCCTCCTCGACAAGGACTCCGTCGATTCCGTCGTCGACAAGCTCCTCTCCGTCAAGCTCTCCAAGCCCGTCCTTCTCAAACTCGTCTCCCTTCTCCGCGACCTCCCCGAGATTTCTAGGGTTAGGGTTTCGGAACTCCTGAACAAAGTGTTCGACGAAATGAGGGAGCTGGATGTCCAGGACGTGCCCACGGTGATCTACCAGCTTCTCGTGCTTGCTTCCAAGAGGAAGAGCAAGAGGGAGGTGATAAGAGGGATTTTAGGGTTTTTCGAAGGGTTCTCGGCGAGGGGGACGGCGGCGGCACCAGCGTCGATCGTGAGGCAGGTGGAAGGGACGGTGCTGATGCACGTGAACTTCGCGGTGAAGCAGGATCCTTCGATTGGGCAGGAGGTGATGGGCGCGGTGAGGTCGGATCTTGGGGCGGTTAACCACTTTGCGGTCGCCGTGCTCTTGGCGGTGGCGAGGGTGAGGAGGTTCAACGAGGCGGCGGTCGGGGTGTTGAAGTCTGCGGTAGCTAGTTCGCAAAGGGATTATAAGATATCCAGGTGAGTGCTTTTTATAAATGTTTGATTTATAACCAAGACTTTTGTCCATCGGTTCATTAATTTTGAGAATTGTTGATAAAGTGTAAGGTCATTTGAAGGAATGTCTCAGTTTTATGTGAATTGCTGTAAATATTTATGAATGATTTCTCCAAACTTTACTCATTGTTAGCAGTTCTTCTATCCTATCAAAAGTTGGAACTTTTTTGAGGATTTTTGGTGAAATGAATTGCAATTTGTGAATTTTCCATCTTATTCTTGTACATTCCCCATACAATACATGTTGCTGTCTTCATGATAATGTGTATTATGTAATTTATTTACTTGTTATAAATTCTTAGTAAATCATTTTCCAATTTTATGACATGGGTTGTAGGCCCGAGTTAAAGATTTTTTCTGAAAGGGATTGGCTTGTTCATGTTTTAGGGATTGCAAGTGGCTTCCGGATAAAGTAAAGGAAGAGTGCCTAGAAACAGCAAAAAATGTGGAGAAAGCTTTAATTAGAGCAGTAAGTTATCATCAAATACTTCAGTTTTGAACTGTTAGGTCACTTAGATAAGCCATATGTAATAGCTCATACGGAGGATTTGGACACCTGAGTGCTGCAGGTTAATGAGAGCAACTATGGTAGAGAGCATGTAGTGCCCAGCATTGTACAGTTTGGCTTTGTTCTGCTGGAATCAGCGTATGGCGAGAGCGGTGGCGTCGCTGATAATTCTGGAGGACTGATGGGCATAGAGGAGCTTGGAATTCAGATACTCAAGACTCTCTTTGAGGTCCATGACATGGCCAGAAGTGAGGTCTGTTTCATCAAAATTTCTGTTTCGTAAGCTTTGGTTGGATTTCAGGGTTCAGATCGACTGCTTGCAAATAGTTACAATTAGGGAATCATACAGCATATGCCTATCTTAATGTCGAAAGACCAGTGATACACATACTTTACCAAGTCATATATATACATCACCACTTTAAGCACTTAATTGTAATGTAATTAGAGAAACCTTATATGCCAGAATCAATGACATTCATGCAAGCTATGTTGCATAGAGACAACCGAGTTTGGATACGGACATTTATAAAGATAGAATACAACATTTTTGAATTTTATTGGAATATGGCTATGGCATGGATACGGATTATATACACACTCATGAAACCATCTCTATGTGCATTTTTTATACATTAGATCTTAATGACATCTACATTTAAGCATTCTTTGGACTGTAATTAGATTCCAAAAAGTTATAGAAAGACTAACTTCAAAGAAATGTTACTCTCCTATCTCTTTTATGTTTGGCACGGTAATGGCCATGCCCATTTACTTTAAACCATGCGTTGAGTCACTTGAGTGTCAAGGATGTATTGTGTCCAATATGTGAAAATACGAATAGGGACACAAATACGGTCCTCCCGAAGAGTATCCGTGTAACATAAATGCAAGCGTAACTAGCATTTACCCTCATGAGGGGCACTACAAAATGAACACTTAAAACATGAACAATGTTCTAAATGGTGGCCGTCTCGAACGCCTAGGGGGTAGGCGGTCTCTCTCCACACCGCTTTTCGGTAGGCGGTGGAGTAGGCGGCCAACGAAGCTTTGGCGGCGTAGGCAGCATAGGTGGGCACCTAGGTGGAGTAATACCCAACAAGATGTTTTGACCAAACAGTTTTGCAAGTATTATGGGCCTATGGTTCACTTTTACAAGACTAAAACTTAATAAATCTTTTTTCTACAACATAGTTATGCATGAAACATACTTAAAGTATTTATATAATGCAAAAATATATGGTAAAATAGTAAAAAATGTTCAAAATATATCAACCGCCTAGGCGGTAGGCGGACTCTTTTTGCCGCGCATCCGCCCACCGCCGTTTAGAACCTTGACATGAAGGCCCAAAAACTTCTACTTAATATTCTTAAGATAGTTCTTAGGATATCCAGGGAAGTCTTTGGTTCACCTTGAGCCATATACTTACGACAATTCTTGGAAATAATTTGAATAATCTACATTTACAAATCACTTTCACCATTTCAGGAAAGGCTTATGAAGCAAGTTCTAGGGACATTGTCATGTGGGTTCCAGAAAAGAAATAAGTGTATACAATTTATCTTAATGTGATAGTGATATATAGGATTGAGCTGTAAATGGTGTGAGAACAGTAGAGAAGATACTGACAATATCATATCACCCATATGTTTGCAGCGACGATTCATTTTAAGTGCTTACCTCTTTGCATTAGTTGTGGATGGACTGAGTAGGAACGTACAATATGTGTTACCATGGTGTATGTTATTTGCATAAGACATTGTTAAAGGATTAGTTTCGGTGATAGAAATGTGGAGAAATGCTTCAGAAGTTAAAAGGATCTAGAAATAGGTACTAGGTACATTGAGGCCAAGAGATTGTTGGTTTATCTCTTTCGTAACATTGATTGATTATTCAACATGATAGCGAAAGTGAGGAAACTGTTGTTCATAGAATTAAAACATGATGATTGGAGTGGAGAAGAGCTTCTGCAGTGTTATGCAATTGTAGAATACTGTTAAATTTTGAGTCTAAGAATACCCTTAATATTGAAAGGGAAAAGACTCCAGATGACTACTAACAATGCCTTTAAAAACTCTCAACTACTAAAAGTACCCTAAAATCTAATGGGAAAACTCTCAATATGGCTATAGGACTACCACATTCGAGCTCTCATGCGGGTCAATCAAGAAACATGTCCAACAAATGTGTTTAATTGAAATGAGAATGTTGGGGCAGACGAGTGACAATGTACTCAAAGATAGATAGGAAACGACTCGAGTGAGATGTTAGAGGTTGCTTCTACTGAAGATAAGATGAGGAAAATAGTTTGAAATGTGTTTATTCAAATGGCTGTTGGCTAGGTTCATTTATCTTCGAAGTTGCTGTTTAGTTTCTATGACGAACCCTCTCAAAGCATATTTGCCATATCTTTTTAGCTTAGAGAGATGTTAAGGTTCAGAAAAGGTAACCTCTTTTACTAATTACTGGGCCTTTCCATATAAGCATGCAGTCGTTATCCTACTCCATTTTGATTTCAGACCTCAGATGTGAGAGATGGTTCACTTGCATGTTACTCCATTGGTAACTGGAGCTATGCTTTCATGATTATTTAAGGGACACCTTGCTCCAAGGATCTTTCTCTCCTATCCTATAATGTTGGTGTTTGTTTTAATATACCATTTGCTTGAAATATCAGCCTTCTAGAGAATGCACCCTGAGGGAGGCTTCTTCCTGGACCCGTGGAATGTAAGTAGTTACTGCACTACTTTACAAAGATGGGAATTTGAACTATTTTACTTTGACAATTATTCTCGGTTTTATAGCTTATCTGTTTAGGCCTTTCTCATGTTATGAGAGTATACTTTTGAATCTCCTGGCCACTAATTTTAGATTCCTTGATAATCTCTTTGCTCCCGTATTGTGAAGTGAACCCTATATTTGGGAGGTGAGGAAGTGGGGCATCATATTAAATGATGTGCTGTGCTTGATGGTTCGAAGATATATTTTGGATGGTTGAGTTCACTTAGTAGGATGAAGATGGGCCCCAACTCCCAAGTCAGGGCACAAGGTGTTCCTCTTCTCCCAGCAACCCAACACCAAATCCTCCCATGATCAGGAAAATGAGCATCTGCATTTTCTGATTAAACCATGAAATATTGTGTGAATACTCTCCAATAACAAGTAGCAAAAATAGAATCTGTGTTCATCAATCATCAGAATACTCATATAGTTGTTTGGAGCCAAGTGTCAAAATAAGGATAGTGATGGGTTTACTTTTCTTTCCTTGCATTTTTATGTTAATCTGATTTAAAAGTTAACGACGGAAGAATAATCACCTAGAATATTGAAGAGCCATTGAGTGGTGGCTCCTTAAGCCATTTTTACTAACAATATACTGTTTCAACCCTTTTATGTGACTTCTACATTGACAAAGAAAACTTAGATTCTTCCTATGAAATGGCACTTTTTTTTTGAAATACCTGCAGATAATTGAGCAGTGCAAGTTCCGGATTCTTTCTTTGAAACCTCAGCAAAGCAATCATATCATAAAGTAATTATCTGTTACACTGTATGTGAGATAATTATTTTTGCGCCCTTTTTTGTTATTTTATATGATGAACAGTTTTATTTCTAAATACTTTGAAGGTTGCTCGGTTGTCTGGTTCAAAGTTACCCATATCCAATGCTAGAATATGTTTCTCGGGTGAAGGAATTGCTGGACTATTTCACTTTCATGCACGAGAAAACTTCCACAAGTCTCACCAATTCTATTTTGCCACTCATCAAGTTTAGCCGTGACCTTCAGGTACTTGTTCTCTCAATTATGTAAGCAATAAAATTTTCACAATATGGCTTGTGTTATTTGCAACTTTCGGTTGCCACTCTCCAGGACTATATTATATTGGTCGTACGGAAGGCTATGTTCAGGAGGGAAGATACAGTTCGTATAGCTGCCACCAATGCCATAATTGATCTGATCCTAGTGGAAAACAAATATAAGAAAAATGGGCTGAACCCTTTACAAGATTCATCTAGCCAAGCCAGTTGCAGCCAACAAGCTGACATACCCTTCGGGGTGGGTGGGGGTCTCTTTCAAGAACTGAGTTGCTTGCTTCGTAGGTGTCTTTCACAGAAGGTGAGATTTAAAGTTGTTGGTAACCGTTTTAGTAATATTTTTTGGTTCAGTTGTGCTTGTTTTTTCTTTTTTTGATTCGGATGGTTGCTTTAGTCAGGCTAGAATTAAGGAGATCATGTATGAGGGCCTTATGAAGCTTGTCTTGTTGGACCCATCATCTGCTGGCCCTGTCTTTGATTTCCTCTGGCCACACTTCCTTAACTTCTACAGTGAGGTATGCAAGTCCTTTTTCATCTTGCTTGTGATTTAAAGCCTTTTGGGACTTGTTCTTGTTCTTTTTTATTCTCTGCATCATATCTTGCTTAGGAATCATCTTAACATGCTTTAGATATTCTTTCTATATTCTCTAGGAAACTTTTAGCTGATCTTGCCAAATGCTTTGAACCTCATGAACTGAATAAACTGTGTTGGGCAGGATTCAGAGTCTCCCCTTAAAGTTGATGCTTGTTTCAAGCTGGAGAGTGGAAAAGTTTGTCTAATAGAGCCTTTAGACTGTCTTTTGTCATGCGTTTCCTGGATTCTTCTCCTTCAGTCGCGTGGAAAGTCCGACCGCCCATCACAAAATCCCTGGTCATGCTTTGGCTTCTCCATTTCACAGGAGAATGAAGTATTGCTATGGTTCATATTTTACATGCAATTACAGTTAGCATTATACAAATTTGGGATACATTCATTTCTTGAAATTATTGCAGGCTGGGAGAGCATCATGTGGCGAGTTATTCTCAAATGCTTTATCAAAGATTAGAAAAAACTTGATCAACTCTCAATTAGGTTTGTTTCTTTTCATCTCAACTTCCCTTCTTTCTTTTTCGAGATTGCATATGGAGTTGTTTATTCCCTCAAATAGTGTTTTATACTAGATTATATGACTATTTTCTTGTCAGATCAGATGGCCAATCCCGAAGCCAAGGACTTGCTTCTCGTTCTTTGCAAGGAGAGAAGACTTGCTGTGGTTTGGTATTGCTTGGAATTATTGAAGTCTTCATTAATATTATTGCTTCAGATTTAGAGAAAGCATCAAAGGTAGAAAGAGGAGTCCTTGAGAAAGAAATCAAGGACCTTGCGGATTCATATACTTCTATTGAGAAAGAATCAGATTCTAATAGGCTGGGAAATGGCTCTAGAAAAGGGTCTTCAGGAACTACTTCACAAGGGCCCTCAAGAATTGTGACACAAGATGTTCAGACTAAAGTTGATAGCGAGTCCAAAGAGTGTCCTCATGCATCCCTCCCGAAACAATTGCAATCAAGGAGATCTTTCTTTGCAACTTCAACTATCCATGAGTTACTAGTGATCTCAGTAAATTCATGTTCTGAGACCAAAGTTAGTAATCACATGGCTTATCAGAATCATACTCAATCATTTTCATGCAAAAAGCTAATTGTATTCACATTGAAGGCTTGTCTTCGCCATTTGAAATCCATTGCTTCGACTGAATATGGACCCAGTACTGATCCATTAAGCAATATAATCTATGGAAATGTTCTGCAGCTGGGACGACCTATAATGCAGCTCGTTTGGTTGCTCAAGTCAGGTCCAAAATCAGATATGGATCTAAAGAAGAAAGAAGCCAAAGGAAAAAAAGTTGTAGAAAATAAAGAAGGCCAACTCTATCTGTCACTATTATGTTTAAATGAATTGTTCAAAGTGAATTCATGTGGGACTCATCTAATTACACTAATTGAGGACTTGAACTCACTGCATTCAAAAGAATTGGATTTGGAAAATACAGATGTTGCTGCTCGGGGAAATGATGACGAGGAAGAGGCAAAGGTGAATGATCAATATGCAAAAAGTACACATCTCTTTATAGAGAAAATCCTTAAGCCTTTGTACTCTGGATTTATTGCTCTTTCACTGTTCCAGGAATCTGAGGTAATTTTTTTATTATAATTAAGAAAAGGTTAGTTTTTTCTTCATGGTTTACTTTCTTGCTTATTTGACTATGCCATATATTTGCTGTTGCGTTAGCCTGACAAATGACAAGTTTATTCATATAGCAGCTATAAAAGGTATCAATTCTATTGTCTACTTAACCATTTTATGACAATGCATTTGCATTCTATCTCACTGCAAAGGGGGCTATGCACTGTGGATCATTCATGGTTAAGCTGGTTTCTGGTCGTTTGAACAAGTTTGTTTGTAATGGTAGCTATAATGCAAGATTGACTGAATGGAGTTCTTGGATCTACTTTCTTTAAGACATATATTGAGGGTTTGATGGATAAAAACTCTGTCAAACTATTGTGCTAGCGAAGTACTGCAGTGCATGACGATTAAACTATATGGTGTTTTAAAAACAAACATATGGTTGACCAGTATGGATGTAGTGTGTGGGAGGCAAAGTTTTCCCCTTCAATTCAGGGGCCTCTGGACTTAACTGAAAATAATGGAATGTGCTTTCATTTGTCTCTGGCCTACTATCCATTGATATGAGTGCAATTCCCTATAATAGATTTCATCATTCTCTCCTTGATTTACTCTTTGCCCTTGGTTATGGAAAACAATAAAAGCCTTTAATTTGGAGCTGACTGCATGAACAAGAAGAGTAATGTACCTAACCTTCAAACTGGTTTTTAGGCTCTGCATCAAAGCTTTATCTTACTGGTATCTGTTGGCTTGGGGTGTGGTCTCCACTTAGTTGATGTTAGATTGGCATCCAGTCTCAAAAGCTTCGTGACACTTTTGTACAACTTTCTCAACATTGGGTTGCACTCCACACTTAAGGTGACATGGCTTCACAACAATAACAACAATAACGACGGAGTAACTAGATGATAGAGGAGTGTTTGCTGTTACACTATATGTTTATTTAGTAATTAAGTTGCTATAATTAAATGCACAGCTTGGATTGGTAGTCTAACCACGTGAACACTGTTTTTTCTCTTTAAAGTGTAGATGGTTTGTTCACCTATGAAACACTAGGAGGTCATGATGGATATCTCCTTTCTTATAGGATGTGATTTAATTGTTTTCCTTTCTACAATATGAATTGCTGAATCAATCCTTAGTTTTTCTTTAGATGCATGTTTAATAGATCAAGCTGGGAAGCTCAAGAAGGAAAAGTTTGAATTTAATTTAGTTCCCATTTCTGTTCTCATACACAGAAGCATTTCTGTTGGGTTTTTCTTTGCATGACATACCAAGCAATGGAACTATGGTGCAGCCTCAATCGTTTTACATTTAGTGCAAGGCTATCCATCAAAGTTTTCTTAACTTCGCCGAAGCTAAAATAAATTATTCATGTTTCTTCCGCAGATTCTATCCGAGTTACTATTGACGATTGAAAAGGTGGTACCATGCAAGCAATGGAATATTCATGGGACCTGGGCAATGGGTATATGCAGGAGCACAGAAATAGAAAATCCCAACACTGCACGGAGCTTAATAAAGCTTGCTGTGTATCTATCATTGCCTCCAAATGATGTAATCATTGCGTGTGACTTGGCCTCTGAGCTCCTTAAAGTTATGGGGTCTGAAGACAAGGATCCAGCAGATGTATCTGAAGTTTTTCCAGTTATAAATCGTTCAACAAGGCATGAAGTTACTTTTGTATTGTTGCAGTTGGTGGAATCTTCAATTTCTAGTTTGGATTGGGCTGTGTCAAAGCTGAAGTCAATCTCCACATTCCATCTTGAAATTGCTAGCCTCAGAACGAACAGCGAGTTTGGGGAGAGGTCAGCTGGACTCGTATTGGAAGAAGCAACTTATTTGAGGTCAGAAGCTCTGGTGTATCTACTGTCCTCGTTCACTGAGATGAATCTCAAAGGTACCATTTCTGTTATTGAATAAAAGATGCTTAAGCACAATAATGCTTCTTATACTCGGTCAGTTCCAATACGTGCCTCAATTTTATAGACTCTCAAGCGGAGCAGTTATTGAAATTAACTGCAAAGTTCTACAAGCTTTTGGCACGCATGACAAAGCTTCGGATTGCACCTAAAGGCTGCAAGCAGCTCTTACCTGGGCCGAAGTTTCAGAAGCTGGCAGAAGTAACTTGCAAGAAGCTCACCAGTCCCCTCTACAACTTTGTGGCACTGGTCCAAATGGTAAATTCTTAAGCACTATGTTGCTAAATTTAAAGTTATTAAAGGGCAAGAAACGTCTTTGTATCAAAACAGGATACAAAGATATTTTTCAGAGAATTCCTTATTATTTTACATAGTTCTGACTTCTGATTACCTACTATCATGGCAAGCTGGGTTTTGCTTGATATGAACGAGGTTTACCGATCTGTTACATGATCATATGTTGGACTTCAAATTACTAACATTGCTGGTAAATCCACCCGGAACATTTTTGAGCTCCAAACCAACTTGATAAAATAAAACAATTACTTACAATGTGTAATCATGTGTACATATAGGAAGGAGGTAATTGCTAAAATTGCTGTCATATCCACATTGTGTCCATGTTGGACACAATCCGAAGATTGGACACATCAAAGTTGGTGTGATTCTATGCATGCCTGTCCATATCATGTCTGTGTACCCTATAGTGCTGATCCATCGGCACACTGGGAGGGTAAATAATTTTAACCATATACATATGAAATGACAACAATGGAATCACGTTCCCTTGGCAAATAAACACGGTTTACCTTGGTCATCCAATCGATGATCGCAATGTTTGACTTCATGTATACATCTGTGATTATACACTATCAAGTGGTTTTGGTAGGTTCAAGCAGTGCATCAATTGAAATCAAATTGACAAGTAACTCATAAGTTCCCTGTTAAAATTGTCGCTTTGTCCCATTTGATGCGTGGTTGAACATATCCAGATTTTGTTGTAGAAGTTCTTCGTAGACTCTGTAACCAAAACTGGTTTCAAACAAGTAGAACTTGCTAACAGATTTGACAGCAGCCGACACCATTAATAGCAAAACGTTCTGCTGCAGAAACGGGCAAGCAGAAAGATCCTCTGATGTAAAGAAAGCTATTAATGAAAGCAAAATAAACTGCTCATATGTTAGCTAATCAGATTAGCCGAATAGTCTGCTGGGAGAACCATCGTTGCTTACTGTGGTAACTCATTAGGTGGCGAATATACTAGCATTATTAATAGGACAGTTACAAAACAAAACAACCTTACAAAAGGCTACTACGGTGCAATCCGCGGAGCAACCCACGGGCTAGCCACGAGGCTACCACGCAGCTGCCAGCGGGCTAGTTGCGAGGCTACCGCTCAGCTTCCACGTTGCTACCAACAGGCTAGTCGTGAGGCTACCGCGTAGCTCCGCGCCCAAGGTTGTAAAAATCTCTAGTCGGCCGCTAGTCGGTTCGCAAGGACTAGGGATTAATCGGAGACTAGTCGGGGACTAGTCGGATTAGTCAGTTTTGAATTTTTTTAATTAAAAAATATATATATTTATAATAAAAAAATCAATATATGTCATGTCATTTTAAAGAGTTATATATATATATATATATATATATATATGCATCGAGTGATGTGTCATGTGAGTCATTTTTTGACAGTTGGAGCCAGAGCCTCTTTCAAGCTTCTTTTTTCCAATTATATATATAATATACTTTGGTGGTTTCACACTTGGAGCCAAATAATTCCCATTGGTGGTTTCATTTATTTGCCAATTGGAGCCAAATAATTCCATCACCCACAATATTACTTGTACCATTGGTGGTTTCACCACTAATACTTATACCACTAATATTCGAAAAAGAGAAAAGTCAAGAGGCATTTGTTCCCAAACAAATACTCCCTGACCCGTGGACCACCTTCAACCCCTCACCATAGGCCCACATGTCATTGGACGCCCGCATGCGGACTCCCCTCCACCGACTCACCACGTCCAGCTTTCAATTCCAGCCGTCGATCATCTTGCTAAAAGGGTCCAGTAAACATCAAGACAACCTCTACTGCTGCAGCTCTGCTCCACTTACATATAAAGAAAAAAAATCTCAATGAAAGAAAGAAAGAAAGAAAGAAAGAGGGAGCAAAGGGAACGACGACCTCACTGTTCCGCTCGGAGGAAGGAGTTCGGTGGTGAGCCTAGTTCGGCTCCGGCGGTCCTGCAGACGACTTCGACGGGGCTCGGCAGTCGGCGGAGGCGTGGGATCAGCCGGTCAGTAGTTTTTTTTTTTGAAACATTTTTCTTTCTTCTTCTTCATCTGGTGGTTGCTGCCTAGGGCCGGTCAGTAGTTTTTTTTTAACACAATAAGTCAGTCGACTAGGCCCGTTCAGCCGCCTAGTCGGCCGACTAGGGACGATTAGGCGGTAGTCCGATTTTTCGGCCACCTACAGTAGAAATCGAGTTGGCGTCGGCCGACTAGCGACTAGTCGGCCGACTAGTCCGATTTTTGCAACATTGTGACCACGCCTGACTGGGCCCTAAGCAGACCCGCTGCTCCTGCACCAACTCTGCACCCGATGCGTATGTGCGAAGTGTTAAGTGCACCATCAAAACGTTACTTTGTGACCTTCGTCCACGTCCAAGTCCGAGCTAGGCCCCTTTAGGACAGCGCCAAAGGGATTTCACAAGAAATGGTGACAATAAATAATTGTAGTGGGATTTGAACATTGTCCACTAGTAAAACCCTCTATCATACTAATCACTTCAGCTAACACACCTCATGTGTACAAGTCAAAAATGATAGCACAACTTTTGTAGTGCTATGCTACAACTTTCTATCTTTCAGTAGGAGACTAGTCTCTTTGCAGTGTTATGCCTCTATGACATGAACCGAAGCTGAGGTCTAACCTCATGTTGTGTCGAGCGATTGTACCATGAGGTACGTAGTCTCTTGTAGTGCTGAACTACCCGTGCTTCCTGCCAAGATCACCAAGCATTCCAAATGCTCAAGAACTCATTAAGGCATAAAGCCAACCTCCCAACAACACTTGCCCTTTACCTAGACCAAAACCTATACCAAAGGTTCTGGGACCAATCCCACCAATGTTCACATGGACAAACTTCTGCACCTTATATATCCTAGTTTATGATTCTTCTTCGAAAAAATGAGTTGTCCGGTAGATTTCTCTTTGAACTAATAACAATATATTTTATGATAGAATTACAAAGACCTTATATCATAATTTTTTTAAGTCCATTTTTCTTTTCGTGTCTTCGACAAGCTGACGCTTGAGGTCCTTGGTGAACGATTCGTGACTCCGAACATCAACCACTGCAATAATGTTATCTGAGTACGCTCATTTAGTGTTATGTGGCGAAGTCTCACAATCATCTTCTTCCTATTGAACATAGCATTAGATGCCACTATTGTAGTCGTCTAGTTGTAGTAGTATATCGGTATAGCCAAAACCTGTGCACCAACCGGAGGAAGATCATACATGAACTTCTGAAGTCATTCTGCTTCATCTGTCGCTGCAACCATCGAATAGAACTCAGATTCCATTAAAGACTATTGATGAGTGTGAGAGCAAAGTATACTTTTTTGACTTCTACGATATAACAACTCAACCAATGGAAAAGACATTCTTCTGTGAACCGTTTGCTCTCTTTTCTGAGTACAAACTTGCATTATTAAGCCTTCTAGCATATTCAGAAAACCATTTTAGTGCAGTACAAAATTTTGAGTCTTCTTGAGATATCTCATAACTCGTTTCACAGCTTCCACACCAAGATTCCTCGTGAGCCGACTCAACATTACCACAACGAAGGCAATGTCAGATCTAGTGCAACTCATTACGATGCTTGGATAGTCCATATGTCTAACCGTCTTTCCTGAATTTGGCTTTAACTTTTTGTCGCACTTATAAAAAGTATCGATCCTTAAAAAATTCTGATACCCATAGTGAGTGAGCATTTTTTTGTGTAGTGAGCTTGTGACGGAGCAAACACATCTTCCGTCCGAATGACCTTTATTCCAAGGATAACAAAAACTTTTATAATGAACTTGGATGAGAGAAACTTCTACGTCTATGTAACACTATTTAATTCAAACCAAGGATTAACCTATCGTCTACATACTATTACACCAATTTCTCAGCGAACTTAGTGTAGACACACTTACCACTCTTGCTTATCACGTAACCGACCATATAGCCATTTGATTTAATGACTTTATCAAACATTTTATGCTGCATCTTGGGAGCCTGCTTCATATCATATAGAGATTTTACCAATTTGCATAGCTTGTCTTCAAGTCCTTTGAGGACAAAACCTTTTGGCTGCTTCGTGTAAATATATGTCAGATTTCCATTCGGAAATGCTATTTTCACATCCATCCGGTGAATCACCATTTTGTGATTTGTAGCCACTGTGATCAACAGTCTGATATTTGTCATCCGAGCAACTGAAGCATATGTATCAAAGTACTTGATCCATTGTTTCCAAGAAAACCTTTTTTGCCGTCAGCGTGGCCTTGAACTTGTCTATAGTTCCATCAGTCATTTTCTTCTTCTTGAAGATCCATTTGCATCCAATGAGTTTTGCTCCTTCAAGTAGATTGATCAACATAAGTATTATTGCATGTTATGAAGTCAATTTCATCATCCACTGCTTCCTTATAGAAAATCTCTTTTCTTCACCGTCTCATCATAGGTAAGTGGATCAGCTTCCACAAGATAGGTGACGATATCTCCCAAATTTTTAGGCTTCATCACTCGCTTTGAAGGTGGATCAACGGGTTCTGGTTCTGATATTGCACTGTTATCCAATTATTTATACAACCAATAAGTTCCGGAGACAAATCCGGTCAGCTATCTAATGGAAAGAAACCAATGAAAGGTACTGAACTAGGAAGTTCTAAATCTAACTCTCCCGAAGAAGTCCAAGGTGCATGAGCGGTCTCAACTATATCCTCGATCAGAAGGCCAAGAGTGCATGAAAAAGCATTACTAATATTGCCAACTTATCCAATCAGGAGCAAAGCAAGTACTATTACAACTATGAAAATACACAATAGATGTATAAATCTATCATGATAGAAACTGTACAAGTAATGAACTCGTGTAAAGGAAACAATAGAGACAAGTAGAAGTATGGAACTCTAAACATGGAACTGGCACTTGTAAGCAAGTAATAAGATGATTGGAAATATGAAAACAGATAATAAGAGGAACTAGCAACATATAATCAAATGGAGTAGATCATGAATCATAAGTTTGGATAACTGGTAATACCGTGTGACCTAGAATACATGGTTCGACATGTGGGGGCTAGGCTAATCCGGCACGTCGTACGTGAGGTGCATGACTGCTATCTATTGAATCGAATAGGAAAAATGAGGTTTTATCACATATCTACTAGTGTATTCTCCCACCCGACTCTCTCTCATAAAATCATGGAAGGCCGCTAATCACAAACATGGAACATGAGTCAAAACTACAAATAGATATCACTACTCACGAAGAACGGATAATCATGAACCATGATACGGATAAACACATGTTGCGGATACGGATAGTCTCAAATAACAACACGGAGACTCAACGAATCATGACACGATAACTCACATCACAACTCGGGCTCACGTATCAAAACTCGGATGATCACGATGTCACAAATATTTAACTCAATCATGAACCAAGATAACTCATCCATGTGCACAATATCATAGTGTCAAGACAACTAGTAAGAAGCAATAATAACATTTATCATGTAAAGGTAAATTCATAATTGTAAAGTACTTGCCTGTGATCCAGAGCCGGTGGTACGGGTCAGAAGCCAAGTCCAAGTAACCTATTGGAGATTGAACTCCAATGAAGATCAAACGAATTCGATACAAGAAGAGGGTCCAATCTTCTCCTCAAATCCCAAGCTCCTCTTCACTTCTCCAAGGTTTGGATTTGATATGGAAAGATGAATGAGTGAAGAAGAAGTTTTGGGTTTGGAAATGGTAGTTTAAGGTATGGGGAGGTTGGAGGAAGAATGGTATTGGAAATATGAGATAAAGAAAGTGATGAGGTAGATGAATATATATAGAGAAGAGGGGAAGGTTGGAGAAGTCTTTGGAAAAAAATGTTTAAATTTGACTTTTCTTCTTTACGTTTATCAATGACTCAGTGGTTAAGTAACTTAGTGGTTAAGTAACTTAATAGTTAAGCGACTTAGTGGTTAAGTATGGTAGTTTAATAATAAATTATTAAAATATCTTATAAAGATAAGGACGATGACATGTATGGATAAGGATGATATCATCATCATATAAGGATAATGTCATGAATGATATCATCATGATACCATGGGTGATGCCAGCGATGATGTTATCATGATATAAGCGATGATGTAAAATTAACATGCTAATTATAATTTTAAAAAACAGAGATTACATTGCCATTCTCCTTTGCCGACCGATCCAAGTGACATCTTCTCCGTTGGCAGAAACCTACTCAAATTCAAAATAAGAGAGTTGTATATTAATGAAGCAATTGAATCCAAAGATTGTGACAAGATTATTTGACATGTATGTATGAATGAATCTACCTGGAGCCAGGGATTGAAGACCTTGCGAAAGGCTTCGACAGTGAGGACCATTTGCTGAGCCTGCAATTGGAAGACAGCCTTGCCATCCTCGTAGTATGTCCAAAGCCTGCAATCACTGCCACGGCCTGTCATCCCCAGCCATCCAACCGTTAAATAATAACAAAAAAATTAGAAACACAAAAAATGCCATAGGCTATGGCCATGTCCTCTGGCATCTTTTATACAAAAACACCATAGTCTGGCGTTTTCTGTGATTTTTTTTTGGGAAATCAACGAAATCGCCATAGGCTATGGCGTTTGTATCTTTTTTGGGAAATTTGGTAAAGTTTTTACCTTATAGCTAACTAGAAGTCGAGTACGTGCGACGTGTTATTGTTTATATTTTTTTCTCATTTTTAAATATACTTTTTAAATGTATACTTGTATGGCAAATCTATTTTGAAACAATATTAAATATTTTAAAGTATATTTATTTTTTAGTTGATGAACATTTATTGTAGTTGGAAATGGGTAATTATTAGTAGTTAGTAATTATGTTAGTGGAAAGATGTGTAATTTACATGTTTCACCTTAGTTAATTTAAACTTATATATAAGGTTTGAGAAGGACACTTTTGGAACATGAAAGTTCCACGGTGAAGCCTATAACTTTTGGCATTGTATATAAGATATCCTCAAATATTATCCTATGAAAATTATCTGTTTATATTTCTACTTATTTGCTTTGTACAGAGCATCTTAGTTTATGTAGCCTGGAAATCTAGTCTGTAAGCCTGAGAGCATGAAGAAAGTTGGCTGCAAAATAATAGCATTTATATAGGAGCCTGGTTTCCCGTCGCTTTTCCCCTATGGAACTATGTCAATTTCTTCAAATTTGTCTGGTTTACTTCTATAATATTCCATATATATATATTGAAATGCAGAACCAGCAGGAGAATGCACAGACCAGGGGAATAATCAGCAAGATCAAAAGAGAGAACAGATGCATTCCTGACCTAATATTCCAAATTGAAGACTACGAGAGATACCTTATTCAACTTAGCAAATCGACAAAAGTAAATTTGTTGAGGCATGCAAAGCGGAGCACTGCGAGGGATTTTAAAATATTGGAAACAAAGCAGATGGAAACACCGGAACAAGAGCGCAGCCAGATGAATTCTGCTTCATCTGAGAATGATTCTGGTGAGGAATCTGAAGGTCAAGATGAAGAAAATGTCGACGAGAAGATTGTATCCCAAACATCTTGTGGCGGCGATGGTGATGCTGTAGAAATTCCTGGAAGTGAGACGGATGAGCAGGAGATGATAGTTAAAAAGAAAAGAGCTAAGATAAGTAGAGTTGTACAAGACTCCGATGAAGATTCATAGAGACATTATTGCATGGTTGTTTAAGGATTTCTGTTTTATACATTGTACGGGTATGAAGGACAAGCCTGACAAATAAGAGGTTTGAGTTGTTGTAATAGTTCTCTTTTTATGTACTGGAACGGATGTTGTATTTTTTAGCAAGGAAATGAGAAAGTAGAGGCAAGCGCTGTATCAACCTGTAGAACTTCACCAATGTTCTTAAGCTGCTTCAAGTTGCAGCAGTGCTGTTGATGTTACACTCAGGGCCGACCCGGGGGTTGGGTAGCTTTAGCCGGAGCTAAATTTGGTTACCTTATGTCAAGGAGTGTTTGTTTTTGGAATTGATGACGAGTGAGGTTGGTAGTGGTTTCGAAGTCTTCAGTTCTAACAACGACGTGGAGCTTAGATTCTGAGTTCTTCTCCTTGAGCTACTCGAGATCTTCTCAGTGAGAACTCAAAATATGGGCATAGTGGATTGTTAGTTCAACTGACAGAGATGAGTTAGGTGGATTGCGGAGGATTTACTGGTTGATAGGTGGGAACCGAGGGGTTGTCCAAGTCCGATGGTTTGTCAAAATTATTCCAGAGCCGGTCCTGGTTACACTTAACCTGACTTGTACTTTATATGTGCTGGATGCTTAAGAATTTGGGATCAAGTCAATGTGAATTTGGCAGCCAGTTGTAAAGATCATCTTGCCCTATCTTCTCTTACCTGCCCTTACGTTGCTAAGCAGTTTTGTTCATGCTGTTGATGACAATGATATCCGAAATGGAGTTAGGGACAATGATACCCGAAATGGAGTTAGGGGCTGTTTGGTTTGACGATTTAGGCAGTGAATTGGACATTTTTTAGGATTTGGGCTAAAAGGAGACCACTTGGTTTTGTTGGTTTAGTCTTTAGAGGAGAATGAGAAAAGATAACATTAATAGTAAATCATCTCTCAACTTCCTCATTTTGACATCCTCATTTTCAAGAGTAATTTGAGCTTCTCTGAAGTAGAAAATCTTTGGTTCCTCTTGTACTGAAGTGGAAAATTCTACTATCAAAAAATAACCTTACCTACTATCAAAAGAGAAGAACTATATATTCTTTACAAACTAAACATGGGAAGTAAAAAAAAAATTATTTTTCAAATAAATTTAACAACCATCCAAACACCAATTTTTTTGATTTCAGGCTTCTAACATCTACTTTTTCGAAGCATCCAAACGAAAGAAGTGAAAAATGTGTACGTATGACATGCATACGCAATCCATACGTAAAATATCGATTTGGAAATTTTATACTTTGGTGCATTTCGTCGAACCAAACAACCCGAACCAAACATACTCTTAGGGGCCGTTTGGTTCGACGTAATGAAAATTTCAGAAATCAACATTTTCTTATGCATTGTGCTGAAACAATGGCTCCCAAAGACACTAGAATCATCAAACTATCTCCCAGATTGCAAGCTTTAGTGGTTATTCCTATCCGTATGGACCAGCACACAAAGAGCCGGTAGAGGCTAGAGTATGCTTTTGTCTTTACTAAGATTAAAGCCTCTACTATGTTGCCAACTTTTGTTGGCACCCTTTTACCTAATGGGGACCGGATATACCAACGTGTGGAGTACGAATGAGTGTCGCCTCGATGTGAAGAGTGTAGTTGCTTTGGGCATATTGCTCAACAGTGTAGTGGCCCAAAACAGAGCGTAGGTGAAGAAGAGGAGGTGGTATGCAAGGTACTCAACAAGGGACTATCTAGGTGGTCTCGCCAATGGTGTTAGATGTGGAAGAGCATGTTAATGATCGGGATCGGTCAATGACCCCACTGACCATGGTTGCTGAACAGTCTAGTATGCTTGGGAAGATCGGGCGACAATGGACAAACATCTTCTGGGTGATCCTCAATGAGATTTATTTATTGGTCTATTCTGGTTAATTGTATTTTCCTTGACCCTGGATTTAGTATGATGACGGGACGTCCGGACTTCCTAGATAATACTTATAAGGTTACTAGAAAGAAAAAGATAATGGTACGAGTGTTCGTCAATAAATGAGTTCTTGCAAACTTTGTATTTAAGGAACAAAAAAAGAGTACAAAGAATCCTAAACAGAATTATCTAACAGCGCTTATGATGAACGTCGTCCAGTCTTTAAACTGACTGTCGCCCATCTATAGGCTGACTGCTGGAAGTAAGTCTCTGCGGCACATGTTTATCAGTGTCAACTCGGGATTGCCTGGGGGCAACCTCAGCGCTGCTTGTCGAAAACGCTCGATATAATTTCGGACAAGTTTCCTTTCCCCTTGGGTAACATCCATCAGGGAGGACATCGTCATGTCGCTTCCTCCGTCGTAGAATCTTTTGAGAAATAAACTCTTGAGGTCGTCAAACGACGAGATACAATTATCTTGTAGGCTACAAACCCAGTCGAATGTTACCCCTGTCAATGTCCCCACAAAGAGCTTGGTGAGGAGTACGTCACTGCGAGGTAGGTGCCCTGTTGCAGTCTCAAAGTAGCTCATGTATTGACGGGGGAAAGTCTTTCCGTCGAATGTGTTCAAGTTGAAGGGTTTGTACTGAGGCAGGTACGGCACATCCCTCCACTCGCGGGGGTATGGTTGTCGTATCCCGAGCTCGCGCAGTGAGTCCCAGCTGCCCATGGAATCTAGGCGAGCCTGAAGTTCCCAAATTTCTCTTATTGCTTCTCTGGCTTCGTCTCCGGCGAAAGGGGCAGATGAGTCAGGCAGAGGGTGATTTTCGCCTATGGACGGAACTGTTGTTTTGGAGTCCGCATTGGTCCCAGGGTCCAAGCTTGCTTGTCCAGAAGCCCTTGCTGGTTGGGAAGCCATATTTGCTTTAATTTTCAGCACTGCCTCAGTTAGGGCTTGCATTAATGAACTCACCGTCTGCATCATGGCCTCTGTCACGACCCGATTCCGTAGAATCGTTTGAGGCGTCCCCCGAACCGTGACCGCCGTGCGGGCCTGGGGTTGCGCCCGCACAAGGCTTTAATGATTTGCATAGCAAGCACATATTCAGAGTACGCAGATAAATTGAAACACAGATTTGAAACATAGAAAAGTTCTCTTTATTGATAATGAACATCTATTACAAACTCTTGAACGAGTCAGCTAATATGCCGAACGGCTTACAAAAGTGTTGACTCAAAATGAGATAGCAGTCCTGTACATTACATCCCTTTATAAACTCAAAATGATAAAGACCTCCAGGCTGGAGGACGGCTTTGCCACGAAGCTGCATTTGTGTATGAAGAGTTGCAAGCTTCTGGCTTCAAAATGCTTCGAGGGGCGCGGTGAAGATGCGCCAACAGCTGGACTGGATCGGGAAGGCGACTTCGGCTCCTCGCTCGGTTCGCCTTAGTGCGGAGAACCTGTTTCAACGAGGGTCAGCATATCGAAACATGCTGGTGGAGGCGAGCTAGCCGAACTATACCAATCAACACGTTATTTTTAATGAAGCATGCATATTTGTGGGTTTCTATCTTGCCTTAGTTCATTTACAAGTAAGCAGCATATAGAATTTACTGAAAATGAACGTGCCACCGTTCGGTGGATTATACCTGACCGTCTGAATCACCTGCACAATACTTACCATGCCTTCCCTGCCACGAAGACAAAAGTTAGTATGCAACAGGTTTAAATATACAGGGGATCACTGGCTGGATGCCATAATGGACCAATTTTAGTCGCTGACGAGGATGGTATGCAGCGAGAGCACAGGATGTGCTGCACGCCATTCCGTCCTTGCACAGGGTGACTAAACAGGAGAGTTCTCGCCCGGATCGGATCGGTGCCAGTGCCCCAGCGACCGTCCGCAGGAACTAAGGTCCTTGTGCACAAGTTGTCCGTGATCAACATATACACTAGTTAGCAGTTGAGGCAAATCAGGGCAATAACAGGCACAGGACAGTAACAGGAGGAGAGCTACTTTTGCATAGTCTCCCTATTCAGATTATTGCATTCAGGATGAGTTCTGTTCATAGCATAATTTAAAGGAGAGCATACATTCTAACTTGTATTATGCATATGATAAATATTCCAAGCGAACACGCATGCAAGTGAGTAACCGTTCACAGTTTGATTGACAAGCAGTATTAACCAAGTCTATTCTCTTTTATCTTGGTTTCTTTTATTATTACTTGGTATCGTTTGATCGGGGCAAATGAGTGAAGCTTGGAAGTAGGGCTAGCTAATCGAGTTGGTAGCCACTCACTTAGATTTTGGAAAGAAGAAGGAAAGAGGCGCTTCACGACTTCGCTCGCAAGCCGCCTACTGCTCGTTCACCTGCACACGAACAGCTCGATTAATACTTCTTCCTCTCTTTCCAATCTCGGAATAGAAGTGCAAGTCAATGAACGAAAATAATGAAAACCATCGAAACCGTTCAAGGAAAACAAGCAAATCCCAAAACCAACTCAAAGCACGAAAGCAACAAGCGACATCGAAAACCGAGGCAATAAAATATAGCAGCGGAGAGGTCCCTCCTGACTCTGCCGCTAAGCCGATCCTTGGGGCGCAGTCCACTGAATATGGGAATCGATTCCGAAGAAACAAATCCATAACGAGGACGAGTTCTTAATTCAATCTATCCCGATCGAACGATACCGTTTGTGTTTCTTAGCCGCGCTCCCCGCACCGGGGGAACGGGGCGCTACATCCTACCCAACCAATTGGAAGTTTCGTCCCGAAACTTAAGAATAAGGCCTACCGTTAGGGAGCATTATGTTGAGGGCCGCGATCCGGGACAGGACAAGCATCCACCCGATGGGTTGGATCACCACAACGGAGGCAATTCCCGAGTCGCTTACGACAATCCCTGAACAGGTGCCCTGGCTTCCTACAGAAGTTACATGTTTGGTTGGGATTTGCCTTCTGCTTCCCGCCGTCATTGTGACGCTTTGCAGCGTTGTTTCCTCCCTCGTTGCCTTGGCGTTTGTGATTGTAGGTATGCACAGCGCCGGTGGAAACGTGAGGATACTGTGGTTCGAGAGATAGGGCGTGATTCATGACTTCACGCATTGTTCCGTACTGATTATTGACCACGTGCGAATGGATGGCAGGGCGTAGTCCACCTTCAAACCTTCTGGCTCGACTCGCTGCATCAGGTAAATAGGCCCTAGCGAATTTGGAGAGTCGGTTGAATTCGGCGGAATACTCTTTAACTGTCATCCTGCCTTGCCTCAGTTGCACGAAGTCGTTTTCCATCTGACGTTGCACTGGAGGGGGTATAAACTCCTCTTCAAACGCGGCACGAAAGGTCATCCACGAGATCACCTCCTCTCCGTGATCAAATTGGAGAGATCGTCGATGCACGTCCCACCAATCGTGTGCGTTGAGGCGGAGCTGTAGTTGCGCGCAGGAGACACGCTTCTCTTCGGGGACCTCTAGCAGAGCGAAGTGATCTTCTAGTTTTGCTAGCCAATCTAGAGCTACCACTGGGTCCTCAGTCCCGTTGAATGGGGTATTGCAGACTTTCTTGAAGTGGCCCAAGTTGAAGGCAGTCACGTCCCTCGTCCTTGGAATTTGTGGCGTCTCTACTTCAAGCACGGGCTGTTCCACCGGAGTCGTTGCTGTTGCGGCGGAATGGTTGGCAGCCAAAGTCTGAACGATCTGTTGCAGGGCATCTACCTGCTTCTGTTGGACTGAGAATCAGGTCTCTAGATTGCTCTCGAGCTTGGCTTGGCGAGCATCATCTCTTAGGATCATAATGTATTATGGACTTATTGTATGAACGTATCTCATTTTGGCCTAGCGAGTTCAAGAGTTCGCACAAGAATTTGATCGTTAAAGGAACTTTTCCAGTACGAAGTCTAAGGAACTTTGAATCTGTGCTCTGATACCACTATGTCACGACCCGATTCAGTAGAATCGTTTGAGGCGTCCCCCGAATCGTGACCGCCGTGCGGACCTGGGGTTGCGCCCGCACAAGGCTTTAATGATTTGCATAGCAAGCACATATTCAGAGTACGCAGATAAATTGAAACACATATTTGAAACATAGAAAAGTTCTCTTTATTGATAATGAACATCTATTACAAACTCTTGAACGAGTCAGCTAATATGCCGAACGACTTACAAAAGTGTTGACTCAAAATGAGATAGCTGTCCTGTACATTACATCCCTTTATAAACTCAAAATGATAAAAACCTCCAGGCTGGAGGACGGCTTTGCCACGAAGCTGCATTTGTGTATGAAGAGTTGCAAGCTTCTGGCTTCAAAATGCTTCGAGGGGCGCGGTGAAGATGCGCCAACAGCTGGACTGGATCGGGAAGGCGACTTCGGCTCCTCGCACGGTTCGCCTTAGTGCGGAGAACCTGTTTCAACGAGGGTCAGCATATCGAAACATGCTGGTGGAGGCGAGCTAGCCGAACTATACCAATCAACACGTTATTTTTAATGAAGCATGCATATTTGTGGGTTTCTATCTTGCCTTAGTTCATTTACAAGTAAGCAGCATATAGAATTTACTGAAAATGAACGTGCCACCGTTCGGTGGATTATACCTGACCGTCTGAATCACCTGCACAATACTTACCATGCCTTCCCTGCCACGAAGACAAAAGTTAGTATGCAACAGGTTTAAATATACAGGAGATCACTGGCTGGATGCCATAATGGACCAATTTTAGTCGTTGACGAGGATGGTATGCAGCGAGAGCACAGGATGTGCGGCACGCCATTCCGTCCTTGCACAGGGTGACTAAACAGGAGAGTTCCCGCCCGGATCGGATCGGTGCCAGTGCCCCAGCGACCGTCCGCAGGAACTAAGGTCCTTGTGCACAAGTTGTCCGTGATCAACATATACACTAGTTAGCAGTTGAGGCAAATCAGGACAATAACAGGCACAGGACAGTAACAGGAGGAGAGCTACTTTTGCATAGTCTTCCTATTCAGATTATTGCATTCAGGATGAGTTCTGTTCATAGCATAATTTAAAGGAGAGCATACATTCTAACTTGTATTGTGCATATGATAAATATTCCAAGCGAACACGCATGCAAGTGAGTAACCGTTCACAGTTTGATTGACAAGCAGTATTAACCAAGTCTATTCTCTTTTATCTTGGTTTCTTTTATTATTACTTGGTATCGTTTGATCGGGGCAAAGGAGTGAAGCTTGGAAGTAGGGCTAGCTAATCGGGTTGGTAGCCACTCACTTAGATTTTGGAAAGAAGAAGGAAAGAGGCGCTTCACGACTTCGCTCGCAAGCCGCCTACTGCTCGTTCACCTGCACACGAACAGCTCGATTAATACTTCTTCCTCTCTTTCCAATCTCGGAATAGAAGTGCAAGTCAATGAACGAAAATAATGAAAACCATCGAAACCGTTCAAGGAAAACAAGCAAATCCCAAAACCAACTCAAAGCACGAAAGCAACAAGCGACATCGAAAACCGAGGCAATAAAAGATAGCAGCGGAGAGGTCCCTCCTGACTCTGCCGCTAAGCCGATCCTTGTGGCGCAGTCCACTGAATATGGGAATCGATTCCGAAGAAACAAATCCATAATGAGGACGAGTTCTTAATTCAATCTATCCCGATCGAACGATACCGTTTGTGTTTCTTAGCCGTGCTCCTCGCACCGGGGGAACGGGGCGCTACAGCCTCAAGAGCCTCGAGGCATTTTGGGTCGCTGGGGCCTTCGTGATCGTCCCCTGCCATGTATACAGTCCTCATATGGAGAGAGATGGACGGGGCAGTGGATGTCACACTTTTCGGGTCAGACTCTTGCCGGGAGTAGTCATCAGGTAGCGTCGCCTCCTCCTCGGATTCGGAGAGAGTACTACCCCCAGCGTAGAAGGCTACGTCATTTTGACAAGGGTGGCCACCCCCAGGGATATCAGAGTCTGTTCCTTGGGAATTCCCGCCTTCATGGAACGTCGGATTATTGTATAGGTCCGGGGGGTCACTACCCCATCTTGGGAAACCCTCAGGGGTCCTGAGGAAGAACTACCCCCAGCGGCTGATAGCTTTTTATTTGAGCGGGTACCTTGGAAAACACCATCCGCAGACCCCGCTGCTGGTCCTCCTGGTAGTCGCCTTCTCGATGCGCTGGTTGAGAGTGGCGGACTGGGTGCTGGGCTTCCTTTCTCGCACGGTGGAAGGGTCCTTCTGAGTAGAGTAACATGAGGCAAATGGAAGTTCCTCCTCCTCTGGTGTTTGCACCTGATTTTCGGGTTGTCGCCGGCTAGGTGCCTTCGGATGCAGTCGTTGGAATGCCAACTGCCTGTTTGTTGACGCAACTGCTTTAGCACAACAACAGTTGATGATGATGTTGGCACTGGGGTATCCTGGAGGGGATACCTCACATGTCGTAGTTGCTTCTCTCGCTTTGCGCTTGTGGTTGATTACGTTGCGCAAATCAAGCGAGGGCCAATATACCTTTACACACTTGTTGTCACGTCCCAGTCCCAAATACGTAGGACTAGGAATACGTGAGCATGTCAGCCGTATATATATAGCAACTCTAATATATAAAAATTATAATACATACATAAGCTGTATTATGAATAACAATTCACAAGTGGTACATAATGTCACAAGTCACATGCAATACTAATCTCATCCACAAAACCAATAGAAATAAATAACCAAATATGGCAATGAGCTAAGTATGAAATAATCGAGAAGACCAATGGTTGGGTGGAGACAAATCCACTACCAACTAGAATATGAAAGAAAATATAATAAGTACATCATCTAATGATCAGAGAGGCTCAAAGGGAAGACCTCCTTGAAAGAGAATGGAGTAGCAAGTTCTGATTCGTGCTCCTTCGAATAGTCATGATCGTCTACACCTGGGAAGGAACCAGGTCCTCAGAGGGACGTAACAAGATACATAGAAATATGTCAAAAGTACAGTAAATAAACATGCAAGAGAGACAAGAAAATAACCACAAGAAACGGTAAAACTATGACAATACGACGTCTAAGAGGGTAGCATGCCATGAGAACAACGGTATCAGTCGTGGCTGTAGGTAAATCGGGTAATAGAAACCGCGGTCCGGTGAGGCACTAAAAGTCATATCACTGGTCTCTACCGCAGCCCGGTGAGACACTGACGATCGAGGGGTCAAGTGAACAAATCTTTATCGCAATCCGGTGAGGCACTAACGAGTCAAAATTTGATCACAATAGCCAACGCCTAATAATGATATCCTCGCCTAGGAAACTAAGGAATCAAGTCAAATCGGTCAAGACAAGGAAATGGACTAATGGCAAGTGAAATTTAATACGGAACAACAAGATTATGTCAAGTCGTACGCACATGATGGAGCATATATCATATACATGACGAGAAAGTAGAGACGAGCAGCATATATGGAAGGCAAATAATATTCGTGCACATAAAACGAGAAAATAAGACTAGTGTAGAATGCAATAAATTCAAATATAACAAAGATCATCAAGAAACTATATACGATAAGAAAATAATAACTGGAAAGAAAAACATGCAAATATTGTACCAGAGTTGGCAAGGTATCTTATCTGCTCCAAAAAAGGATGAAATCGCAACTCAAGACATCGTCTGATCTATCCATCAATAAATTAAATAAGTTAGATATACAAAAGTGGTTGGATAAGTTTTCTGATCTAATCTATTTTAATTCTGAATAAAATAACCTAAATACTAATTTAATTTAATTATATTCTAATTTTAAGGCTAATCCTAGATTTTGGTTTTAAAGAAAATTAATTTTACGAGTTCGGAATTCGTGACACGCAAATCGAGGCAACCCGTTGACCGAAAAGTCAACAAACACAAACTTGAATTTTGTGAATGAATTCCTGTAGATTTAAGCATCACAAGTACGCTAGAATTTATGGCTCGTCCGAATTCGAAATCGTTTGAAAATTATTGCACACAAAATCGTATTGTGCAACGGGGTTGATTGCTAACTTAGAAGTTCAACAAAATTAACAGCACAGAAATAATTCGAATTAAATTCTAAAAGAAAACATATGTCGAGGGTCTCGACGTTAGCTTTCCAAAACTTCAAACGGTTCATGATTTAAACTCCTGGTTCTCCCGAAATCGTAAAAACACCGAGACACGTCTATTTTTGGACATGTTGTACTCTACGAATTTTTCAGAATTTAATATTCAGAATTTTGTGAAACAAATTACATATTCAGAATTCTTACCTCGATACAGTTCCAATGCAAGAAACATAGATGCGTTTGAAGTTAGGATCTAGGAGATATGGTCATTCGATGTCGTTATGTCTGCTAAAAAAATAAGACTAATTTTGTGACAAATTTGGGTTATTTTTTGACGAAAATAAAGATGGATTTTTAATGACGAAAGTAAAAGTGAAGGGATTATATATATATATATATATATATATATATATATATATATATATATATATATATATTTCAAATTTATTTATCTTAATAGATAGGGTTTAATTTAAATATGTAAGACTTGATTTGTTAGGATATGATATGGATAAAGTTGCCTTCCTAGTAGACTTAGAATTATGATTAATTTAAATTATAGTTTAGATTTATCTAAAAAAAAGTATAATCATAATTAAAATTACCTTAGATAATACATATAATCAATAAACATATTTTATTTAAACAATCTATATCAAATCTTATTTATATCTATTAACACTAAATTAACATCTATCAAATATTAATTGTATATATAATCCAAATAACTTCAAATAAATATATAAAATATCATAAAATTCTATAAAATATAGAATGTCATTATAAACCCTAGAAAATACTTGGGGTCATTTTATGTTCCTATGCTTGCAAAATAAATTCTATAAGTCCTAGAAAATTAGTTATTATGCTATTTTAAAACCAAATAAATTCCAAATTTTTTTTAAATAAATTAAAGAAAATATATTTAAGTATTTTAACCCTAAAATAAATGTTTGGTAAAAAAAATATGCAAGTATGATCTCACAGTAAATTATGCAAGTCCTAGAAAATTATGTTTTCTAGATTTTAATTACCCAAAAATTCTAGAAAAATCCAAAAAATTCTAAAATAGCCTGAAAATAATTCTAAATAAGTATTTATATAAGTAATTAAATAAAATAAGTTATTTTCTAATTAACCAACAAAATAGCCAAAAGAATCCAATAATTTAATAAAAACACTAAAATTATAATTTAAAAATTATGGAGTTTACACTTGTTATGAGTCCGGGTAGACCGAGCACATAGGTGTGTAGGTATTGCTTTTGCTCCCTGATCTAGGGTTCATACAAGAACTTTTTCAGGTCGTCAGTGGAAGAATTTTGAGACGGACCCTGCCAATTTGCCGCTGCGGGCTGGACGTACGGGGCAGTCTTATATAACTTTTCATCATGGGTCCGCATAACGGTTAGCGGTGCCCGCTGACGGTCAGCCAAATGGACAGTTGCTTGAGCTTGACGAGCTCGCACTACCCTAGACTTCTTCGACTTAGCACGCGCAGGCGCGTAGTACGAAGAGTCCAAGTTTTAATTTTTTTCGAAATGGCGCTTGGTAACACAGTCATACGAGATTCTGTCAAAGACAGAGCTTCTGGGGGTGTCAGAGATGCATGCGGCTGAGCTGGAAGCCACATACTGCTTTCTTCTCTGCATCATTCGTTGTGGCTGCATAGGCTTTGCATCAACCCCGAATCCCTTGGCATCATATTATTTTTCTCCGCCAGAATTCGGGTGCTGAGCATTCTCATTTTTAGGCCTGGAGGCCGCATGAACGGGGAAAGCCAGAGTAGACACATGTTGTGCATCTTCAACATCAGAGAGAGAGAGAGACAGGGAGCACATGCTCTTCGGTTGGGTGAGGCGCAGTGGCTTTTTTAATCCACGTCCTGCGGGTCTTCTGGTGTTGAGCATCCTTCTTGTTGGAAGGGGCTGTCGTATAAGCAGTGGACGCATGATGTGTGGTCCCTGCGGCAAAGAGAGAGACGGAGAGCGTATGCTCCGCAGTTGGGTAAGGCACAGCGGCATTTGTAACCCACGTCCTGCGGGTCTTCTTAGGCTTTGATAGCATTGGAGAAGGACTGGCGCTTCCCTCCGAGAGCATCTCCTCGAAAGCCTGCTGGTCGAAGCGGACCACCAACATTCTTTGAGTTGATCCGAGATTGGCTGCATCGGATTGCGTCACAACTTTCTCATCAGAGGAGAAAGAAGTCCCCAGCAGAGTCTCCTTCTTGTTCGCCATTAAATGAGTTCTTGCAAACTTTGTATTTAAGGAACGAAAAAAGAGTACAAAGAATCCTAAACAGAATTATCTAAGTACAATATTTTGATCTGGGGTGTAACGATGGATTAAGAGCGTTGTGGCGGCTCCATTACTCCATTGACGATCCAATGCAAGGTGAGGAAGCTTATGTTCTCTCTTTGCTCGTCTCGGTATGCTCTCTCTGTGTTGGGCGACCCCTCTCTGTCTGTCCTCTTTTTGGACATGCCATCCGGGTATATATAGTCATCCTTGGGCGCGCATATGTTGGACCGCATAGATGCTAGAGAGTGCTACGTGTGCCTCCTTAATAGGGTGCAGCTGTAACCGTGAGCGGTCCAGGCTGTCACGTGGGTGCTTATTGGGATCTTTTGTTGCTGAAAATCTGGGTGGTTCTCGTCCTTTGTGGGCGTGACCTGGTCAGCTTGACACATAGTCCACACTTGGTTGGAGAGAATCACTCTGGTTGTAACAGCAAGATTCGATCTTCATGGAGTCTGAAACACATATGGCCAGAGACACATGGAGCCGCATGGAGTCTGGGACGCATGGGTCCAGAGACGCATGGATCCGCCTAGAGCCCGGGATGCATGGGATCGGATGGAACCTGGGACGCATGGTGCCAGAGACGCATGTGACCGCATGGAGTCTGGGACGCATGGGGCCGGAGCCGCATGGAGTCTGAGACGCCTAGAGCTAGAGACGCATGGGACCGCATTGAACCTGGAACGCACGAGGCCAGTTGTGCTGTACACATGGCGTTGTACATACATCGAGAGTGAAGTTCTGTGCTGACGTGAGACTTCTGTTGTTTAGTGTGTTCACGTCTTTTGAGACATTCAGAAAATTATTTTTGTCAGGATTCTGTGTCAGAGACGTTCATGTTGCTAGGATGACGTGTCAGGTCCATTTGCGGCTAAAGCTTCTTCGGCATGTCAAGGTGTGTAAAAGTGTGGGCCGGTCCGGACCCGGCCAACGACCTGGACCGGCTCGGCCCACCTTCTCTGCGGGTCCGGACTGGGTCGACAAAATCGGCCCGTAACCCTGGCCCGGTATGCAACGTTGCGGTCGGAAACGGTTCCGGATTGGGCCGTGACCCAATTTTTTTATTTACTTTAATATATATATATATATATATATATATATATATATATATATATATATATATATATATATATATATATATATGAAAAAAGGGATATGAGCCATAGGCTCATATTCCTACACGAGTCAATGCACATGTAGACTAATAGGAATGTAGTGTACTAGTGCACATGGGATGTAGGAATCTATTCCTATTGGTCCACATGTTCATGGCTCATATCCCGTTTACCCATATATATATATATTTTGTTTTTTGTTTTTTTGGAAATGGTAATTGAATATAAAGAAATGAGATTACAACTCAACAGTCTCAACTGCATCCACATCTTATTTCAGAGCAGCATCTCGCCAATGCTCCAACCCACCCAATATATATATATATATATTAAAGTAAATAAAAGAATTCAACCGGGTCGGCCAAAAAAGAAAAAGAAAAAAGAAAAAAGAATATATTTCATATAAAAAACAAAAATCGGGCCGGCTCCGCCCGGTCCGGTCCTACCCTGACCAGGTCATGGGCACGGACTCGGTCGGATAATTTATTGATCGGGCCGGGCTGGACCACCGCTCTCTTCGGATTGAGTCCGATCTGGACCGAATTCCGTCAAATCTGGTTGATCCAGACCGGCCCAATACACATCTTAAATCGTAGGATGACTCTACGGCCTGTTTTTTTTTTGCACTTTACTTTGAAATATATGACCGTTGGACGCTTGGATACATATTTTTTATACTTCTATAATAAGATCTACTATTCCTTTTGGAAACGCGACTCAAAGACTCTTTATCATACTAGCTCAAAGGAGCTGGGAGAGGGGCTTACTTAAGACAATTCGCGTTGGAAACTATTGACGAGGAGAAATGAAGGCTCAGGGGAGGGAGAAGGATCTAGTGCCCAGTGTACAAATTGTCGTGCCCCCTCCCCCTCGCTACAAGTGAGTACGAGACATGCTAAGGGGATCCCGAGTGTTGTTATATATAGGGTTTGTGAGTGTTTTAGGGTTACTTGCATTTGTCATATAACCTATTTTTTGAAAATCAATATATTTACCATTTTTTATCCTTACATAATTGGTGCATGCTAATGTTGGAGAGACCTTGGCCCTTAACAGAGCATAGAATAATTTAAAACAATGTTGATTAATTTAGGATTGTCAAAATATTGACCGTACAAACCATTGTGAGGTTTGTCAAAATTTTGTCAGTCATTATGACTATTATTAAGATTGTCAAAATTTTGATCATTTTTCGTCATCCCCAACGGGTCTGTGTCTATTTCTAAAGTTCGAAATTCCTAAAATTGGATTCGAAACTTCAATAAAACAACAATTAGGAAATCAATAGCCTAGAAGAAAAAGAGAGACTTGGTGTGTGCCATCTCCAATTATGATTGGAAGAGAAAGAGGAAGAGGGGAGAAAAAAAGTACCAACAAAAAAATAATAGTGTTATGTTAGAAAAAGAAGAAGAGAGAATTGTGTTGTCACTTATCAATTTTTATGTTACCCCTTAAAAATATTACAATTTATATGTGTTGTTCCATAGTTTATTACAAATATTGTTGTCCTTTTAGTAAGTAGAGGTGACCCAGGTGAGCATTAATCGATTTTGGACCAAAAATTGAATCGAACCGAATCGAACCCAATAAGAGATCCGTTTTGGTTTTTTAAAAAAATCGGTTCGGTTTCGGTTTTGAAACTACAAAAATTATTTATTCGATCTCGATTTTGGATTTCGATTCTTGTCCAAAACTTAAAATCGAATAAGACTTATGAAATTATGTATATACCCTCAATTTTATGCATATTATATAATTAAAAAATATGTATATTTTAAAAATAATAATTATATTTATGTGTTTTAAAGTCCAACTTTGTTAATTTAACAACTAATCAAACTTTAAATTTTTTTTGAAATACAACAAATGTGGATATAAAAATTATAATTTTTAATATAATTTAGCCACGATTTTTACTTTGAAACCAACCTATTAAACAATAGAAATTGTCAAACCGAGCTAACCGAATAAATCGATTCGATTTCAATTATGTCTTATTTCGATTAGACTTTAATTTTAAATTTTTAAAATTTCGGTTTATTAGGTTGGACCATTCTGAACTGAATATACAGTCTTGTTTGGTTTGCGGAAAGGAAAGAAAATAATAAATTCTTTGTTCTTTTCTCCTTTGAGAAATTATAATTTCTATTTGTTTTTCTTTTTAGTGTTTAGAGAGGTCAAGATAATTTGAAAGACAAATAAATAAATTCTTTATGACGAAAAAGTGATACTTTCATAGGGTTGAAGGAAAAAAAAATTCTCCTATTTTTTATTTTTTTATTTTTTATGAGAATCATGTTTTTATTTTTCTTTGACACAAAAACAGAAAAAAAAAAAAAATCTTTTCCATTGTCAAATTTCTGCGAAGCGAAGGAGGCGGAGCAAGACCCTTACAAATGGTACTCCCGTCACATGTGCAGCTACAGCTGGTCCGCCACCGGGCCCCGCCCACAGAATCGGTTGGTCCCACCAATCTATTCATCACATTATTTGCTCCCCCACTATAATCATCCATTTTCATCTCCTCTCTCTGCGTACGAAATTTGAAAAATAAAAACAAAAACCGCGATGTACAGCAAAACCGGAACCGGAGAGCCGGCGGCGGCGGAGACTGCCGCGGAGGAGATCCGGAAGTCCGGCGGCGGCGCCGTCAAGAGATCCGACGACCGGAAGTCCTCCGCAGCTGCCGCCGCCGCCGCGGCGGGGAGCGACGGGGGTCCGGCGAAGAAGGTGGTCCTGAAGAGCGCCGACATGAAGGAGGAGATGCAGAAGGAGGCCATCGACTGTGCCATAGCCGTACGCTCCCTCCCCTCTCCCTCGAAATTTCTTCTCCATTTGATTTTTTTTTCTTAATGGTTTCTTTGATTTGACTTAGGCGTTCGAGAGGCACGGGGTGGAGAAGGAGGTGGCGGAGTACATCAAGAAGGAGTTCGACAGGAACTACGGGCCCACCTGGCACTGCATCGTCGGCCGAAACTTCGGTAACTTCTGCTCGATCCCATCCCTCTTATCGGCCTTTCGATTTCCCTAGGGTTTCCTCTGGAGTCCATGATATGATTCAATGTGGGCTGAAGGTTTAGGGTTTTGATGAGAACGATCAAAACCCAAACAATGGGGTTGCAATGTCATTCAGTGAGTTGAAGTGTTTGGGGGTGTGCTAATTAGTGTGTTCTTGATTAAGTAAAGATTTCGGAGCTTTTTTGTTGCATATTATTATGCGGCCAGTCGTCATTATGTTTATACTAGTTTAGAAGTTTCTGCGGCCGCACCAAAATTCTAGAGTGTTGATGAGAGGGTCGAGGGTTATATATTGTTATAGTATTCAACTATGCTTATGACTACATTCCAAGTTGTGATCATTTTAATTTATCAGCTCTGGATGGCATCCGAAGAATATCAAAGCAGTGTAGTCAAAGGCGCGCCTCAGGCGCACCTTGCTCCTAGGCACAGGGGCAGCGCCTCAGGGCGCTCCAAGCAGGACGCAATTCTTAAGGCGCACCTAAGGCGCGCCTTTTCCGAGCGCCTTGGAATAGCTAAGGCGCGCTTTGAAAATCTTATGAAAAATATGTTTAGACTGTTTTTTGAACCGATGTACTGTTTTTTTATATACTGTTTTCTCTCTCACTCAATTCAAAGTGATTGCAACCTAGACATGGGAGAATTTGAAGCACACATGTTTATCAATGTAGAAATCCAATATATATATATATATATATATATATATATATTATTTTTGAGCCTCGCCTCGGTCGATTTGGACCCTTTGCGCCTCGAGTGCGCCTTGCGCCTTTGACTACCTTGTATCAAAGGTCTTCAACTTGTAATTGCTGGAGAGGCACTCAGAGAACATCCCATAGAACCGTAGTGCTCTACTTTCTAAATTGGTGCCCTCTCAAGTAGGCATTTTCTATGGGTTGCAATTGGTCTAACAATGACATAACTTAAATTGTTGTACAATGCTGCCACATGTAGGCCCCTTTGAACACAAAGGTGTCTTGCCAAACGCTTAGACTATGTGCTCTGGACCGTCCGACCAGTTTTGGGAGATAGGCACCCACCTTAGCCCGGCTAGGTCTGATTTATTCTCGTCTAGGCCCCTCCATGACAGGTAGTTGTTAATTTCTTTTGTTAACATGTTTACCCCCTTTCAAGTGTTAGGAATGGTTGGTGAAGAATAATCAATTTGTTTGTTTAGTTGCATACTTTGTTACATTCTCTCCTGATCTTTTAGTTGCTAGATGTTCTAGATCTATAATTGTCTCAGATTCCTTTTCGTAAAAAAATAAATGCCATCTAGGCACTGCTTAAGTCCCGCCTTGGCCCCATCCTAGTTGCCGAACATCCATTTCTATTTTTCGGAACATTTCCCTTGTGGAACGAGCATCAACTTTAACTTCCATTATTGAGCTGCCAATGAACAATTTCTTTCATCCACACATCAAAATTTAAATTTGTTATCACATTTTCTCCAATTATCTCCTTTGGGAATTGAGAAAATTCTCTAAAACAATTCCTACCATATCAACCGCCTAATACTTGGATCATCTCTCAAGGTCTAACACAATTCTTTTTTTCCTCTCTCGTTAAAATCTAGTCAGCATTCTGAATACCTTTCCAAATAATTCTGGTTGAACTTGCTGAGCTGTTTGCCTCTTATAAGTTCCTGCTATTGCATTGATCATAGTTATATGCTTCAAACTAACATGGGAACAGATCCTCCTATACCCGTTTATAGCAATGGCAATCTAGTAAGAGGTGTTGCAGGAGGATAAATCTCAATGCCGTGTCAATTATTGATTATAGATGTCATTTGGCACATGAAAGCTATATATCATGATTGGTATGACCCATCATGCACCTCCATTAGAAATATATCAATCATATCATTGCACCGCGAGATCATTTTCCTATATCACCATAACCACCATAATTATGTTATGCTAGTGAATATTATCCTTTAAGGAAGGTCCAAAAGTTGACCAAGTCCTTACAGCTGGTTATCAGCCATGACATCTACCCTTTACGATTTAGTTGCATAATGCTCAAACAAGACAACTATGAACAAGAGTCAGGAGATGACCTTGATAATACCTGGAAGGCTGAGATAATTCCCTAGTTGCGGATGGTTCTATGTACCTTTTCTTTCCATTCAGCTCTATTAAGGGCAGGAACCTTCACAACATTAGCGGATATTATATCCTTTCTTATTGCCTCATTCCACGATTCCTACGGTCTGTTCCTAGTCCTTGCAACTTATACAGCTAGGATTATATTGCTTCTAATTGGTGCTTTGCTTACTCTCTGTTGAATCTCATACTGTTTCTCTCATCTCATCCTCAATCAATGCTATTTCTAACTTCCGAATGCACTGATTTATTACCTATTTTTATTGTATTGTTGCTCGTCTATCTCAACGTTCTCGTTTTAGTTGTTGTCCTCTTTCTTGATTGCACGAGATTCTCACTCATAGAACATTTACTATGGTTCATGGCTGTTTTATAAATTTCTATTCATTTCATGTGTACCTTTCTCTCATATAGCGCTTCTCCACTAAAACCATCCTTCTTGACTAAGTTGACTTCTATAGAGAGGATTCTCAACTCATCTTAGACAACTGCAAGTATTAGATGTTGATACTTTCATTCTTTGGTGAGTCATCTTGTCTCTCATCTACTATGATCTTCATGGAATCATGCTCAATTTGGAGGGTCATCATTGAATTTGATAATTTGGTGGTTTAAACTTGGCTGACAATCGAGAGTTGGTGGCCACCATAGTGCACACACATTTTTACTCATCTTACTGTCTGAAATCTGTAATATTCAAGATTTTCTATGTGTTGTCAAGCATGATTTGAAGAAATATGTTTTCTGGACTAGAAATAGTTGATAAATGTTCCAAGTTCTATCATTGGCAACTAATGTAGGGTTTGATCTGTCATGGTAAATTATCCCTGTCTAACCTTTATAGTATTCCCTAATTCATCTATAATAATTTCTTGGTGCTACAGTCCATTGTAAAAGTAAGTTGGTGATTTTGTCTCCATTTCAGTGGTCACCCTTAAGACATTGCTTTGTTATATGTATTATGATTTAGTAGTTGTATTTGCATTGTGTGGGTAAGTGAAATTAGAGTGTTCTGTACATGCTTTGGAAACATGAGACTTTGCAACCGTAACAAATTCTTCGTACCAAAATTTGGGGTTGACTGAAGATCTTTTCCTTCCATTTTGCTCATTCCCATTTCCCCTCTTCTTCTCAATTAGATCCACCTCACTCATTTCTTATCCTATCTTTTACGGTATTGCCACCGATCCATCTCGGCATTCTTATCATAGTTTGTAGTATCGACCGGTACCGATATGATACGAACGATATCGATACAGTTTGGCATGTCCCGATCTGATACCGATATCGATATTGACCTATACCGACGTTGGGTATCTCTTTCCCACCCAATTCGGCAAAGAAAATTGAAAGAAAAAGACCAATCAACAAGGGTGTAAAAGAATAAGAAGGTTGTAAACTCATGTAAATAAAGAAAACTTATTTATTGTAGGCAAACCAATCAGCAAAGGGTGACTATTATTTCTTTCAATTTCAAAACTACTAAGAAATAACACATGAATTACTTCAAATTATGCCTAAATAGATAAAATATTTTTAAATTCTTTAATATTTTTTAATAATTATTTGCTTTTCGATACAAAAAAATCCGATACTTTGATCCAAAACTGCTGATATTTCCGATACCAACGATCCCGATACTCATAGGAAGGGTCCGATATCGATTCCGATACCGATAATGCAAACCTTGGTCTTATTTCAGCTATGCTCAATATTTTTGTATATGTTGCTTCTTGATTGCCCTATTTTGCATGAGAACTTATTATTATCAAACTGAGGTGTTTGGGTTGGGGTCTCTCGTGAGTTCTGACCACGTAAAGCAAAATTTCCCATTGAGTGCAAATTCTATTGAATCGTTGGATTGACCATCTTGTTTGTTAACATCAAAAAATGTTGGAGCCAAAACACCTTAAATAGATGTTTAAACAATATTTATACGCCGTGCTTTATAAGGTGTGACTAACATCAGGATCGAATTTCTTATGAGTGTTTTGTCCACATTATGCTACTAATTTTAGGATTTTTGATCTGTTTACTGTTTATTGGTTCTTCTTTCTGTTTAAATTAATTCTCTTCCTAATTGTAAGACATGTAATCCCATGAGTTTTTTCCTTCTACAAGGTTCAAACACATACTGTGTAAGGTATTCCGCCACGTAACTCTAAGATAGAAGTTTGACCTTGACAAATGTTAGCTAGCTAACTAGGCTAACTAACGACTTGAAATGGATCAATGATAATGTCTAAAGAAACTGAGAGAGTTGTCATGATGTATATTGAATTTGGTATTAACTCGTAACAGAGTTGTTGATGAACATGAAAAGATGATACTGGTTCAGTTCATAATGAAACAGCTGAAGCGACTAGGTCTAAGGCTAGTTTAACAAATCAAATAATCATTGTGGACCATTAGTGATAGCAGAGGGCAGAAATGTCAGTTGATTATTAGAAGATGTATGTTGGCTAGTTGTCATTTGGCAGGAGAACATGGTATTACATAAAGAAGTCTCGAAGTCATAAGGCTCATCACTTTTATGGGCTTTCTGCAGGAAATTAGAGACACATTCCTTGTGCAAACTCTGGCTATAGAGACTTCACATTCTACTTAAAAGAACCAGAATCACATCCAAAAGGCAAAACCTACTGTGGTCAGTTTTTTGTGAAATTGCATAGCTGTGTACTTCTGATCATGAAGAACTTATGCAAAATGACATGCTTTAACATATGTTTTATATTTGCTTGCGTAGTGCCCCTTCCCCCAGTTCTCTTCATTGGTTTTGATGAAATTATGAGCACTAGCATACGATAACTAAGCTCTTACATTCAACTTTCTATGGAGCAAGATTTGACAAAGCTAGAAATCCAGATGTTGAGCAAAATCCTTGAAGGTTTTACATATCAAATGGTACAGCCGTTAGGGCTGCAAATGAACAGCTCGCAATCTTAACTCAACTTGGCTTCATTAACGAGCCAAACTTGATCATCGAAATGAGCTTGATTTCCTTTACAAAACCGAGTTTTTGAACATAGTAAGTTCCGCTGTTGGGTTCATAAACAAGCTCGATGTGCGAAGCTCGCCGAGTATGCAACTCTGCACGAGTATATTATGGTCGTGTTCCTTTACTCTTTACTCAAGGTCCCAAATGTCGACTTTTAGGGTGTTACTAGATTCCATTTTGGTCGTGTTTCCTTTACTCAAGGTCCTTAGTCGGGGGACTTCTTGACCTCCAAAACATTGTGTTACACTCTTGTCCACTTTTATAGGACGGGCGAGGTTCTTTGTTAACATTATGTGCTGTGACCTGACTCTGCACCGTCTCCTAAATAACATAGATTTACTTAACACACATGGAACCTCTCTTACCCGGACTCGCCTCTTTAAGGCAAAATACCCGTGTCGACTCGACATGACACGGATACGGAATTCGGATCGGATCCTCCATGGTGACAATCGGATAGATGTAGGTGAAGAAGAAATTAGGAGAGCTCTATGCTTCTTCTTTTTTAATTTGCTGCTGGTGCACAAATTAGAAGAAGAAGAAGTTAAGCATTTTTTATGGCAGTAGTAGATTCTCCGTGCTTTATTATATAGTTACTATTATTATTAGTTTCATCTTGGGAGTAGTAGAGCTCCACTTAGACAATTGTATCTTGGGAGTAGTGTTCATTTATGGAATTTTTTATTTTGAAAAAAAGCATGGAAGCGGAAGGGATTTTTACTCAACTTTATAATAATTGTAAAAGTGGTCAAAGTGGTTTGCATACATTCATTCATTTCATTTAATATGGTTGTATTTGTCCATGTTTTATTATATAATTGCTATTATTATTAATTTCATCTTGGGAGTAGTAGAGCTCCACCTAGGCAATTTTATCTTGGGAGTAGTAGGCTCATTTATGGGGGGGAAATATTGGAAAAAAGCATGTGAGCTGAACAACTTTATAATAATTGTAAAAGTGGTCAAAGTGGTTGCATGCATTCATTCATTTCAATAAAATTTGGTTGTGTTTGTCCTTGTACATTCAATGATCAATATGTCAAGTTAGCATATAAAAAGCTACAATGAAGACTTTTCCAATCACAATCCAGTTGAGCATGGAAGCTATTAATATTGGGGCATGTTTGGATGATTTGAGATGTTGGCAGGTGTAATCTCTTCGTAATTCGTTTTAGCATTTTTAATGGATTTCCTTCCCAATTTTTTCATTTAATATGTGACTTCTCTTCATTAGCAAATATATTTATTTTAATAGTCGTATCTCCGTACTCTTATCCAAATTTTGGATCCTTTTAGCCGAGTCCGTGTGTCCTTCAATTATGAGTTTGAACTTTGAAGGACCCTTACTCTTGGATATGTACCCGTACCCGACACATGTACCCGAGTCCAGTTAACATAGCATGGAACTCTCCTGACAAACATCCCCTTGCACTTTGTTTTAAAACTTTTGAAGGGAGGGAAGGAAAAATTTGAGAGGAAAGAAAATGGAGGGGTGTAAAATGAAAGTAAAGTTAATTTTTATTCCCTTATTTGGATAAAGAAAAAGTAGGGAAAAAAAGTTATAAATAATTTTTTGTTTATATATGGATAGAGATATAATTACTATTTAGTTCTTGATATTTTCATATCATAATTTATATGAGAGGTAGTTGGGTAAATTATTCCAAAATTCTCTCATCTCTCTCCATTTTTCTCACTTTTTGGAGAAATTTTTTATAGTGGGACCAACATAAAATTTTTTCTCACTTTTCCTACTTTTCCTACCCCCTTCCAAAACACCATCACTTATAATTTTTCTCTCACTTTCCCCTCAACTTTTTCCCCTTTTTCCTCCTCCCCCCCCTCCTCCCCCCCCCCCCCCCCCCCCCCCTTCTTCCCAAACACTACCGTATGCCACTAGCATTGGTTATATGGCATTTTAGCTCAGTGTTGGTTTGTTAGAATTTAGAAAGTTAATGTACGCTCTTGGAATGTGTAATTGGTTGGGAAGTTCATATTGATGTTACCAAATTTGATGAAGCAGTCATAAGTTTGTAGGGGGTCAGAAGCTTCAGATGACAGAGAATCCTTTGAGCCATCAAGCATTCTTGATTGGCCATAACTATCCTCCTGGGTTTTCATAGCCATAATGGAGCCATCAAGCACTCTTGATGCTGTACCTCCTACACTCTTACTAATGCCTTTTTTGAACTTCCTCTTTCTTAAATTGCTTGCAGTGAAACAAAATAAATAATAAGACTACGATTTTATTATTTATAGTTCCGACCTTTTCATTATATAATTTCTTTGCAAGTACCATATCCAAATCCACTTTTGATGTGCTGGTAAAATTATCAACTCTGAAAATAAATCTCTCATCTTAATGACAATCAAAAAGTCAAAATAAATAGATATTTGTTCAATCTTTACCATTCTCCTACACAAATTGAACAAGTCTTGAGTGATTCGCAGTGGACTCTCTGAACAAAACGGTTATTTGCTATTCTATTGACTATTATGTACCACCACAATATTTCCAAGGAATTGACATATACCATACTGCTTCACATCTAGCTTCCTAGTTTTCCCTTTCCATCAGTGTACATGTTTTTTCTATTGCGTTGAAAGATTAAATGCGAGAATACTGTTTTCATCTTTGTAATGTTTGTTCTATAATGTCAATTCTTTCTCATTTTCTGGTTGGTGTTGAGTTTGCCATCCCCTTCGTTCAAGATCACGAACATATTTCAATTTTCAAAGTAATTTTACTTTATCGGATATCAATTCATAAGTTTATTTTAAGATGGAAAATTTGTTCCTTTTAGCTGCCATCTTGTAGAAAATCATATTCCTGTAGGTAGCTCTTCGGAAGCAAATTAAGTGGCAGGCATCGGAAATTTTGGTTGGGGGAGTTTTCATATGTTCTCATATTTGTGTTATTTTCCTTCCCTGATGATGTTTAATATGTTAAAGCAATCTGGTTACCATCTGCTTATTTATTATTCTCACCAGGTTCATATGTGACGCACGAGACGAATCACTTTATCTACTTTTATCTGGACTCCAAGGCAATTTTGTTATTCAAATCTGGGTGAAGAATGATGTTTAGCTTGCTGAGGCCAGCATCCTGTGGTGTTCATTCATCATGCATGCGCTTTTTTCTTGCAAATCTCCCTCCCTGCATACCTATGCCTTTGTGTATATTTGATCTCATCTGTGTTTAGCATAGAGTTGTTAACTGAATTGTCACTGAAACTATTGATTCTATGCTATGAAGTAGTTAGTACTCAAATTGAGGACATTTTATACTAGTTATTTCTGCAGAACGAGGTCTATTTCATTCCATCTTTTTTTTTTTTTCATAAGTTGATGTTGGTACTAGGATAGGCCGAGGTCTACTTCGTTCACCGTCTTAGTCTTGTCAAATGACTAGTTGATGTTGGTACAAGGATAAGTTGAGGTTATTTCTAAAGGCAGGACACCCTACTATTACTTGGTGCTAGTTCAGGCTGAAGCAACTTTTACTCAGGACAACCAAACCAAAAAATTATTATGAGCTGTCCACACCCCTCTCTTTCCTATCCTAAATCCTAATCCCAACCCCAACTGCCGATGGAGGAGGAGGAGGAGGAGGAGGAGGACTGTCATAAGTTTTGACGGTCCTAAAGATAGGCGGACTCTCAAAAATTTGACAGTTCTATTTGAGGTTAGGACTGTCAAAAAGTTTGGCAGTCCTAGTTAAAAAATTTGACAGTCCTAAAAAAATTGGACAGTCATGAGTAAAATTTTCGATGACAAACTTGTAAATAAAAATAAATTAGGATGTTCTGAGTGGTTTTTTGAACGAGTCTATTTTTGTTCACCCACCAAAACTATGGTGACTATGGTGGATGTTCACCATTCCTTAAGAATTGTCATATGTTTGTGAATAGTCACACTAGTTTTTGACCACTAGTTTGATACATGATAATCTTTAAGTGGAATGGTGAACATCCACCCTAGTTTTGGTGGACGAACAAAAATGGACTCGTAATCAAGACCACTCTCTCATGAATCAAGACTCCCATAATATAAAACATTTCATGCTTGTTCATTTAAAATATAAATAAATAAACCATTGGATTTATAGATTAGAAATCTATACTACTATCTAATATGAAAAGTTTAGACAACCGTGAATTTTTTTCTCCAAAAATATCTTTACCAATATTTACTAAATAAAATTGTTCATTAAATTTAACATAAATATTTGGGTAATTACGTATAGAAATAGTCTATATTACTATATAATACTAGTAAATTCACCATGTAATTTTTTTCATGATATTCTTGAAAAACAGATTAAATATTTGAATTACTATTTGTTATATATATGTTTATTGAAAAATTAGATAGAAAAAAAATCTATGATATTATTGAAAAAATAAATAAAATTTTAAATTATATTAATATAGTTTAAATATAATATGAATATAGTTTAATTAAAATTTGTTATAGATATGTTTGTAGAATTTTGGATATATTTTAGATAATATCATATTTTTTGTTTATAATATAATTTGAATATTAAATAATATTATAATTTGAATGTATATATATATATATATATATATATATATATATATATATATATATATATGAATTTGGATACATGTTCATGTAATTATAAGAATTTTAAGAATTTTTTTTAAGTTAGGGATATATATACGGTGGTAGTGAGAAGGATTTAAATTTTATTATTATTATTAGTTACACGAGGATATACATACGACTTAGACGTCTTAGTTTGGTTAAGATTTTTTAATGTGAGGAATATTCATATGGTGGTAGTTAGAAGAATTCTAGATTTTTTTTTTTATTAATTACATGCGGATATATATATATATGACTTAGACGAGTCAAAAGTCTCATTATCTATCTATACTATTATATAAAAAAAAAAAAGTTACATAATTCGAGTGACTCCTTGTGGTTACCGGAGAGAGGTATAAGACCCTGTTTGGGTGGCGGGAAGATCAGTGGATCGAGCCGGGACGTATTATTCCTTCCATTTATTTGGTGGAAGATGGGGTCAGTGGGTCCAAAAGACATGCAACGCAGCATGCACAAAGTCCCGAGCATTACGCGGGCATCTCAAAATAAAATATAATAAAGTTGAGGTTTTATCGTGATTTTTTTTTGTTTCAAAAATGTCATTATCTATGTTTATTAATAAAAATTGTTCATTAGATTTAACATGGGTAGTTAGGTAAAGAAAAAAAAAGTAAGAGTGACTCTTGTTTGCTCTTCCTAAGTAAAAAATTATGGCTTAAGAAACTATTGTTTGTTCTTCCTATGTACTATGAAGTACACACAATGCACTTGTATATATCTATATTACTATATAATATGAAAAGTTGATACTTCACTGTGAAAGTTTTTTTCTTCCAAAAAAACTCTCGATCTATGTTTACTAATTAAAATTATTTATTAAATTTAACATAGTTATTTGGGTAACATATACTACTATATAATATGAAAAGTTGAGGCTTCACCGTAAAAGTAATTTTTTTTCTTTCAAAAATATCCTTTATCTATGTTTACTAATTAAAATTGTTTATTAAATTAACATGGTATTTAGATAATTGTATAGAAATAGTAAAAATATTAAGGGACTATTATTTGCTCTTACCAGGTAATATAAAATACGTGCAACGCACGTGTATATATACTAGTACAAGTAATAGTAAAGATTAAAAGTTTATGCTTCACCGTAATTATTTTTTTCCAAAATTATCCTTACCTATATTTACTAATTAAAATTGTTCATTAAATTTAACATAGATATCTATACTATTATATAATATGAATTTTTTTGGCTTTACCGTAATTTTTTCCCCTCAAAAAATAACCTTACCTATATTTACTAATTAAAATTGTTCATTAAATTTAACATAAATGTTTGGATAATTACATATAAAAATTGTAAAAAAAATTATTGTTTACTTTATAAAATAACTACAACTTTATATATATATATATATATATATATATATATATATATATATATATATATATATAATGAGGCTTCAAAAGGCTCAAAAATGAGCCGTATAAACCGATATGTATATCATCAATTGATTATTTAAAATTTTTAATATTAAATAAGAAAAAATTGTACAAAAAAATAATTTTTTTATAAATAACACTATATGAATTTAAACTTAACCAACTAGGGAGAACTCCTACTATCTTAACCACATTAGTTATAAGAGATGTTTGTTTATAATTAGATAATAGTACGTAGATAACCGTTTTCAAGGCTCTTTATGAAAAGTAGGAATATATCCATAACTAATTATAATTAAAATATAATCAAATATATAATAAATTCTAATTAAAAAATATATAATAAATCTAAATTTAAATAATTTTGTATTAATATTAGAAGGAAAAAATATATTACGTTAATTTACGGGTATATATATATATATCTCCATGGGTATGGTCCACCAAACCAAAGCCTTTTCAATGTCCAACAACCCAGCTTAGAATCATTAATTATTGACATTTATATCATATAATAACCCATAAATTATCCATATGCTGCTGCTTTGTGGGGGCCCCAGTCCATGTCAGTAATTGAAGATGTAAGTTGTACGGCGTTTCAATTCGGAAAAGCTAACTGCACTGCACAGGAACGAAAGTCTCCCAATTTCTGCCGATTATAAAAACATGCCCAAAAAAAAAAAAAAAAAAAAAAAAAATTCTTCCGTTCTTATCCCCTTCCATTTCGTCCCCACTCCGTCCCGGACACGGACACGGTGGCGATGGCTTGGACTCGCCTCTTCCGCGCCGCTCGCGCCGCCGCCACCGCGATTAGCTCCAGGCGGCCGAGTCCTCCGTCCGCTCTCCCTCTCCCTCGGTTCGCGACTCTCCAGCGGCGGAAACCCACTCCCCTCCCACTTCCCGGGGTAAGTGAGCTCCCGAAAGTCGAAACCCCTTTCCTAGAAACTACTAAAGTTTGTGACTTTTTGCTTCTCCCGCAGCTGAAGGTGGGATTCTCGAGCCAGGCGTGGGTTGATCCGCCGGCGGGGGAGGTGGTGGAGGTGCCGCTGGCCCAGACCGGAGAAGGAATCGCCGAGTGCGAGCTGCTCAAATGGTTTGTCCAAGAGGTGACCAATTGGCCCCTTCTCTTTTTTGTTAACAAGAATACAAACACGACTTGATGTGGGCACTGAGAAGTGCACAGTTTTGGAGTGTCCTAGTGGATGTATCGTGTCTGGTCCGTGTCCTGAGACGATATGGACAATGGCGAATCAGTGTGATACCGAGACAGGCAGCAATTTTGAAGTATCCTGTATTTTGGAATGTCTGTAGTGTGCCAGACATGGCAGGATGTGGACATGGAAGTACGGACACAACACTAAATTTTCTTACCAGTGTCCTAGAGTATTTGAAATGTCTATATCGTGCCCAAAATAACATGATGTGGACACGGGTGGATGCAGTAATTTAAAAGAGGGGAGGTAATTTAAAAGAGGGGAGGTCAACCTCAAATGTATAGAAACTCCAAAATTTTGTTAAATAAAGTTCGCTATATCAAAATTTTGGTAAAAATGGAAATTAGGAAGGAAAAAGTAGAACCTGATGTAAATATGTATATAAAAATTGAAAATTATAAATTTTAGAGGGGGCAAAATATAAAATTGATGAAGAAAATTTAAAAGGAACAAAAATACAAAAATTCAGTGTGGGCAGTTGCCCCCACTCGCCCCCATGTAGGTCCATCCCTTGATATGGACATGATGATACTGACACCAAATCGATTTTGCAGCGACCTAGAGTATTTTATACTGATACATATACAACACGACATGGTGATACGAACACAGCACCAATTTTGGAGTGTCCTAATGTATTTTTGAATTTTTTATCGTGTATGATACATGTACGCCATGGCATAGAAGCAACATAATTTTTTGAATGTTTGTGCTTCCTAGGATGTAATAGTTACTTTGAGGGTTCAAATATTGTCATTAATGACTAAAATGTGAAAGCTTTCGAAAAGCTCAAAGTTGGCACAATTAGGAAATAGGAACCCACTTCAGCAAATTATGGACAATAGGTAAAATAGAATCATTATTCATATCAGCCTCATATTTTTACAAGAAGCTTGTAAAATGCCATTTGAAAGATTTGAACTAGCAACAATGAGGATTTACATATCTAACTAATGGAGTAAGTAATCAAGTCTGATTGTAGAGTCACTGCAGCATTTTGTGACTGTTCTGATAAATGCAATATCTCCCGCAATCCCTTCCAAGCCCTATTTGTTTCTGAAGTTTTGTGTTGTCTGCTCGTTGGCAGGGGGATCACGTGGAAGAATTTCAACCCCTCTGTGAAGTACAAAGTGATAAGGCGACCATCGAGATTACGAGCCGTTACAAAGGAAAGGTTCTTCAGGTTCTCTTTGTTCCTGGGGACATAGTGAAGGTAAGAGTATTATGTAGCCGTTTTGAACTCATCCACATACATGTGTAACTTTTATGTCATTTTAAAATCTTGAGTTGTATTTGCCTTCAGAATCTGATGTCTACTTAATTAACTTACCTTTTTTTCTTTTGGTATGACTAGATTCTTGGACATAATCAATTTTACACACATAAAAAATGTTAGAGGCTTAAACCTACACTATAAATCTTTAGAGGGTAGTTTCACTCAGAGTTTTTGGGCCTTGCACTTTTATCGTCATTCTGTTTATTCTACTCTTCTGTACATTTTCAGTTCATTCAAACAGTCAAAATAACTAACTACTTTAGAGAAAGGATATATCTGGTGAAGGCAATAGAGTTTATCTACATAACTTCGTTGCAGACTAGAAATTTGTTCAAATAAAAATATTAAAGCGATAATGTGTATCATATGGTTATCTAGTAATTGAAGAAAAGATGTAGAAAGTGAATCGCGAAGGATTAATAAAAAATGACTGAGTGAATACCCTGTTTGCTTCTTTTCTAGTAATGTGTGAAAAGGATGAGTCTCCTAAATCATTGGAGGTTAAAAGGATAAGTTTACGTGCCTCATGAAAGTAAGTGTCTAGGAGAGTTGAATTGATCAGTTTAATCTTGGAAAAGCAAGTTCAAATTCAGACTTATGAAAAGAGTCATATAAATGTCATAATCACAATTCATAGAAGATAGGTTGATTGATTAAATATGCCACGTATTGAAAACCATGGTACCTCTAAGGTCTTTCTTTCAGTAAACCACTAAGAAACTATACATGAGGTGGGTAGTAAATTATATCGTAATCTTAATACTTTCTGCATGTCATGATGAGAACTATTTTATATTCAGAATGTGTGCATGGGACCCCATCAAACCTTAAACTTGTAGATGAAGGATGTTTTTACTGTTGGTGAAAAAAGAGGCACATCGACACATTGTGGGACTAGAATATGAAATTCCTATCAGAAAATCCAAATTCCTCCCACTGTCACTGTGGTGATAGGATTGCCTTTTCTTATTCTCCGCCCTTCCCTCTCTCCTCTACATCCTTTTAGTAGAGGGTCACAAACGTACCGGTGTTAACGAGCCGAGTTTTGACTTTTGAGCAAGCAACCCCTACTTGAGCTCGGCTCTCTAAGGAAAAATAGAGTTCGAGCTTTCTGACGAGCCTAAATTAAGCTCAAGCTCGTCTCTCTAAAATATTTGTGAGCACGAGCTCGGCTTGCGAGCCGCTCTTTTAAACTCGAAATCTTGATGAGCTTGAATTATAAATAAGCGTAAGCTTGAATTGAGCTTGTTTATGAACCCATGGGCTTTGTCCCAAACCAAAAGTACACCTCAGTAAGCATACTATCAAACTTAAAGTGTTTAAATGAACTTCACACCAAATTGGAAAAGTATATAAGTAAAAACGGGCGCCTTCGTGAGCTCACGAGCCGAATACCTAATCATCAATATAGGACGTTGCATAACTTCTTGAAGTATTTCACAAAGTTTGTTTATTTCCTCAAATTTACTATTCACAAACCCTTTGTTAAAACTTCGAAGCAGCAAATCGTCAGATTAAAGTTAAACCACTAATTACAAATGCTTGGAAAAGTTAATCCTAATGAAGCTTCACAGGAATAGAAAGTTAATGCTATTCCCTAAGTGGCTCTCTTGAATGGGAGATTCAACAATTCAATGTCAATAATGCCTCCTTTTAAACCAATGTTGGCCAACCAAGTGATTGAGGCCTTTGGTATGGGGACAGGAGGAGAGGAGGGGTCTTGGTATCAAATCCTAGGAGGGATAGTCAAAACTAGCCTTATTCTAAAACATGCCTCCTCACATGGTAGCCTGGACGAAGTTATTGTTAAATGCAACATCCTTCAGGGTATGAAGATCTGCAATTTGGACTATGTTTGCAAGCTAAGCTCTCCAAAATTTTGGAAAATGGAACCCCTTGGCAAGGTTCACAGTACCAGTTCCGGTATCAGTTTCAGACCCTTCCTATGAATATCATTTTTAGTAGATTGAAGGGTTTTCAGTGGTTGTGAATCAGTTGGTACCAGTAGTTTTTCTCCGGGTTCAATATTGGGTTAGACCTATACTGTGAAAGTTATCCCTTGGGTGTGGCGAGGAAGAAAACCTATATCGACCGAACAAGAGATCAGATTCCATAGGATTAACAAAAAACAACTTAAAGAAAAAAGATGGGCAGAAGGGATGAATTTTGCTTAGGAGAGGATAGAAATTGACGATAAAAGGAGATCCACCTTGCTCGTAAAGCCTGTAAGTATATTTGTCAAGAAAAGGTGCGTGAGACTTACTCAAGAAACATACATCACAAGAGAAAGAGATATAAACCTATCGTACCTATATCCAAATCCGATAAGCTCTAGGCTACCCATACTCTACACATACCGGAGAAGCTTTAGGATGATCCAAACCTTATCTGTATGTTCGGTTTTAGTCTTAGTTTCTTTTCTACTTTTTCCCCATTTTTACTAGACTTAATACTAAAACTGTATCAATTGTTGAAGCACAAGTCACATACACACATTATACTTGTAATATACTAGCAAGATGGTTTTGATAGACAAAATGATTATCGTGAAGCAATTATATGACGACTTTTCTCATACTAATGTCCTTGATTTTATATTATACTGAGACTCATCCTATGCTATACACGTACCATTCTGGTAATTGGGTAGTGGGTTTGGGAATAGGTATATCCATACCCATCCCATAAGCTAGTCAGTCCAAAAAATTATATCCAAGCCTCACCCATTATGATTTGGAAATCTGTAAGTTAACCCAACACTTAGGGTCCATTTTGGGTATAATTATCAGGTTATCGGGATCCACGCCAACCATGACTAGTTGTAGGCCTTCTTAATCAATCTTTAGAGCAAATTTATTTTATGGGAAGAACTAATATGTGATATGATGTATCTATATTTATCTGTTTAAAGTGCATACTTGTACAGTCCTTTTCAGATAGAAGTGGATTACCTTTTTTAGTATGTTCACATTGAATGTAAATTTCTATGGTTTCTATTTCAGCCATTTGCATTGATATCGGAGAGCAAGACAATAGTTTTTATGTTGTCTGATATTTTGATGATGTCCCTTATCTCACAGTGCAGAAGAAATTTATGCCATTGTCCAAATTGCAGGTGGGTGAAAGTTTATTAAAGATGCTTGCTGAAGGAACTGAAACTTCTGAGATTCATGGCAGTGGAGCTTCACATAAGCATGAACCACATGAACCTGTTTTCGAGAGCTTGATGAGCAATGATGTAATTGTGGGAGGAGTACTCTCGACACCTTCTGTTAGACACCTCGCAAAGCAATATGGTCTAGATATAAATGCTATTTGTGGAACTGGTAAAGATGGGAGAGTTCTGAAGGAAGATGTCTTGAATAATGCTGCTAGCAAGGGAATTCATATTGACTCACCATGCCTTCAACATTTTAATGCTAATGAACCTCTTCTGATGAAGAAAGGGAATTTGGATACTGTCAATGTACAACACTATGAAGATAAGACAATCCAGCTCAGGTAACAACTACCAATTTACTTGTGAGTTATCAAATGCTGAATAAGCCTATGACTAAGTTTTACTCTAGGAAACGAGAAATAACACCATTGTGATGATGATACTGAGAATGCACAAAGTAGCTTAAGACTTGAATGCAGAATATGTAAGGCTTAAGTTTGTGCCTTATAGTACCTAAAGATTTAATTTCTAAAATCACTAACTATTTAATTGGTTAAACACTAAAGCAGTTCTATTAAGGGGTTTTTCTTTCTTTCTTTTTCTTGTAAATGTAAGCTTCTTTATGTTTATGTATTTTTCTGTCGCTCAATCTGTGAAGCTCGCGGTCTTGTGTGCGTGCTCGCGCACACACACATTTAGTTCATTATTTCATATAGATCCTATAAACTTGCATTATTTTGTCCGACATGTATGCACATTGTTGACATAAGGGTAGAACCTATTTCACTAAAGTCGACTTTTGCTTCTCCCTTGATACTTTAAACAATTGCATGTTTCTTTTTCCATTTTGCTGTGTGGGAAAATTAGATTATTACTTTTCTTTCCCTTCGATCAAGATAATTTTCATCGCAGATGCTAAGGACAATCTTTTGTGTTTCAGAGGATTCCAGAGGTCCATGGTTAAATCAATGACCATGGCTGCAAAAGTTCCACATTTTCATTACCTAGAGGAGATAAATTGTGACGCACTTGTGGAACTTAAGGCGTCTTTTCAAAATGAGAACACAGATCAGGATGTCAAACACACTTTTCTTCCATTTTTAATAAAGTCTCTCTCGATGGCATTGAGTAAATACCCCCTATTAAATAGCTCCTTTGTTGAGGAATCAAATGAAGTCATACTAAAAGGTATGCAAATATTCTCCTTTTGATGCTATTCCTGTGCGACATGAATTTTGTTTTATTTTTATTTTAATAAAATTATCGGTGATTTTTGAGCAATGGCTGTGCAACTGTTTGTTACTGTTGTTTTTCAGAGGTTTCTTTTCCAACTGGCAATTTCACTCAAGTGTTTGTTAATGTGGGAATTATTATTGAAGCATCTTATTTGCCTACAATCCTCTCTTCGTGTATTATACTTCTTATTCTACACTCTGAAGGCTACACTCTTTTGCAATATGCTAGTTTTCTTTTGTAGTTTAGTCATAAAGGTGAACCTACTTTACCTTACAAAGTCTAAGTTATGTCGTGAAACAAGTTTAATTTATTTACCTGTTACCTTTCACCCAATCTGTGCAGTAGTCTCGTAATATTTTATGTAGTTAACATGACTATTTTTAACTATGCTGCAAAATTTTATTACTTGTAGCAACATCTTTAGATAGCGTTCACTAAAACTCTAGAGTTGTAGTAAGGGTTATATATTTTTATTATTCTAACACGCACCTACAGGTAGAAGGCTCATTTTGGGCAGCTAGGTGGATTAACACAACGGTGTAATTTTTTCAAATCCTCTTAAAATGAGTATAAGATGGATAGAAATTGGGTTGCTCCCACTGCACCAAAACTTGGGAGCAATAGTTATATATTTATATTGTTCTAACAGAGAGATCAACAGACCAAGTTACATGGTTTTGTTTCTAGGTCAATTCTCATTTCCTTCTCTTTCGTGGTCTACTTGTCACGTGGAGATATACCTTAATTTTGGTTAACTATTATGATTAACTTGCATTAAGAGTTTAATGCCGATAAGATGTGAGTTTTTATGTGGAGCCTCATAATTGATTTTCCCAAATTGCTACTAGCAGATTAGTATATTTGAGTTTTGCAAATCATAATTGGCTTCCTTTTTTCTGCAAATATCTATTATAGGTAACAACAAAATTATGTTTTGGACTTTGTTCCTTGCTCAGCAAATGATCAGTGTTCATCATAACACTTTCTTTTGCCAATTATTCTACTTATCAATATTCACCTGTTCCTTTTGATTTTATTCACGGGAATGAAGGATCAAAGGTTTGTCTCTTCCAACACTAAAGATGAAGTTTTGCCTAAGACTGTTAATTCTTACTCCTCTCATTGGACAGGAGATGCCCTATCTAGATTGTCGTCTTATTTAATAGTTGAGGGTATTCTTTTTCCATGTATGTAGTGTTAACAGTACCAATGGGTGATATGTAGGATAATTAAATAGCGGTGAGAGGAAAATTGTGCTTGTTTTTTCACTTTTTAGTGTGAATCCATGAATTACATGACCAGAGCACATCTTTCTTCTTTTTTACAATGAATCAAATATATTATGTTCTTCAAATTGGAAGGACATCAGTGTTTTGCAAGAAACCGAAGTGTCGGTTGTCCTCCTCTCTAGGTTCCAGAATATTATGGTACCGGAACCATTGCCCTAGCCAAAGACATCAGTGAAGGGCCAGCAGCCGGTTCTATACCACTAGAAGGAGCCACCTGTTCACCTTTAAAGCTCCCCATGATGTTTTTTCTTGTTTACAATACCCTATGATAATGTCTTGAGTTTTTGTTGCCCTTTATCTCTTTTGCATATATTTGCTTGATAAATCTAAACAGACAATCAGTTTTAAGCTTTTAGCCTTTCAGTATTGTTAGTAAGTAGAAAAAGTGGAATTATTGTTTTGTTATGGTTGAACCATTCAACAGATGTGGGGTTCTATTATCTATAGCAGAACAATAACTTTTTTTTGTTCTTGTGGACACAATCTACATGAATATTGTAGAATTAGAATGATGGGATATTTTCATTGATGAAACAAGACTACATATATATAGGAGAGGTTGACCCCTCTCTATTATTTTACCCGATGTGGGACTAAATCTCACTACCTAATATAACGCTTAACACACTCCCTCAAGCTGGAGCATATATATCAATCATGGCCAGCTTGTTTCATAAAAATTGTACCCGAGGATCCAAAAGAGATTTCGTGAAGATATCGGCTATCTGGTCACCAGTCCTCACGTAATGAAACTTTATCATTTCCTTTTTATACTCATCACGGACGAAATAGACATCAATTTCAATGTGCTTCGTCCTTTCATGAAATACAAGATTGGTAGCAATATGCATAGCAGATTGATTATCACACCACATACCTGCTGCTTTAGATCCTGCTTCTTCTTCCAGCTCTTGTAGAAGATGTTGCAGATATAATACTTCTGTCGTGCCATGAGCAATGGCTCGATATTCTGCTTCCGAACTTGGTCGTACGATCACACTGCTTTTTACTTTCCATGATACCAAATTTTCGCCAATAAATACCGAATAACCAGACGTAGATTGTCTATCTGTCAGGCTTGCACCCCAGTCAGCATCGGTAAAGCACTCAACATTTGTATGTCCCTGGTTCTCCATGCGAATTCCTTTTCCAGGATTCTGGACTAAATAGCGTAGAATTCTGAGAACTGCCTGCCAATGTGAAATTCGTGGAGAAGACATAAATCTACTCGCGACACTGACGGTAAAGAAAATATCTGGACGAGTCATAACCGCCAAGTAGTTGAGTTTTTCAACTACACGACGATATTGATCCGAATTCGTCATTAGTATCCCCCCGTCGGAAAGTAACTTTTCTCCTGGGTCCATCGGCGACATTGCTCCCTTGGCTTGCACCATTCCTGCATCATGTAGTATGTCTAGCACATACTTCCGACATGACAATGTGCTTCTTTTTCCGTATGACTTCAACACCCAAGAAGTAGTTTAATGATCCCATATCCTTGGTCTGAAACTACTTCCAGAAACTTCGTCAGTCCTGCAATGTCCTGATTGTCGTCTCCTGTTATTACAATGTCATCAACATAAACACCAAGGCGTATCCTTCCTGCCGATGTCAGTCTGTAAAATACTGAATGATCCTTCTTTGATTGACACATGCTAAACTGAGTAACCATATCTGTAAACCGATCAAATCATGTACGAGGTGATTGTTTGAGACCATAGAGGGCCTTCCTCAGATGACACACTTTATCCTTCCTTGCAACGAATCCTGGAGGTTGCACCACATATACCTCTTCATCAAGGTCCCCGTGGAGGAAGGCATTCTTGATATCCAGCTGGAGTAGCAGCCAGGCATAACGAACAGCTAAGGCCAAGAGTACGCGTACAGAGGTCATCCTGCCAATTGGGGAGAATGTTTTAAAATAATCCTCACCATAAGTCTGGGAATATCCTTTAGCTACCAGACATGCATTTAGTCGATCAATGGTGCCATCTAGTTTCACTTTGATCGTAAACACCCATTTGCAACCGACAGCCTGTTTACTAGGCGACAAATTTACCAAGTCCCAAGTATGGTTCTCCCGAAACGCTTTCATCTCCTCTTCCATAGCAGCACGCCAACCGGGATGTTTGAGACCCTCATCGGCAGAATTGGAAATCCGAATCCCATCAATAGTAGCTATTAAGGACTGAGTGTGGCTCGCAAGCCCTTTTTAGTTTTTAACATACAAGGGATGATTTTGACAGACACGACGAGGTCGAGCTGGTGGAACAGGCGGAGACGAATCAGTCGAGCCAGAGGAGGAGGATGACTCTGTGACCATGGACATTATCTGCGACGATCGATCGGGTGACAGTGGTGCTGACTGAATCGGTGTCTGCGAACCGTCGGACTGGAGTACTGGCTCGGTAGGGGAGGACAGCCTAACAGGGGGCTGTTCTGCTTGAACCGGCAACAACAATAATTCCTCTTCTGGGTAAACTTGGGGCACTGGTCATGGAGTTTGTGGAAGTGGAGGAAACTCGGTTTCAACAAAGGTAACATCCTGAGAAAAAAAATACCTCTTCAAGAATGGAGAAAAATACCGATACCCTTTCTGATCCTTAGGATACCCAAGAAAAATACATTGGATAGCCTTTGGATCTAATTTAGAAATAGTTGGTCGGATATCCCTAACATAACACAAGCAACCAAAGATTCGGAGAGGTAGAGGAAACGGCTCTCGTTTGGTATATAACCGAGAGAAGGGAGTATTACCATTGAGGATAGACGACATCATGCGATTAATAAGATAGCAAGTCGTAAGAATGGCATCCGACCAATTTTTTTTTTGGAATACGTGCTTGGAACATAAGAGCACGTGTTGTTTCTAAGAGATGACGATTTTTGCGTTCACCCACACCATTCTGTTGTGGTGTGTAAGGACATGAGATTTGGTGGATGATGTCATTCCGAGACAGATGCGAAACAAACTCACGAGGCATATACTCACGACCATTGTCACTTCGAACGCATTTAATCGGAACACCAAATTGTGTTCTGATTTCCGCATGAAAATTGCACCAAATGTTAAATAATTCTGAACGATTTTTCATGAGATAAACAAAAGTGACACGTGAGTAGTCATCAACAAAGGTAACAAAGTACTTGAATTCCATCACAGATTCAACTGGACAATGTCCCCATATATCGGAATGCACCAACTCGAAGGGAGTAGAAGCAATTTTATTCTGACTAACCGGATAGAAAATTCGGTGATGCTTAGCCAAGTCACATGACTCACAATGAAAAGAAACATCTAAAGATGGGTACATTTTCTGGAGTACTTGGACAGATGGATGTCCTAACCGGCAGTGTAACTCAAAAGGATCAAGTTTCACACCAGCATAGGCAACAGAGAAAGTTTCGTCAAACAGGTATAAGCCTCCAGCCACATGCCCCCTACCGATAGTCCTTCCAGTCTTTAGGTCCTGAAAAACACAATCATCAGGAAATAATGTTATCGAGCAGTGCATATCACGAGTAATTCGACTAATTGAGAGTAAGCTTAATGAGTTTTCAGGGGTATGTAATACAGAATATAGTGACAGTCCCGAAGAAAGACGTGCAAATCCTTTTCCACGGACTGTCAGCGAACCACCATTGACACATGTAATATTAGACATACGACCAACCGGTACATAGTTTCGTATTATACCTGCGTCGCCTGTCAAGTGAGCAGACGCACCAGAATCAAGGACCCATTACTTTGACTGTATTACACATGTCGTTGAGTACCCTACTGTGGACCCAGAAGGAGAGGCTTCACCTCGACGTTGAGCTTGAAACTCAACAAAGTCTGCATATGCTTCATCAATCATTTGTACCGATCGGCCGCCAAGATCAGGAGTATCTGTGGTAACATTGGCGGTATGAGCTTTAGTACGCTGCCACTGGAAATGACCCCGTAAACAACAGTTGAAGCAAGTGCGCGGCCGACTTCCATCACGACCGCCAATGCCTCGTCCACCATCACGATCAATATTGAGGCCACCACGTCGTCCACCACGACCACCGCGAAATCGAGTACGAGCGGCACCAATAGAAGATCGATCAGTAGGAGCATCACTTGGAGAGTTCTCGACGACCTTTGCTGTCTGTAGAACACGAAAATGTGCTTCTGTTAAAGATGGAACCTCGGCTCCGGCAATGATCTTAGAGCGAGCTGAGTCTGCATCAGGACGAAGAGAGACAAGATATGCCATCACATAAGCTTCTCACGTTGAGCCCTCGCTTCATTGATATCCGTCGTCAGAGGTAATACACGGTCAACTTCATCGACCATAGCCTTAAAAGCCTGTAAGCGGTCCTTATGAGACTTGTCGTCCTGTTCTGCTGGTAGACGCCGACGACCGAGTCGTAGATACGAGACAAGTCGCGTTTCCCATCAAACGCCATCGATAGGACCTCCCATAACTCCTTTACCGTGTCCGTGTTCTGAACCATGTCCTCCACCGATGGTTCCATTGAGTTCATGAACTGTGTAAACAGTCGACTATCATCCGTCTACCACTGCTCAAATGTGGGATCAGTCGTCTCCGGAGGGTTGTCAGGCAGATGCTTGGACAACCGCATTCTCCGAAGTGTTTTATCAACCTTCTTCCGCCATGTTGAGTAGTCATCTGGTCCGTCCAACCGCCAATCGACGAGTCGAATAGAAGAAATCGTCGTACCAGTGTCCGTTGGTCCCGCCAATGCGTTTCCGATACTGGAAGTAGTAGCACTGCTAGTCGCATCAGTGTTAGTCATCCTGCTCTTTGATTCGACCGTCGCTGGATCTACCCAACCCCAATAATCACATCAACTTTACCGATGCGCTATCAACGTGGCCAGAACCGGCACACGCATGAAAAGTAGAGATCGTATGGGGATCACACAAGGCAGGACACAGAAGTAACCCAGATCACTCCCTGTGTAGATCCTGACGTGGATATCGGGATAGGAAGGAAACAAAGATCCACGTAAATAAGCCACTTGTCTACTCTTTGTTAACTCCTGAAGTCGTAATATAGGAACAGAGGTTGTACAAACAAATCATTGTCTACCCTTTGGCTTCGATATACGTTCCTGAAGTCGTAATCTAGGAACAAAGGCGGCAGCAGGTCGGAGGGGGGAGGGCAGGCGGGGAACGGGGTGGGGGGGGGCAGCCAGGGGCGGGGAAGCAGCGGGTGGGAAGGCAGGGGCGACGGCGAGGCAGCAGAGGCCGGCGACGGGGCAACGGAGCAGCGGGTGGGGAGGAGAGGAGGCGGGTTAGTTTTTTTTTTTTTTTTTTTTTTTTGGAGAGGGAGAGGGGTGGATGGTTATGGCTCTGATACCATGTAGAATTAGAATGATATGATATTTTCATTGATGAAACAAGACTACATATATAGGAGAGGCTCACCCCCCTCTCTATTATTCTACCCGATGTGGGACTAAAGCTCATTACCTAATATAACGCTTAACAAATATTATAGAAGGCTTGCTGCTGGTCGACTGTGTTGTGATTAGTCGGTAGTTAAAGAAGAAAAAGGGGTACTTTGAGCTCTCTAGTACCTTGGACACCTATATGCTAGGACTTGAATGAATTAGAATAGTAGATCTAGGATTATGTTTATTTATATAGGTTGCACAATAATTGGTTCTAACGTTTGTATGACTGGCCAACTTGTCTATTGAAGGTTGATGTATATTATATCTGTATCAGTTTCATTTTTTATTTTCTGATGCGACCTATGTCTTCACTTACATTTTTATGTAGGTAGTCACAATATTGGTGTCGCCATGGCTACTTCATATGGATTGGTCGTACCAAATATAAAGAATGCTCAATCTCTCTCCATACTGGAGGTTAGTTCTGACTCTTTAGATCCATATTGTTGATCTTGTACTGAGATTCGTACTTACATTTGCTTCGTTGGTTGGCTCTTGTATGCAAGAGATTGGGATCTATGTTCCTTAAACTACGTTTGTCAATGGTAGTTACAATGTTCACTATAATTGTATTGGACCCTTGTTAGCTGGCGATGAAGCAAGTTGTCTACGACATGGAATTTGGGACGAGGGAAGTTGTTAAAAGTTCACATAATAGCTTATCTGACTAACAATCTCATGTTTGTGAATCCTTGTGTGTAGTTATTGATTTTGATGATTGGCTAATCCAATAATGTGACTGGTCTATGTGGTAAGTTTGATGATATGTCGGTGTATCTTGATTGTCAAGATAGCTGCAAATAGATGAAAGTGCAATATCAAGTGAAATAGTCTGGGCACAAGCATCATCAGGCCATCAGAAAACTTTCAACAAACAACTGAATGCAAATCAATAGCTTCAATATTCCAAGACGTAGATGTAATTTTTATTTTCTTCGGAGGGAACATATATAAAAATGTGAGGCAGCACTACTTGGTAGCATACAATAGGTTAATTAAAGAACAACATCAAATTAGGTTTTGCATCCATAATAGCAAACATATTAACAAAACACATGATCTTACAAGTCTGTTAGTCATAAATTTTATTTTCTTATGTGGGTACATTCAAGTAGTTGTGGGTGTATTTTAAATTATATGCTAATATAAACATACATAAAGTGTAACTTAGGGTTTTATACCATTGCACTCTCATCTCCTCTTTTCATCTAACCTTCACTTGGTATCAAAGCACTTGAAAGGTACCGTGTAACATTTCCACAACTTTCGCCAATCGAAATTGGTAGCGACTTCAACGAGGGTTTGGGATGGAAGGCCTGATTTTTTTGCGTTGTTTAATGTTTGCGTGATCGTTTTGTGATCCCGTTATTCGTGGTTAATCGTCGTTTTTCATTGTGAGATATATAGTTTCTTTAGCTCTTAATTGGTTGTTCGTTGTTAATCGTGGCTCTGTGAGATTTAGGGTTTTTGAGATTTTGTGTTTATGTTGCATCTGCAAGTATTGTATGGAACGAATCTTCTAGCGAGGTTACTAGTGATGGTGCGGGGAAAGTGATTATTGAGGTAAAACTCAATGTTAAATTTGGTAAATACATTAAAGTTTTATGTTCTTATAATGCTTTGTAGTATACTCAATCGCATGCGACTTCTTTTTGTCTTGAGCGTGGCATTATTCATCAAACTAGCTGAACACAAGCACCAACATCTTTTATATGTCACTGGCATTTTCATGTTTAATATGCATCTCCATAAATAGTATTTGCCATATGTTGTACTGCATGTTATTTGATTAATCGCATGCTATTATATGTGCCGAATAACCAAGTCCTCTTCTCCATGTTACATCCGGATATTGTCACGCTCCAATCTCCCGCAAGTTCGATCGTCCCCGCTGAATGTGAATGACCACGTTGCAACGCTCCCGCAGGACAATCGTTCTCATCAGGACGTGATGCCGTGCGAGCCTGGAGTTGCGCTCGCACAAGGCGATGACGTCGAACGTCATGGTTATCATCTAAACGACCAAGTTGCAGCGAAAGTCAAGTACTGTGTAGCAAGCACACATCAGAGTATATGCAGCGAAGCTCTCGAAGGGTCCAAATGAAAAATGCCACAATGACTTACAACACTCTTGCTCTTACTTGTCCACAAAGGTACTTACCGTTCCATACATCATGTTCCGTATATCCAAGCTGAGCGACTATACTTGCGTACCTGGAAATAATGTCCACAAATGTGGGTCAGTACACAGCCGTACTGGTGAGCGGGGTAACCCATTCGTCTAAACCGATACTAAGTAAATAATGAATGCAAGCAATTATATGGCGATCTTTCTACTTGCACCTAGATTCATTTCATGGCAAGGCATGCATTGAAAGCAGTAAAACATCTTCCTGAAAGCAATAAACACACTAGCATGTTATATTCTATCACAAAGGTACTAAGCATGTATTCCGTTCTACTCAAATCTCGAAGCAAAGCGTGAACCTATCGAACAACATCGCACTCCAAGTCTCAAATCCAATCTCGATAAGCACACTCTTGCCCGAGGCAAGGTGGCCGTCCGTCGCATACTCAAACGCAACAAACTCAAGCAATTCCTATTTATATGAAGGTCACTGGCCAAGCCATAAAGGACTATATAACAAATGCGGGTATCCTTCCAGTATATTTGGTTGTAATGCCTCAACTGTAGTTCCCGCAAATGCCTCGTGCCGAAACACAAGTTCAAGTAAGCGATGTGCCATCCATCTAAATGTTGCAACACCTCAGCTGTATGTCTCGCTATACCGTGCTCCAAGAGCACTTCCAAATGTTTCTCCCACGGCCGAACAGTCCCGGTGTCCCGGTACCTATCCCGTTCGAGAAAACCAAACCCTGCACACAGGTTATTCGTGACCATGCAACGAAGAAATATAGGTACGACGAGGAATCGCGCATTCTCGTCCCACCAAACGATACTCGATCCGTCGCTATCAAATTCTCCAAGTCGTTCTCAAATTATAGCCCAAGGCACCATTCTCAAATAATCTCCACTAGGCATCATGCCGCTTCTCGACACAGTGCTCCGATAGATGCAACACCCTTTGCTCCAAAAGCTTCGTGTCACAGTGCCCCAACAGTGGCACAATACCCTCTCCGATGTAGTTGCTCGATTTCGAACCACAACTGCACGCTTCGCTTGACGAAGCGTACTATTTTATACTCGTGCGCAACACACGCTCGCTTGATGAAGTATTCTTACTGGTCCCAATCGTACAGCTTAACTCAACGCCACAAATTTTATCCATCCAAACGACGCATACTCTATGCACGCCACAGTGCGGTATTTTTCATGTTCCAGTCCAAGTGTCCAAGACGTTATATGTTTTACATATTATTAGGCATGAAGGAGTAGAGGAGAAGGGACAGAGCCCACTCACCAAATCTGAATCCGCTAAGCACTCTGCCTTGCCGATACGGCCGATTCCTTGAATCTGTGGTCCGATGCGAAGCACGATCTACTCAATTAGTATGACCGTGCGAGCAGGGCTCTCCAAATCATCCGACCGATCGGAGTAAGGAAGAAGACATTATTGCTCCAATCCCGTTATCCATGCACTGCTCTTAACGAACACCTGATTCCATTCGCGTAGTCCATGCCTCGGCCTGATACGAGGCGATACTCTGATCCCACTGAACTCCGCTCGCGATCTGCACATGAAAACTAACTCGAATCAATACTTATTCCGAAATTCAACTCAATGAAATACAACCAAACCTTTGCCTCGTTTCCATCCTACTCAGCGTAATGCACCGTGCGTGTGCGGGACATTACATAATATACCACTTAGAATAAGGTTCGTCCTCGAACCAAACCAGTACTCATTCCTTTCTCGTATGCCGCTTGACTATTTCATAAACTCTGCCCATGTAGCTCATACTTCACTGATCCAGACTCATCATCTCGTTTCGCGCTGAACTCTCGCACACCAATTCCATATTCCCACATTCTTCTTGCTGCTCAATTCGAATTCAATATATCGTTTAGTTTTGGATCATACACATATTTAAGACGTCTCCGAAATACATGCATTTCAGTCGAGCTTAGCGATAACGAATTTGAACAAGTTACAAAGGTATCTTCATGTCAGAGATATTCATCGCTTCACTCTCAACTAAACCGATCCTAATGTTCATCCCACAACTCATCGTACGCGTTATTCTAAAAAATGGTGATCCTCCACTGACGATCGCTCTACCTTGACTCAATTCAATTCGTATTCCGACTCAATCCATTCTCTAGCGATAGTCCAAACTACGTACGCTCCAAGTCCTTGTGCGTCCAAGCACAACGGGTATTCTGCAAGGCCCTATCATCCAACTATTTCTGAATTTCATACTTGCGTCGTCCGAGCTCAACCAACCAAACTCTAACCTGACTCCAATAGCACCGTGTTTCGCACATACCATCTCAAAATATCATAATCATGCTCCGAACGATCATCACATCTGATACTACCCCAGCTAGACAACTTACCCAAACATCACACTCAACTTTTAGATCGGTCCGGCCTAACACCTCTGCCTGAAATCTAAATACCTCTCTGGATGAACATCTATATTGAGGTTCATATGATCCACGAAGATTTCGCCGTCACGCCATAGGGATAGTGTCGCCACGATTTCAACGTGGACACACTCGCCACAATTCCTAGGTCACGCCTGTAATAGTTCTTCGCGCTGCTTCTACTGCCTCGAAGCACCTGGATATCACATTCGCCTTCTGTACGAGCACGCATCCCAAACTAAGTTTCGATGCATCTTGTAGATCTGAGGCACATCTGTCCCTTCCGGTAGTGCAAGGATTTGATCTAAACGAGCCGCGGCTTTAACTTCTCGAAACTAGTCACACAGTCGTCAATTCATATGAATGCGATTCCCTTCTGGGCACGACGAGTCAGAGGCGATGCCATCTTCAAAAATCTGCGACTCCGAATCTCATCAGTTGACTTAGGCCATTTTTACCATCGCTTCGATCTTCTAGCTGCATCTTCAGCTGAAGGCTATTCCAATGATCTCTCAAACCCAACACTCAGTGGCCTAGGCTATCTCCAACATATACCACTCACATCCACCCTCGACGTATTCCCAAATGCATCGCCGCAAGGGTTGTTCTATGGGTCTACATTATTCACTTCGATTGGCGGTCAAGTCGCTAGGGTCAGCTGTCCCGAAGCTACGTTCGATAATTGTAAGTCATCATGATAGACAGTTATTATGAACCATGCTATATCTCGTCTGCAAAACCCAACAATCCAAATCCAAACACACTTCTGAATCCGAGCACTTTATGCACTGCTGCTGACGTATCTGCTAACCAAATATCGCATAACCACCTAGAGTCTGATTATCTATCCAAGCCACAAATCGACGAAATGCGCTCACTGAAAGTGTCTTCCAATACTCCTCCGTTCTGTCCTGAATCCATCAAAATTTTGAACCGCCTTGCTCGACTTCTTGACTACCACTTGCAACGATTCTCGTAACCATAGACTTGCTCCGTTTCTTATTCATACGCCATGCTTCAACATTGCACGTCCAACTCGCTCGAGCGGCACGGTGATTGCTTTGACGTCGTCTTCTTGTTCCGCTATCTTCAAAGGTCCATTCGCCACGATCCTTGTTTTCGTTCCATTCTTTAGCACCGTCTTGATTTCTCCATGTTCCAATGCGTATGCACGATCTCGACGACTTACATGCCAATCCCAATATACGTTCACTTCGTTGCACCATTTCGCTAACTCCGCATCCACTAACTTTGAGTCAAAATTCTCGAATGCCAACTTCCATATCCTCCAAGCTCTGTGTGACTCAATCGCATTGCTCCTTCAAAACCGAACGTGTTCCAATGCTCAACCAATTGCGTTACCAAAATCCATAGTCCATGCTTGTTACTCTTCGCCACATCTATCGCTCGCGTATGCGTGGACCAATTGCTTGTTCCATATGCTCAACTCTCTGCATCAACGAACACTCCACCACATTCCCAAATCACGCAAGCAAAATCGCGATATTCAACTTTTTGTCTGATCGATCTCATCCTATCTCCAATACTTGGTCCGCAGCACTCCATCGAATTCTCAACACCCGTTCCATTACTTTCCGTTCTCGTCAAACGAAACTTCCATTTACACGAGTCCAATTCCTATCGCTCAAACCTGACGCATCGAAGAATACCTGAGTCAACTCTATTGCACCAATTTCTGACACAATCTCGTACTATTACATCTGTTACGAGCAAACTTATCACTTATCTTATTCGGAACAATTCCAATGTGTGCACCACTTCGTAGCACGCATATACCACTTAGAAATAGAGTCGCTCTCGCACCAGGCATACTCTGCGTCGACGAACGTCTATTCCGAACCAACTATCCCGTAGCGATCCTGCCGATCGCAATTCAACATTCGCTTGCTTGAAGTTCCAAAACATAACTCAGCCGATGTGCACCAACCAACTTTCATTTCCGTTATCCGCGTCCGTCGCGACAATTCTACTGTTGTCCATCTAAACATTCCAACGTCACGTTCACTACGTGGTATACCATATACCACGTCGAATCAAGTCACTGCTCGCATCACACTTCTTTGCGCTATCTAAGATCCGTTCGAACCATCAATTATGCGTGATCCTGTCGTTCACAACTCAACTGATTACTCGAAGTCTGACGCGAAACTCAGCCAATACATGAACCATCCAACTCTTTTGTCGATCTCGCTCGATGTAACTTCCGTCATGTTCCATTATTGATACTTCCAACTATCTCTCAAACCGTCCGACACTTTCGATGCGCGAGCAACCCGTGCAACGATCTCTTACAAATGATCCAAGCCAATACTCAATTGTTCAACACATTCGTCGCACGAGCAACTCGTGCAACGCTCTCTTTGGTATTCCAAGCCACTGCTCAAATATGCTGAACACATGCGCCGCATGAGCAACTCGTTTAACGCTCTCTCCGGTATTCCTAGTCAAAACTCAAACTCCACCCAACACATTTGCTACACGAGCAACCCGTGCAACGTTCCATTCTCATCCGATGCTTCTACTCACATCATGCCACATAACCAATCTCGTCTAACAACCAATTGCTCTACTGATGCAACCAAATATCTCCTCGAAAGACAAGCCAAACCAACGCAACGACACCTCTCAACTTGTTGCACGAATGTAACAAAGACACATAACTTGTTGCACGAATGCAACAACGCCAAACGATGCTACACGATTCTATCTAAATCCTACGAAGCCAACAAAACGAAGAACAACATGCACACACAACCAACAAATATATAGACTTATTGCATGGAACATCCAATATGGCGCCGAGTAGAGCCAAGAGCCAAACGATACGCGGAAGCTATTTAGAGTTTGTGATGGAGCAAAGGACAGTTCGATGAAATGAACCGGACTCTCTGATACCAAATTGTCACGTCCCAATCTCCCGTAAGTTCGATCGTCTCCGTTGAACGTGAATCACCACGTTCCAGCGCTCCCGCAGGACAATCGTTCTCATCGGAACGTGATGCCGTGCGAGCCTGGAGTTGTACTCGCACAAGACGATGACGTCGAACGTCATGGTGATCATCGAAACGACCAAGTTGCAGCGAAAGTCAAGTATTGTGTACCAAGTACACATCAGAGTATACGCAGCGAAGCTCCCGAAGAGTCCAAATGAAAAATGCTACAAAGGAGAATGCCACAATGGCTTATCTCTTACTTGCCCACAAAGGTACTTACCGTTCCATACATCATGTTCCGTATATCCAAACTGAGCCACTACACCTGCGTACCTGGAAATAATGTCCACAAACGTAGGTCAGTACACATCCGTACTGGTGAATGGGGTAACACACTCGTCTAAACCGACACTAAGTAAATAGTGAATGCAAGCAATTATATGACGATCTTTCTACTTGAACCTAGATTCATTTCATGGCAAGACATGCATTTGAAAGCAGTAAAACATGTTCTTGAAAGCAATAAACACACTAGCATGTTATATTCTATCACAAAGGTACTAAACATGCATTCCGTTTTACTTAAATCTCGAAGCAAAGCGTGAACCTATCGAACCACATCGCACTCCAAGTCTCAAAGCCAATCTCGATAAGCACACTCTTGCCCAAGGCAAGATGTCCGTCCGCCGCATACTCAAACGCAACAAACTTAAACGATTCATATTTATATGAAGGTCACTGGCCAAGCCATAAAGGACTATATAACAAATGCGGGTATCCTTCCAGTATATTTGGTTGCAACGTCTCAACTGTAGTTTTCGCAAATGCCTCGTGCCGAAACACGAGTTCAAGTAAGCGATGTGCCATCCATCCGAAGGTTGCAACACCTCAGTTGTATGTCTCGCTATACCATGCTCAAAGAGCACTTCTAAATATTTCTCCCATGGCCGAACGGTCCCGGTACCCCGGTGCCTATCCCGTTCGAGAAAACCAAACCCTGCGCACAGGTTGTCTGTGACCATGCAACGAAAAAATATAGGTACGACGAGGAATCGTGCGTTATCGTCTCACCAAATGATACTCGATCCGTTGCTATCAAATTCTCCAAGCCGTTCTCAAATTATAGCCCAAGGCACCATTCTCAAATAATCTCCACTAGGCACCATGTCTCTTCTCGACACATTGCTCTGATAGGTGTAACACCCCTCGCTCCAAATGCTTCGTGGCACAATGCTCCAACAGTGGCACAATGCCCTCTTCGATGCAGTTGTCCGGTTTCGAACCACTACTGCATGCTTCGCTTGACGAAACGTTCTATTTGATACCCGTGCGCAACGTACGCTCGCTCGATGAAGTATTCTCACTGGTCCCAATCGTACAGCTTAACGCCACAAATTCTATCCATCCAAACGACGCACACTTTATGCACGCCACAGTACGGTGTTTCCCATGTTCCTTTTCAAGTGTCCAAGACGTTACGTATTTTCTATATTATTAGGCATGAAGGAATAGAGAAGAAGGGACAGTGCCCACTCACCAAATCTGAATCCGCTAAGCACTATGTCTTGTCGATACGGCCGATTCCTTGAATCCGTGGTCCGATTCGAAGCACGATCTACTCAATTGGTATGACCGTGCGAGCAGGTCGTGCTCTCCAAATCATCCGACCTATCGGAGTAAGGAAGACGGCATTATTGCTCCAATCCCGTTATCCATGCACTGCTCTGAACGAACACATGATTCCATTCGCGTAGTCCATGCCTCAACCTGATGCGAGGCGATACTCTGATCCCACTGAAATCCGCACGCGATCTGCACATGAAAACTAACTCGAATCAATAAATGTTCCGAAATCCAACTCAATGAAATACAACCAAACATTTGCCTCGTTTCCATCTGACTCAGCATAATGCACCGTGCGGATGCGGGACATTACAGATATCTCTCATTTTTCTTTACCTCTCCTACGTTTGGGTATGTTGTTTTTGTTCACAACTTAGAACCTCATCGAGATAAGTTGGCTTCTTGATCCATCAAGTGTATCTTCTTCGTTATCCTCGAACTCAAACATGTTATCGTTTTTACAATCCTCAGTCGTGTAATATTATGTGTAGTCGTTACCTTCTTTGTGTTCTCCCCTTTCTTTTCTTCAGGAGACCATCCTCTTCCGTTTACATTAGATTTGGTATCTTCAATACCATTTTCGGTCATTCCTGAATCCAATTCTATATTAGCTCCTCCTTTACATGTGTACGGAGATCCAAGGATAGACATGTTTTGTGCGATTCATTCCCCGACACATCATCTTCCGTACTTGAGGATTTGGCTCCTTTTACCACAGTTTCAAATTATCTTTCTATTTCTCCAGGAAATGTAGTCATAGTTGTACCACTAAACATCACATTTCAAATTATGTTTTCTTACATTGTGCTTCTCATTGTTTACTTGTTTCTGTTGTCTTATTATCTTATGATTTTCATTTCTAACACATATAAGCAAACTATGTCATTTTCTGGTTGGAAAAGTGTAATGAATGAGGAGACGTTTGTTTTATATCAAAAATCAGACTTTACAGCTTACGTCATTTTCCGTTCAGCGGCAAACAATGAGTTGTAGTTGGATGTACACTTTTAAGTATTATCTAAATAGTTTTGTTGAACACCGCAAAACGCGATTGGTTACAAAAGGATGTAACCCGACATATGGTGTGGATTATATGGAGAGTTTTTCTCGTGTGATTCGGATGAATTCAATTCGCATTCATATCTCTATGACAGTTAATCGCCAGTGGCCTATGTATCATTTAGACATCAAAAATATTTACATGAGGAGGTTTATATGGATCAGCAATCGGGATTAGTTGTATCTGGTATTGACAATCTGGTGTGTCGATCGGAGAAGATATTATATAGGCTAAAACAATCTCCTCGAGCTTAGGTTGATAAGTAAAGTTACGGATTTCGGCACACTACGTCAGATTATTTAGTGTTTAGCCTATCTTTTACAGGAGGTGTTATCGCGTTGAGTGTTTTTGATGATATCATTATATCTAGGAGTGACTATGTGGATATGTCAGACTTGAAGACCTACTTTAGTCGTCAGTTTCATACCAAGGATTTAGGTTGTTTTCGATATTTTCTTGTAATCGAGGTTGCTCGATTTCAGATGGATGTGTATATGTCGTAACACATGTAAGTTCTGGATTTGCTTTCAGAGGCACATATGTTGGGCTCTCAGGTTGTTGATACTCCTATGGATTTGATGTTGGCGTGGAAAACTTATTTGAGGATATTGGATTGTACAAACGGCTAGTTAGGGGAAACTTATCTACTTTAATGTTATACGCTCAAGTATCACCTATGCAGTTAGAATACTTACTCAGTTTATGCAGGCCCATCGACATTTATATTATGTGGCTATATCTCGTATTTTGTAATACTTAAAGGGTGCATCTGAAAAATGCTTTGTGTATAAACTCTCACAATGACGGACTTTAGTGATGTTGTTTGGACATGTAGTCGAAGTAATAAGAAGTCTACTTCTGAATATTGTATCTTTGTTTGAGGTAATCTTGTGACATGGTACAATAAGAAGTACAACATTGTGGCTTGTTCTAGTGCAGAGGTCGAATACCATACTTTGGTTCATACAACTTCTGAGATGATGTGGGTGCAGTTTCTTCACCATGAAATGAGGATAATGTTTCTATCTCTTTGGAGATGTATTATGACAATGCATCATCAATTTTTATCGCAAGTAATCCCGTGTTTCGTTTGCGCACTAAGCATATCAAGGTGGATTATCATTATATTCGTGATTTATTGGTGAAAAAAATAGATTGCCATTCCACATATTCGGTCTAAGGGTTAGTTGGGTGATATCCTCACCAAATTATTTGTTTATAGTCCATTTTAAAGATGGGCATGTCGGATCTATATACTCCCGTTTGAGGAGGGATATTAGAGTCATAAGTATTATCTTCTTATGCAAGTACAATCAAGTATTTGTGGGTCTTATGCTAATATAAATACACATGAGGTGCAACGTAGGGTTTTATGCCCTTGTAGTCCCATCTCCTCTCTTCCTTCGATACTGCACTAAGGGCTTGTTTGGATGCTTGTAACTCCTTGAAAGTGTGAAAGTGCCACTTTCAACATGTTATAATGTAGTGCACTTGCACCATAATATGTGTGGATACATAGTTTTTTGTTCCCGGAATTGAAGAGTTTCAAATCCATTTTGTTTGGATGACAAGATGAAAATGTAGGTGAAAATTAAAAATGTAGGTGAGAATGAAAGTGCAGCAATCCAAAAACCACTTTCAACCCACTTCTTCCACTTTTTTCTTGTAGCTCAAAATAAACACTTGCATGTGACAAACAACTTTTGTTTGTGAAGACTTTCAATGGAGGTCTAGTTTCAACACCCATCCAAACATTGAAAGTACGACTTTCAATTCACCTTCAGCCAAGTTGCGCCATAAGTCAAATGAGCATAATAGAGTTGATCATCTTATATCTCCGAATATTCATTAGTGACACTCTTGACTTTGTCTATGTCCACATAAGTCCATCCTACGGTGTTATATGCATATTGGTTGTGCCCTACACAATAATTGTGTATTACACAGTAGTAATGCACTTATCATCCAAAACCCTACAACTCAATTTGAATAATTAAGCATTTATTTTGACCTAGTTGTGTTCATCTCTATATGTAATTTTTCACAAAGTTAATATTGGAATAATTGAAGACGAATTGGTCAAAATGTAGTAGGAGATTGACACGAATTTGAGGCTCGGAGTTTGTTGTTATGATGATAAAAAATAACCCAGGGTGACCTAGCCAATATTCTTATTCTTGCATTGATCCATTATACGTCCTCTAAATTCTTTATACATAGACAAACTTCTATTGTTCTCCAGGGTGACCTAAACAATATTTATACTCTTGCATTGATCCGTTATCAAGAGTCTTTGTTTGTCCTTCTTTTCATATAGACATTTATAAGTCATATCAGAGATTCAGAACTAGGTGAACATGCTGAAACGGTGTAAACTTCCATAACAACAGTGATATTCGTCCTTGCAGTTTTGGGAAGTGATTATCACTCACAACAATGTGCTTTCTTTGCTGCTTGCCCAAGAGCAATATTGTGGGCGGTTGCAACCGTACTGAAAGTAGAGCAGTTTATCACCTCAGGGTAGTTGTTACCACTCTTTACTACTTCCTAATCTACCTCTATTGTGGACTCTCTTTTTAGTAGATGAAAACTTTCATTTGCTCAGAGTCTACAACACCCCCTTCTCCCTTTAAGGTTTTACATTGCACACTTGTGATCCTTTTTATCCTTATTTATATTGAAACATCTGATTTTTTTACAGATAGATATTGGCACCTTGGAAAGTTTGACAGATATATGATACCCAATATTCTATATGGGTAACTACATGATTATCGTACCCATATGTGATCTCTATTTTTCTGTTATCTTGAGGTTTAGAACCATGCCAGATATGTCAAACTTGTTTTCACATGTCTCTGTTAAGTTAAATGAAAAATCTTTTCTGCCTTTCATGTGGATTTGTGCTAGTTATAGGTCTTGTTAGTGTCTTCAATGCCAAACATCTTATGTTGTACATGATTATGCGCACATCATTAGTTTTGAGCCTGCCTGATACATAGGAGAGGACTTCTGTGCTAGCTTGCTCAGCTTGAGAGTATAAATTTTTTTGATTTGCTTTTCCTTCTTATTTCTTTGACTTGCAAAGCACTAATACTGATGCATGCTATGTATTAGTAGATTACCAAGGAGCTATCTCGGTTGCACAAATTGGCATCAAACAACAAGCTGAGTACTGAAGATATTAATGGGGGAACTATAACCCTGAGTAACATCGGAGCCATCGGTGGCAAGTTCGGTTCACCATTACTAAATTTACCTGAAGTTGCCATTATTGCAATAGGAAAAATGCGAAAACTTCCTCGTTTTGCTGACGATGGAACTGTATACCCTGCTTCCGTCACCAATGTAAGTTGTCTTGTGGAGCTTCCGATATCTTTTAAATCATTGTGCATACCTGTAATCTGTCATACCTCAGTAAACAAGCAAAGTACTATGATTTGAGGATAAATATAGGGTGATTTACAAGGTTCAACCACCACGTACACAACAGATCACACCCACGAATGCAACAACAACAACAACAACAACAAACCACCACGTACACAACAGATCATACCCACGAATGCAACAACAACAACAATAATAAGTTAAATTGTGATTAACCGAGTTAGTCGAGTAATCCGGTTAATTGGTAACCACCTACAACAAGCACGTAACCGAACTTTGTAATATAACATTGCCCCTAATGTTATATTTTAAAATTTGACGATCATTTTGGACTTAAATATGTTGAAATAGGAACGTCAAATGACCAAACTAATACGCAATTTAAATACCCTAATAAAAAGAAGTTAAGATGTATTCAGGACAATTTTATGAAAAATATGGAGAAGCTTCTGGTCTTCTCTTTTTCCTGTTCATCCAGACTAGCACAATGTATCTCTAGCGTCCTCCTCTTCTACACCTTGAGCATCTTCAACGTCTTTTCCACCTCCTCCAACTGCGTCTTTTGTCCCTCTAATCCACAATAACTGCTTGTTCTCGTCCTTTGATTCTACAACTTCATCATCTACCAAGATGCTAGAAAAGTGAACTCCATCCTGCTCTTTTCTCTTTTACTCTATGGCTGCTGAATCCTCCTCCACCTATGCTCTATGTTTCCCCCCAGTTAAGCCCCACATTCTTATTTCTCCTTCATGCCTTACCCTTGTCATACTAGAGAAGTGGTCATTTGACCTTCCTAAAGTAATGTTTAGGTCCAAATTTGATGACAATAAGTAATAATTTTAAAAGATCAAGTTGGGACGGAACAACTTAAAATTTGATAACTTTTAGAGTGCTTGCTTGTAAGTATCAACAGATAGAACATAAAAAGGCAAAATTGCTAGGTTACCATCTGTAAGAGCAACAATTGATATTATAAGTTCATAAGCTTTTTAAAAAGTCACTTGACGTCTGCTATGTTATAAAATCAGCGACGAGACAAGATAATTTCTTTAGACCGCATTCTCCGTCCTTTTCGCATGAACAAAGAGATGTAATGACCAGAAGGTGGGAGTTATGTGCCCATTAAATAAGTAATGGTGATTGAACTCTCTAGTTGAAAATGTGTTTTTATACATTCTCAGGAAAATTCCTCTCATTAGCGATACATGCTCTGAACATTTACTTATTTGACGAGTCTTTCACTTCCAAGTTAGGTTGCATCATCTCCTCCTCTATAGTAGTAGCATACTGTTAGTACATGTGGTGTGGGTAGACCCCGTAAAAAAATTCAACTTGCTGGACTGATGACATCGCCAAACGATCTGAAAGTCGAACTTTCCAACTAATTCTGGGGAGATCAACCGCAAAATCATGTGCTGTTAGTTTCTATTGATTCTTTCTATTTCTTTTGAGAGAGCATGTTGCTTATAAAATACGACTTGTGTGCTTATAGGTCACCATTGGAGCTGATCATAGGATTGTCGATGGAGCCACGGTTGCCAGATTTTGCAATGAGTGGAAGCTTCTCATAGAAAAGCCTGAGCTGCTCATGTTGGAAATGAGATGAGCTCAGAGAATTATGGCCCTGCTGCAATAAGTAGGCAACAAAAAGAGTAACTTCCATGATTAGTCTCCTTGCCTAGTTGCACTGTGGTACTTCCTAAGCTTCTAACGGTCAAAGAGGGTGCCATGGTAGGCTATTTCTGGCTCAGTTGCTCCTTATCTTGTAATAATTTGGGTAGATAATCAACACTAGATGATTATTGATGTAAATCCTGTCAAAAATGAAAAGAAGAATAATCATGGATTTAAATTATTAATAAAGCTCAAGTTTTAAGTTATTATATGATTTTGACACTACTGTGTCGTTGCAAAATTTGCTAGTCGATAGGAGGAATTTGTCGCAGTCATGAAGAAGTACTTGATAGAACGAGCTGTAAGAGTCCTCAGAAATTATTATTATTATTATTATTTTATTTTATTTTAATTTTTTTTTTGAGTCCTTGGAAATTACAAGGTGGTGCTGTTGAGACCTCTCTCTCTCTCTCTCTCTCTCTCTCTCTCTCTCTCTATATATATATATATATACTAATATAGGTGGCAAGTCAGTCTAAGCCATTTATAAATGTTCTATTTTTTTTTTTAAATAACTAATTGTTTAACTACGTAATATATTTTATTATAATTAAAATTTTGTAACTCAAGTGATTAAGATGTGGGGTATATATTTTTTTTGGTTTGAGCTCAATTTTTAGGAACGATAATATTTACAATAAATTTATATTTAACTAACAATTTTTTTATGTGCGTGTGATATACGTTTCTAGTTTGGGATAATGTGGTTTTGAAATCCTATTCTTTGTTGGTTGCAATTGATGTATCTACCGGATCTATTTTTCAGACAGTTGTGCATTTTAATTGTAAAACAACGTCAAAAATAAGTCATACACGACAACAGTTTTTTTAGGCCACACTACTTCTTATGCGACTAAACCGCCCCCACGCCCTTGGAGTTTGGTAAGCCTTTTTTAGATAAAAGAAGGGTCATTTTTTTTTATTCACACACCCACCCTATACTCTAAATCAATGTTTTAAAAATCGGACCGATAATTGAACCGAAAATCTTCAGTATAGGTCGGCCGGAGTTCAATCAGGACTCAAATAGACCCATTACGAGAACCAAATTATATAAGATATTCACATTTACTTTTTGGTTTGGTTTGGTTTGATTTTTAGTATGTATAGTTTGGTTTGGTTTGATTTTACAACTATATGATCTTTTAAAACCAAACCAATTACCAAATAGTCTAACTCTTATATGATAAACTGTTTTTAATTTTTTTTTTTTATAAAACTAAAATGGCCGATTCAATTGTGAACATATTCGACCAGTTCACTGGTTAAACCTCGGTTCAAAAAAGTATATATATCGGCTCTTTAAAGAATTCGATCAGACCGAACCAATTTTTTTGTCAGATTCAATTCGATTAGGTTCATTCCGAAATTTGACAATACTGCTCTAAATGGTCCCTAGGCTCGAACAAACCGCCCCACCCCACTTCCACTCCCACTGTATTACCTCTTTGTTATGTACTTCATGGAACCAAAGCATATCACGTACACTCTCTCTCTCTCTCTCCACATTTTCACATACTCTCTCTTCTATGTAAATTTTTTTTTTTTCCTACGTAAAACAGAACACACATTCCAGTGACCTCTCTTATATTAAATCAGTAATGTGCACGTACATTGCACATAAACAACAAGTTTTTATAAAAGAATAATTCTCTATTTTTAGCCTACATGATAGAAAATAAAAAAATTAATTTAATAATATAGAATCCAATATTAATTGCTATATAAAAAATTTGGCAAATTCTATCGGCACTACAAAAATTGCTTAAGTTAGTCCAAATTAATTTTTTTTTTTTTACATGTTTGTCATCAAAAAAATGTTCTTGACACGTAATTTTTTTTTTTCCAGGACTGCCACTATGTTGACAGTCCTATTGAAGGAGGAGCACAAAAGAAGAAGAAGCATCAGCGATGACAGTGGTAGGGGGCGGCCGGCGGCGGCGGGGTGCGGGGGTGGACGGCAGCGAGAAAGGGCCGCCGCCTGCCTCGCGCGGGGAAGAAGAAGAAGAAGAAGAAGAAGAAGAAGCGGCGGTAGTGGTGCGGGGGCGGACGACGGATGCGGGGGGCGCGGGTGGACGGCAGCGAGGGCGGGCCGCCACTCACGGCGAAGGCACTCTCCGCCTCCTCCTCCTTCAGACTCCTCCTCCTCCTCCTCCAACGACATGTAGAGTTGGAGTTAGGATTTGGCTATTCTGAGTAAAATTTGGACTGTTCTTAGTAAATATTTCAAAAATCTGGACTGTCCTGATGTAATGGACTATCCCAAGCAAAAAATGAAGTGCCTATAGAATTTACGAAATAATTTTTATGTGAGTTTCTACGTGTAGAAATTCTCATAGAAATTATCTATCCTACATCAGTGCCACGAAGGATGAAAATTAGAATATAATTTTGGTTGGAAGATTTTTTTTTTCTAAAAATAGTTTATATCATAAAAATAGAAAAAATAAAAAAATTTATTGGAGATGACCTAATTATTTTTTATTTATTTTGGAAATACCCAAAGGATTGCCATTGTAGAACTTATTGGTGCTGAAATTATCCAAAGTGTTTCAAGGAAATTTGATTTAAATGAGTTTCCGAACGAAAAAGAAAATGTTCTAATTGAAGTGAATTTTGAACCATTTATTGGTAAATGTTATTTAAGTGAAGAAGAGACGTCCATATTTTATCAAAATTATGCAAAACGGAATGGCTTCTCTATTAGTAAGTGTCAAACTGCCAATAAAAATGGAGACACGGGCTTTTGTCACCATGACGTAGAACATCCACCATTGTCAAAATTTTAATGTTTTTAAAAAAAATATATTTTAAACCAAGTATTTCAAAACGGAAAATTTCAGTGAGAGCATAAAAGTTTAATATATTTATAAAAAAAACATAAAAGTTTCTAAATTTACATCAAAAGCATTAAAACGCCCTTCGGAAGGACGTTTTACGCTTTTCCGTTAGCTTCCGTTAACGGTTGTAATTAGACATTAAAAAAAACAAAAAAAAAACAATGTAAATCCGTACCCGAAGGAGGCAGATCCTCGCCCTTCGGAAGGGCGTTAACGGTTGTAATTGCAGCAATCCGTACCCGAAGGAGGAGCACTACCGGGTGTGCAACTGGTGCTTAAGAGAGGAAGGGGGCAGATCCTCGGCTCGTGAATCCATCACCGGCAACAACAACATCTCCTCGACATCCGGTGGTGCTAACCGAGACGGCCTGGGAGGAGTCATGTTGCACCGGGGTTCCTTCTCGACGTCGGACATGAACAAGCCCATCAAGAAGCAAGCGGTGCCCAAGAGGTCAAAGTTTTTTTTTTAATTTTTTTTTAATTTTTTTAATTTTTTTAATTTAATTTTAATTTTTTTTAATTTTTTAATTTTTTTAATTTTTAATTAATTTTTAATTTTTCCCGAAAAAAAAATATAAAAAAAATGTAAAACGCCCTTTTACATTTTTTTTTAAATTTTTTTAAATTTTTTATCATTTTTTTATTAATTTATTAATTTTTTATTAATTTTTTAATTTTTTATTAATTTTTTATTAATTTTTTAATTTTTTTCGGGAAAAAAAATATTAAAAAAATGGGCGTTTTACATTTTTTTTAATTTTTAAATTTTTTTTAAATTTTTTATTAATTTTTATAATTTTTTTCAGGAAAAAAATATTAAAAAAAATATAAAACGCCCTTCACAAGGGCGTTTTACATTTTTTAAATTTTTTTATTAATTTTATTAATTTTTTAATTTTTTTATTAATTTTTTAATTTTTTTTCGGGAAAAAAAAAAATTAAAAAATGTAAAACGCCCTTCACAAGGGCGTTTTATATTTTTTAATATTTTTTAATATTTTTTTATTATTTATTTTTTTCTCTCTTCTCTCTCACACACACTCTCTCTCTCTCTCACTCACTCACACTCTCTCTTTTCGCCTGATGGCTGCCCATTGGAAGGAGAGCCGGAAGAAAAAAAAAAGAAAAGAAAAACGCCCTTCCAATGGGCGTTTTCCTTTAAATAATAATTTTTTTTTCCAGAGGACTTCTCTCTCCTCTCCTCAGACTGCTCTCTCTCTCTCCCCTCTTCTCAGACTTCCCTCTCCTCTGTCCCTCTCCCTCTCCACTCAGCTCTCCTCTCTCCCTCTCCCTCTCCACTCAGCTCTCCTCTCTCCCTCTCCTCTCTCCCTCTCCGCTCCCCTCCCCTACCGCTCTTCTCTCTCCGCTCCCCTCTCCCTCTCCCTCTCCCTCTCCGCTCTCTTTTAAATATATATTATTTGACTGGGAGAGAGGAGAGGAGAGGAGAGGAGAGTGTGAGAGAGAGAGAGAGAGGAGAGGAGAGGAGGGGAGGGGAGGGGAGGGGGAAAGAGAGGAGGAGAGAGAGGGGAGGAGAGAGAGGGGAGCGGGCGGACACAAGAGAGAGGAGAGAGGAGAGAAGAGAGAGGAGAGAGAGGAGAGAGGAGAGAGAAGAAAAAAAAATTAATAAAAAATATAAAACGCTCTTTTGAAGGACGTTTTCTATTATTTTATTTATAACATTTTTTTCTTTTCTCCTCCGTTAACGGAGTAAAAATTCATCGACGGAAAAGCGTAAAACGTCGTTCCGAAGGGCGTTTCAATGCTTTTGTTATAAATTTAGAAACTCTTATGCTTTTTTTATAAATATATTAAACTTTTATGCTCTCACTGAAATTTTCCGATTTCAAAAACATATTTTAAACCAAGTATATATATATATATATATATATATATATATATATATATATATATATATAAATTGTTATGTCAAGTATCAAAAAATTAGTAGTTGGACTCATCCTCACCATTCACCATAGCCTGAAGGTGAATCTGAACCATCCACTAATTTTTCCAATATGTAGGTGCAAGTGATCGAATTTGACATTTTTTCACTCTAATAAATCGTTTTTTCTGTACAATAGCAAGTGATCCAATTTGTTGTTGATCGCAATCATAACCTCTTTATCTCCATCTGAAGTACACTTTCTTTCAACAACCGAAACATAATTGAAGCTGATTTACTTTCTTATTAAGAAGGTGGTCTTTCAATAAGACAAATAATCAATGCCGGACTCTAGATTTTAAGATCCGAGATGAATTTTAAAAATAATATCCTCAAAATTTAATGTTCACATCATTTATTTTTTCATCGACGATGATACTTATCAACATAAAATTCAAAAGATAAAATAATAAACAAAATATAATATTCAAAATAATATATTTCATAATGAAATACTAATAAAATTGAAAATGTTCTAAACTAAAAATTAAAATTGTAACCTGTTTTGTTATTCAATTGCCTCTAAGAAACACACAGACAGAAAAGAGATCGAAAGAGGAGATTGACAACAACGGGAGGAAGAGAAGATTGAGAGTGTTGGACTGTTAGATTGACGGACGGAAAGAAAATTTTTACAGTGACTGCACCAATTTTTTTTAATCTGACTAATTATTTATCTCTTGGTATTCAAGTATATGACGTTTGAATATCCTATAATAATAAAAAAATTACTCGGACTAAAATGATTAGAATGAGTTTACTAGAATTTTTTTTTTCTTTCAAAATTAGACTTGCATACATTGGATAATATAAAAAAAAAATTGGTGTCCTCTAAAATTTTGGGCCTGAGCCAACCGTCTCATAGGCCTCATATCAAGTCCGGTCTCATGGAATTGTGACTTGTTGGTTACGATGGGAACTTCCGTGGAGATGAGCACGATCCGAATCTTCCTTAAAAATTTAGTTCCTAATATGATGGAAATGACATATCAAAAAAGAAAAAAAAAATCCGGCCCTGCAAATAATGTGTGTCATGGAGCTGCTTGAGAAGAATATGAAGAATGGACAACTTTCATTCTTGAACGAGATGTGCGTAATCCTTGTTATACAGTGAAGAGGAAAAAAAAATTGATATCGTGGAACTTTTGGAATATTGCATGCTTGCAAAAGAAGAAAATTCTAAGTTCGAATAGGCATTTACAATTTGTGAGATGTCCAACGATATAGACGAAATTTAACGTACGCTGTATTATATATTATTTGGATTCACTATTTTTACATCTTTTTCGTAGTTTGATTTTAAAATCTACATTCAGTCAGAAAAGTTATACATTTTTTTACTAAACACAAGAGCCAGTTGAATTCGACCTTTGATATTATAAAATTTGTTATAAAAGTTTATGATATACTTTTTGGAATTTTTGTAAGATTTAATAATCATGGAAGACGGTATTATTCGAATGCGCAATTCTTTGAAATAAGACAAGAAGTGCTTTTCAATGGCGGATGAAGGTATGTTAGAAAAAAAAAACATTATTTGTTTATATTAGTCATCTTTTATTAAATCTTCACTAATATTTGCACTTTAATATTTGCTTGCTTTTACTGACTTTTTGACAAATATTAACCAATCAAGATTCATGGCTAACAGAAGCCATCACAAAAGAGTTGCCATTAACAAAACATAATTTTGCATTTGGCGTTGTAGAAGCATAAAAAATTAAGCATGTCGCATAAAGGTCATATCCCTTTAACAAGTCACAGAGAAGCCACATGCGGCCTGAATAATCAAGTCACAGAGAAGTCACATGCGGCATGATCAACAAAGTTGCAGAGAAGCCATATACGACCTGATCAACCAGGTCACAGAGAAGCCGCATAGTATACTATATGCGGCTTGAACGACCACAGAGCAAGGAGGCCGCATAAAACTTCCTGACACATATTTCGATGTCTGTCAGAAGCTCTGACACATCACTCATCACTCTAAGACGCTTCGAGACTCATGAAGACGACGACTTGGGAAAAGACAACAAGTCACATCAGTGCATTAATTGCTTCTACAAACGTGCCATGCTACGTGTTCCCTCGTATACGGTTACGCCCCATGCGGCCACAACGCCAAGCGGCCAAAGTGTCCATCGACCAAAGTCCAGACGAGTGTATGCATGCGGCCACAACATCATGCGGCATCGCCAACATGCAGCCAAAGTGTCCATCGACCAAGGCCAGACGAGAGTTTGCATGCGGCCACAAAGCCATGCGACCTCGCCAACATGCGGCCACAGTGTCCATCGACCAAGGCCAGACGAGAGTTTACATGCGGCCACAACGCCATACGGCCTTGCCAACATGCGGCCAAAGTGTCCATCGACCAAGGCCAGACGAGAGTTTGCATACGACCTCGCCAACATACGGCCAGAGCGTCCAGACGACCAAAGGCCAAACGAGAGTTCGTATGTGACTGCGACAGTATGCGGCCAAGTTTCTATGCGGCCTCCAACTCACAAGATATTTCCATTACAACTGCAGAGATCTTCGCACAGTTGGTGCTAACTACGTGTCCAGCTGACCAAGTCACGCACACAACGGGTTGAAAAAAACCCCGAGATCTCTTCAATAGCATATCTCAACCAAGATCACGTGGCAATCTTCCTATGGCATGCAGCTACAGTTGCAACTGCGTTCTGTTGAAGGATCCTTATGCGGCCACCAAACAGAGGCATATGCGGCACCTATAGTCCATCAGCACGATGGCTATAAATAAGAGCAACTTGAACGTTTTAAGGGCTGGCTTTTTTCTTCTGCTTCAGAGAAAGAGAGCATACCACCCCAGGCCAATACAAAGAGAGAGCATATCGAGACGAGCGAAAAGAGAACGTAAGCTTCTCCACCCTGCATCGAATCGTCCACGGAGTAAAGGATACGCCATAGCACTCCTTGTCCATCGTCATACCCCAGATAAAAAAAATATTGTACTTAGACTGTATGTCCATGACCTCTTTGTACTTTCTTTTGTTTGTTAATTAAATCAAGATCTTTTAGAACTTTTCGAATTTAATGGCGAACAAGATGGCGATTCTCCTTCTCCTCTGATGAAAAAGTTGTGACACAATCCGACGCAGCCAATCTCGGCTCAACTCAAAGATGCTGGTGGTCCGCTTCGACCAGCAGGCTTTCGAGGACATGCTCTCCGGGGACAATGCAAATCCTTCTCCGAGTAAAGCAAAGCCCAAGAAGACCCGCATAACGTGGGTAGCAAAGGCCACCACGCCTCACCCAACTACGGAGCAGGCGCTCCTCGTCTCTCTCTCTCTGCCTCAAGGACCGCACATCATGCGTCCACTGCTTATGTGGCAGCCTCTTCCAACTAGAAGGGTGCTCACCACTTGAAGACCCACAGGACGTGGGTAGCAAAGGCCATAGCACCTCACCCAACTACGAAGCTTGCACTCCTCATCTCTCTCCCTGTTGCTGAAGGCGCTCACTAGGCATCCCCTCAGGCTGTCCATGCGGCATCCTCTCCTGACGCAGAAAACGCTCAGCACCCAAACTCTGGAAGAGAAAAACACTACGATGTCAGATATTTGGGTGCTGATGCAAGCTCTATGCGGCCAAGGAGGAGGCAGTATAAGACTCACTATGCGGCATCGGTTGACGGTCGCAGGAAGATGGCCGCATGCGACTCTGGCAACAGTCGAACCTCTATTTTCGACCGAATCTCATGCAACGCTGACCCTATGCACCATGCTGAGAATGGTGACAACCCAAACTTGGACTCTTCGTACTATGCGCCTCCGGGTGCCAAGTCGAAGAAGTCTGGGGCAATGCGAGCTCGTCAAGCTCAAGTAACTATCCATTCGGCTGACCATCGGAGGGCACCGCTAACTGTTATGCGGGCCCTGATGGAAAGCTGTATAAGACTGACCCGTGCGTCCATCCCTCAGCGGCAAATAGACAGGGTCTGTCTCAAAAGTCTTCCAATGATGATCTGGAAAACATTTTTTACGAACCCTAGATCAGGGAGCAAAAATAACACCCATGCACCCGTGCGCTCGATCTACCCATGCTCACGAAAAGGGTGCAAAGGTGAGCCAACCCTCGCCTGACTTGCACAATGTGATCAATCACAAGCGCAAGGCGAGGGAGGCAACTATGGCATGTGAAGTATCCTCCCCAGGACATCACTGTGCCAAAATCATCATCAACTGTTGCTGCAACAAAGTTTGAGTACCCACAAGCATGCAATCGGTATTCCAACGACTACACCCGAAGGAACCTATCCGACAATAACCCGAAGATCAAGTACAAATGCCAGAGGAAGAGGAGCTTCCTTTCGCCTCATGTTACTCAGCTCAGAAGGTCCCTTCCACCACAGGAGGAAGGAAGTCCAGCACCTCCAGACCGTCACTCTCAACCAGCGCATTGAGAAGGCGACTACTAGGAGGACTAGCAGCGGGACCTGCGACTGGTATTTTCCAGGGTACCTGCTCGAAGAAGAAGTTATCAGCTGCTGGGGGTAGTTCTTTCTCAGAACCCCTAGGGGTTACACAAGTTGGGGATAGTAATCCCTTAGACCTATGCAAGAACCCAGCGTTCCGTATAGACAGTGAATCTTAAAGGACAGATGTCAAGTTCTCTGGGGGTAATCACCCTCATCAAGAAGACACAACTTCCAAAGCTAGGGGTAGCATTCCCTCCAATTCTGAAGAAGATGTAGCACTTTCGGCTTTCCCTGAGGACAGCGATTTTAAGAAAACTGACAGCAACGTGCCTAGGGTTAATGCAACATCTAGTGCTGGGGGTAACAATCCTCAGGAATCGAATGATGGTGCGATGATGCCTACCTCCCCTGAAGACTGTAACTCCCAAGGAACAGACAATGACATGCTTGGGGGCATTCACCCTCGAATAGTCAGAGCATCATCTGAAGCTGGGAGTAGCAACTCCTTTGAGTTTGAAGATGATGCAACGATGCTCGCCTTCCCTGAGGACAGTGCGACTCATGAACCGAAGGCGGAAGGACTCAGCGATCGCCAACGTCTCGATGCTCTAGAGGCAATGATGCACACCATGAGTGCCACAATGCAGACTTTGGAATTAGAAGCCCCATAGCCAAAGGGGACTTTCTTCTTCGATGATGATGACATTATTTAAATCTTCAATATACTGATAAAGGAAAACAAACTCTGGCTACCCAACATTAGATGCCCTGAAGAGGCTGACAAGGTCGATGACCCAAAATATTGTCTCTTTCATTGGTACATCCATTATCCAACCAGAGACTGCTCTATGTTGAAGAGATGTATCCAGCAATTGATCGATGCCAATGAGCTCACCCTCGACTTCGAGGATAAGACGGTCATTGCGAACATAGTGTCCCTCCAATTTGACGACTTCCTAGTGACAAAATTCCAGGCAACCAGGGAGGTCGTCAACCTTCTGTCGGTTCACAACCGAGTAGCATGCTTGGTATCACTCACAACCCCAAGAGGTGAGGTCATTGCTCAAAAACTGGCACTGCAAGTAGCACCTTCAATGACCAAGTCAAAGAGAAAGCAATGCAGGCCGGTCGACATGATCCTTTCCTCAGAAAACACAAATTGTAGACTTGGGATGCTCAGCGCAACTCAACAAGTCTCTCTGTGCACAAAATCCAAGTCTCGCATGACTCATCAGCAATGGCACATGATAGACAGCGTTCTATTATATGCATTAGAGCAAGTCTTCAGCGCAATAACGTATCATACTTCATGTGCACATTGTCACGCCCCAATCTCCCACAAGCTCGCTAGTCCCCGCTGAACATGAAATTACCACGTTGCAGCTCTCCCGTGGGACAATCGTTCTCATCGGGACGTGATATCGTATGAGCCTGGAATTTGCGCTCGTACAAGGCGATGTTGTTAAACACCAAAGTTATCATCGAAACAACCAAGTTACAGCGGAAGTCGTTGTATTGTGTACCAAGCTCACAATTAGAGTAATACGCAGCGAAGCTCTCGATAGGGTCCAAATGAAATGCCCCGAAGGCAATGCCACGAAGGCGATGCCACGAAGACGATGAAATAACTCTTGCTCTTTTCTCTAGCCCGCAAAGGTACTTACAGTTTATACATCTTGTCCCGTATATCCAAGCAGCGCCACTACGCCTGCGTACCTGAAATATTGCCCACAAACGTGGGTCATTACACAGTCGTACTGGTGAGTGGGGTAACCTACTCGTCTAAGCCGACACTAAGTAAATAGTGAATGCAAACAGTTATATGGTGATCTTTCTAGTTGAATCCTAGATTCGTTTCATGGCATATGAATGACATGTTAAGGAAAGCTGTAAAGCAGTTTACGCATGCAAGCATTCAATCTCAAACCAAACGACAAGCATTTATATAACCGACCCGAAGGATACTAGCACGCAACCCGTCCTACTCAAGTCATCGTTCGCACGATAACTTATCAAACCATTCCCAAGCCTCAAACATCCATCCTCAACCAAAGTTTATATCCCAATCTCGAGTGCACACTCTTGACGAGGCAAGGTGGCCGCGCCTACACGAAAGCCAAACCAACAAAAGAAAAGCAAGCCAACTCTTATCTATATGAAGTCACTGGCTAAGCCATACAGGACATATCTCAAGCATTACGGCGCGCCCTATCAGCCCGGGAATCAAGCCCCGCTGAAGGTCCCGTAATGCATCGTGACTAGCACGAATCAAATATTTTCCTCCGGATCGATACGGTTCCAGTGCCCCAAAAAGCCGTTTCGAGGAAATGCCAAGACTTGTGCACAAGTCGTCCGTGACATGCAGACACAAGTAGGTATGACGAGAGGATCGAACATTCTCGCCCCACCAAGTGATCCTAGACTCGTTCAACCGATATCCAACCAAATATCCATAACCATTCTTCCAACATATCCAACCAAGGAATCCAAATCTCGACCTCAATATATAGCCCAAGGCACCAAAATACCCATAGGCACAATCTCTCAAGTTGTGCCCAAGTTATGCCCATATTCACAATGCCGCTTCTCAGCAATGTATTTGAAATTGGTGCAACACCCATGCTCAAAGCAATCCCATGGCACAATGCCCCAACAGTGGCACAATGCCCTCGCCGATGCAGTTGTTCGGTTTCGAACCACAACTGCTCGCTTTGCAAGACAAAGCGACCAAATGATACTCGTGCACGGATGCACGCTCGCTCGCCCGAATTTTCGATGTTCCCATTGCCTCAATGTATCATTTCAACTTATTCAAGCATAATCCTAATTATCCAACCGACTGCCTCAAATGTATAATTCAACAATCGCTCCAACTATCCAATGCGTAAACCAAATCAAGCCACAATCGTATCCAAGCCAACGACGTACACTCTATGCACACCTCGGTGTAGTGATTCCCAAGGTTTCAGCCCAAGTGTTCAAGCCTTTTACGTGTTTTCCATATTATTAGGCATGAAGGAGTAGAGGAGAAGGAAAAGAGCCCACTCACAATGTTTGATCCCGTTAGGCATCCTGTCCTGCCGATACGGCCAATCCCTTGAACCCGTGGTCCGATGCAAGCACGATCTACTCAACTGGTATGACCGTACGAGCAGGCCGTGCTCTCCGAATTATCCGACCGATCGGACTAAGGAAGACGGCATTATCGCTCCCATCCAGCTATCTCAGTATTGTTTTGAACGAACACCGGATTTTCCTCGAACCCGCAAGCCATCTGCACATGAAACCAACTAAATCAATCCTTCTTCCCGAAATCCAATATTTTAAATGTAACCAGCATTTGTTTTATTCAATCCGACTCAGCGTAACGCTCCGAGCGGTTGCGGGGCGTTACATAATATACCACTTAGAAATTAGGTTCGTCCACGAACCGTGCTGGTACTCATTCCTATCACATGCCACAATCAAATTCTATGGATCTGCTCTATGCAACTCACATATTCACGATCCTGACTCAGCATCTCGTTCTGCTGAATGCTCGTACAAATTCCCAAATTCCTACGTCCTCCTTGCAGCTCAATACGAATTCCTCGTATCGCTTAGTTTTGGATCGTACACATATTTAAGGCGTCCCTAAAATACATGCATTTCAGCCGAACTTTGCGATAGCAAATTTGAACAATTTACAAGGGTATCTTTATATTCGAGGCATCTATTTGCTTTACTCCCAATTGAACCAAATTATGATTTCCATTCCAACATATTTGATTGAGCACTATTCTCAAAAATATGATGATTTCCCACCGACTCAATCAGTTCGTGTTCCAACTCAATCCATCCAACTATTTCTGAAACCGCACTAGCAACATCTCAAAATATATATCTCATGCATCGAACGATCACCTCAACTGATACTACCCAAGCTAGGCGACTTACCCAAATATCAAACTTTGCTTAGATCATTTCAGTCCAACACCTTTCCTGCCATCTCAAATATCTCACTGGGTGATCATCTATATCGAGGTTCGTGTGATCTACGAAGATCTTGCCGCCACGCCAAAGGGATAGTGTCGCCACGATTTCAACGTGGACACGCTCGCCACAATTCTTAGGTTGCGCATAGAATAGTTATTCGCGTTGCTTCTACTGCCTCGAAGCATAGAATATCACATTTGCTTTCAGAACGAGCACGCTTCCCAGACTAAGTTTCGATACATCTTGTAAATCTAAGACAAATCTGTCCCTTCCAGTATTCGCAAGGATTTGATCTGAACGAGCCGCTGCTTTAACTTCATAAGCTAGTTTTACAGTCGTCAATTGATATGAATGCTATTCCCTTCCAGGGCACGATGAGTCAGAGGCGATGCCATCGATAAAAATCTGCGACTCTGAATCTCATCAGTTGACTTAGGCCAATCCCACCATCGCTTCGATCTTCCGGCTGCATCTTCAGCTGAAGACTATCCCAAGGGTCTCTCAAATCCAACACTCAGTCGATAAGACAAATCTTATTGCTCACATTTGCCTTCGACGCATTCCCAAATACGCCGCCGCAAGGGTCGTTCTATGGGTCTACCATATTCATTTCTGATTCAGCGGACAAGTCGCTAGGGTCAGCTATCCCGAAGCTATGCTTGATAATTGTAAGTCATCACGATGGACAGTTACTATGAACCATACTATATCTCATCTCCAAATCTGAATCAAAATCCAACCATTCCATCCGAGCGAACTTCCGAATCTGAGCATCATGCTCGTTGAAACCGTCTTCCATCAATCCGTCGTTCTGCCCTGAATCCATCAAATTTTTGAATTGCATGTTCGATTCTCGCACTACCACTTGCAATAATTCTCGAACTCGAGACTTGCTCCAATTCATATCCGTTTGCCGCGTCCCATAATGCACATCCAACTTACTCGAGCAGCACAGTGATTCGTCCCGACGTTGCTCCCACATTTATCTATCTTTAAAAGTCCGTCCGCCATAATCTTTGCCTTTAGTTGTTGCCACAATCCGTCCACGTCTTCCGGAGAATTCGTCTACCATTGTTGCACCATCTTGCCCAAAATTCTATTTCCGCTAAACCTGAGTCAAACTTCCCGAACAGCAATATCGAAAATCCTTCAAGTTTGTGTGAATCCATCGCATCGTCCTTCCAAGCCAAGTTCGTGTTTCATTGCTCAACCATCAACTCAAATACGTTGCCCAAAATCGTAGTCCGTGCTCGTTATCCCTCAATTAACCCATCGCTTCGCTCAAGCGTCTCCCAACTGTTCGTTTAGATCTCGTCCATCACTTAAGCCCAACGATTCTTCCATTTGCACAAGTCCGTTCTCGATATGCTCAACTTAATATTCGCTTGCTTCATTTTTCATTCTTCCTAACTCAGCCGACGTGCACCAACCAACTTGTATGTCTAGCCAAAATATTCTAATGCCTTGCTTACCCGAGTCTGTTCAGGCAATTCTCATTGATGTCTAGCCAAAATATTCTAATGCCTTGCTTACTATGTGGTATCCCATATACCACTCCGAATCAAGTCGCTACTCGCATTGTGATTTCTTGCACTGAATTAAGAATCCGTTCGAACCATCCCTTATGTGTGATCATGCCTTTCCCAACTCGAGTCTAACACAAAACTCAGGCAATGCCTGAATTATCCAACTATTTTCAAACCGTCTGATACTTCCGCAACACGAGCAATCGTGCAACGATTGTCTTCCAAATAGTCCAACCCAATACCCAACGGTTTCACACATTTGTTGTACGAGCGATTCGTGCCAACTTATCCTGGTATTCTCAAGCTAAACTCAAACCTGCTCAACCGATGCGCCACAGCCAAAATTCCAACTTCTATCCAACACAATCGCTAGACGAGCAACTCGTACAACGATCCATTTCCATCGAATGTTTCTACTCACAACATGCCGTATTACCAAATCTCGTATGCCAACCAACTGATCCATTGATGCAATCAGAACTCCCCGAACGACAAGCCAAGCCAACCCAACAAAAACTCTCAACTTGTTGCACAAATGTAATAACGCCACCCAACTTGCTGTACGAATGCAACAACGCCTAACGAGGCTAAGCGATCCTATGAAAACCAACCAAGGCAACACAACCAAGAATAACATGCAGCCACAACCAGCAATATATAGACTTATTGCATGAAACATCCAATGCGGCACTGAGTAGAGCCAAGAGCAAACCGACACGCGGAAGTTATTTAGAGTTTGTGATGAAGCGAAGGACCAAGTCCGAAGAAATGAACCAGGTGCTCTGATACCAATTTGTCATGCCCCAATCTCCCGCAAGCTCGCTAGTCACCGCTGAACGTGAAATCACCACATTGCAACTCTCCCGCGGGACAATCGTTCTCATCGGGACTTGATGCCGTACGAGCCTAGAATTTGCGCTCATACAAGACGATGTTGTTAAATACCAAAGTTATCATCGAAACAACCAAGTTACAGTGGAAGTCGTTGTATTGTGTACCAAGCTCACAATTAGAGTAATACGCAGCGAAGCTCTCGATAGGGTCCAAATGAAATACCCCGAAAGCAATGCCACAAAGGCGATGCCATGAAGGCGATAAAATAACTCTTGCTCTTTTCTCTAGCCTACAAAGGTACTTACAGTTCATACATCTTGTCCCATATATCCAAGCAGCGCCACTACGCCTGCGTACCTGAAATATTGCCCATAAACGTGGGTCAGTACACAGCCGTACTGGTGAGCGGGGTAACCCACTCGTCTAAGCCAACACTAAGTAAATAGTGAATACAAACAGTTATATGGTGATCTTTCTAGTTGAATCCTAGATTCGTTTCATGGCATATGAATGACATGTTAAGGAAAGCTGTAAAGCAGTTTACGCATGCAAGCATTCAATCTCAAACCAAACGACAAGCATTTATATAACCGACCCGAAGGATACTAGCACGCAACCCGTCCTACTCAAGTCATCGTTCGTACGATAACTTATCAAACCATTCCCAAGCCTCAAACATCCATCCTCAACCAAAGTTTATATCCCAATCTCGAGTGCACACTCTTGCCGAGGCAAGGTGGTCGCGCCTACACGAAAGCCAAACCAACAAAAGAAAAGCAAGCCAACTCTTATCTATATGAAGTCACTGGCTAAGCCATACAAGACATATCTCAAGCATTACGGTGCGCCCTATCAGCCCGGGAATCAAGCCCCGCTGAAGGTCCCGCAATGCATCGTGACTAGAATGAATCAAATATTTCCCTCCAGATCGATACGGTTCCTGTGCCCCGGAAAGCCGTTTCGAGGAAATGCCAAGACTTGTGCACAAGTCGTCCGTGACATGCAGACACAAGTAGGTATGACGAGAGGATCGAACATTCTCGCCCCACCAAGCGATCCTAGACTCGTTCAACCGATATCCAACCAAATATCTATAACCATTCTTCCAACATATCCAACCAAGGAATCCAAATCTCGACCTCAACATATAGCCCAAGGCACCAAAATACCCATAGGCACAATCTCTCAAGTTGTGTCCAAGTTATGCCCATATTCACAATACCGCTTCTCAGCAATGTATTTAAAATTGGTGCAACACCCATGCTCAAAGCAATCCCATGGCACAATGCCCCAACAGTGGCACAATGCCCTCGCCGATGCAGTTGTTCGGTTTCGAACCACAACTGCTCGCTTTGCAAGACAAAGCGACCAAATGATACTCGTGCACGGATGCACGCTCGCTCGCCCGAATTCCCGATGTTCCCATTGCCTCAATGTATCATTCCAACTTATTCAAGCATAATCCCAATTATCCAACCGACTGCCTCAAATGTATAATCCAACTATCGCTCCAACTATCCAACGCGTAAACCAAATCAAGCCACAATCCTATTCAAGCCAATGACGTACACTCTATGCACGCCTCGGTGTAGTGATTCCCAAGGTTTCAGCCCAAGTGTTCAAGCCTTTTACGTGTTTTCCATATTATTAGGCATGAAGGAGTAGAGGAGAAGGGAAAGAGCCCACTCACAATGTTTGATCCCGTTAGGCATCTTGTCCTGCCGATACGGCCAATCCCTTGAACCCGTGGTCCGATGCAAGCGCGATCTACTCAACTGGTATGACCGTGCGAGCAGGCCGTGCTCTCCGAATCATCCGACCGATCGGACTAAGGAAGACGATATTATCGCTCCCATCCAGCTATCTCAGTACTGTTCTAAATGAACACCTGATTTCCTTCGAACCCGCTAGCCATCTGCACATGAAACCAACTAAATCAATCCTTCTTCCCGAAATCCAATATTTCAAATATAACCAGCATTTGTTTTATTCAATCCGACTCAGCGTAACGTTCCGAGCGGTTGCGGGGCATTACACACACGATAGTACTTCCCTGCGTAACAAATTCTTATGGGCAACATGCAGTGTTCCCTGCGGGATATAAAAAAATATGCGGCAAGCGGTGGTCCTCGGCATGGTAGACAATCGTGCGCACGTGATATTGATCCTACGCGCACAACTCAGCCAACTCTCTTATGTATACGTGGCAGTATTCCTGTGCACAGAGCTTCTTATTCTACATAAGCTAAGTCATCAACAGTATTCAATGCAACAAATAATGAGCTACCACAGTTCCATCATTACAGCCAACAACCACTCCGTCTCATGCAACTAGAAAGACAACATAATAGTTAGTGCACGAAACCTATATTACGTGTTTGGATTTATCGAGCGGGCGAGTAGACTCTCCACTAGTGCATTCGTGTACTGATAATCCACCAGATTATTTGTGGGGTACGGGAGAACCTCGTTTGGTGCAGATGCCTCCTTCGTACGTGCTAAGGCGTGGAGTCAAATCTGAAGCCTTGGAGCATTGCGATCCGAAACTGAAGCACATATACAAGATATAATATTGGAACATCGCCTAAACATTACTCCACAAATGTAGCCACTTGGCACGCTTTTACTATTTCAGAGAGAGAGGCTTGAGCGACTTGTAATCTCGGCTATACGCCGCCTGTAACACTTGTTTATATCAATAAAGAGTTTATTGTACTTCAGCTTGTGTTATTCAATGCTTCCGCTATTACGACTCAGTGAACTTGTTACCAAATCGTCTATGCGTTTATAATTTTGCTGCACTCGGACAATCTTTGCGACTCTGTGGCTTAGACCTTTTACCGCCAGCTAATGAACCACAGCCTTGCACGGGCGTGGCTCATGCTCGTGCGGCATCACACCCAGATGGGTCAAGCGATCATCCCGCGGGAGCGCTGGCGCGATGATTCTCGCCTAGCGGGGACGCCCGATTAGCCTGCGGGAGATTGGGATCGGACAGATTGGTATCAGATCTTGGCTATACGCCTTTGGACTTCGTTTTGATTTTCTCACTTTCGAAAGCTCATTCGTTGGTTATGTGCACACTCTCTCTCAATGTCCCAAACGGAATATTCCAACAATGAGTCTAAATACTTTTAAAAAGTGCATTTGAATGATGTGATTGCTTGTACGAATTGTGAATGCTTGGCCTTTGTGCCAACTTGTGCTAGACCCTTTGGGAATTGACTCATGCCAGAATTGTGACTTATGTGCAAATCTGAATTGTCTATACATGCTTGCTCAACTGGTTAGTACAAAATCGAGTATTGTCCCGAATGGTTTGCTTTGCACACAGCCTTTTAGCTAAGTTGTGTAGAGTATCACGCACCAAGACCCTTTGCTGCAAGCTAAGTTGCAAACGTGAAAGAGATATCGTTTAGGAATAAGACGAGTCAGGCTTAGAATGCCAACTGATAGAAGCATTCTCGAACTTATTGCTTAGGCGAATATAGAGAATCGTACTAGGATTTTAAGGAATAGCTCGAACAGTATTTTGTATCGGAAGATACAAATCGAATATGGATTTGACTGGATGACTCAATTCTGAGTGGTGTATGGATCATTAGAAAATATCCAAACGGATTCATAAGTCTCATGCGATAGTCGGATTGAACGAATTTGGGAATATCTTGAATAAATGTTAAGGCTTATATCGAATTGGGATTCACGGAAATAAAATCGATATCTTGGTTAAGGAACCTTGTTGGAAACTTAAGGATTGTGCGAGCGATTTTGAATTAAAACGAACGGACTAAACTTGAATACAATATCGCTCGAATAGAAATTAGCCCAAAATAAATACTATGTTTCGATGAAAGAGATGAACAATAAGAGATTTTGCTTGGAGTTTGGAAGAACGGTCTTGAAATCAAGTTTGAAACGATAACTCTCAAAATTGGTCCCAATGAGAATGGTTATCCTGCAGGAGTGCCGGCGTGGTGATTTCACGAACGGCGGGGATGATCGAACTCATGGGAACATGTTCGATGATTATTCCAAACGAACTCGATGAATGGAACGTATCAAAGATGGAATAGACTTAGGCTTAAAAAATTGAAACTTAGTTTCTGAGGAATATTAGAAGTAAGACTATGAATTTATCGAACGGTAACGTTGAAGTTGGATAACTTTACTAGACGAATAATAATCACTGCATGAACGGACTTGACTCGATGAAAGATAAGATGTCTCGATCGTCCCGAAGTAAACTATAATATTCAAACATTCTTGTCTTGTGCGAGCGTAACACTTTGCCCGCACATGCGTCACGCCCGGATTAGGACGATTATCCAACGGAAGTATTGACGTGGTGATCTCACGTCCAACGAGGGTGATCGAACTTACGGAAGACCGGAGCATGACAACTTATAGATCGTCTTGACTTTTGGTTCGACACGATAAGACAAAATTGGAAATACAAGTGATCAGAAATATTTCAATGGATAAGTTAGCCTAGAACCTGAAATAAATCACGCTTGACGGTTTCGTGAACAGATACATAAATCAGGTTGGACGACTTGAAGTTAAACTAAAAGTTTAGAATCGAATCTTGGCTTGGTGGACTAGACTTGAAACAGATAGGGATTCTATCAAAACGTGTTTGGAGGGATAGACTATGCAAATTACTAGGCTTGTCCTACAACTTACATATATCGAAGGATTTTACTGAACGGACTCATCTCCCGTGCAAACGAACGTGTTATTGAGAGTAGGAAAATATGTGCTCGATGTTTAGAAATCTGAGTGAAACGAGCTTGGGTAGAATACGCCGTGCAAATGAATAATGGTTTGATCCTAGAAAATTGGGGCGAGCATCATGCGATAAAATTGCACAATGACTCGAGTGCTTGAACCTGTACCTATGACCTTGTGAGCTGACCTAGCAATTAGGCAGACGACCCTGTACCGAGTGATTGAACTTGTGTTTTCGACTTTACCATATTGCTTGAACAAGCTATAGAACTGGGGCAGCAAGACTTAGGGTTAGACTTGGGAACGATAACATGTGCTAAGTTGACCCGAACGGATGAATGCTAGTCGGTAAACCAAACATATCGTGCTTAACGGAGTGCAAATACTTGCTTGAGTTGGAATGGAAAAGGCTTGGATTTGATTGACCCTACTATCAGAAGTATCCTCGTGATTCAATAAAATGAACCCTTGAGATTTTCGCAAGTAACTTGTCCGATTTTACCATCTCTAAGTTTGGTTGAATGCATATGTTTGAGGGACACCTTGAATGTGTGCACGATCCAAGACTTAGGAGATGTGAAACTCGAGTGCTAAGATTTCGCTATCACTAAGTTGGTTGGCGTGCTCATGCTAGAGGTGCATTTCGAATATATGCACGATCCAGACTCGCGATATGCCGATCTCAATGCTAGTGCAAGTGAATGTCCACACGAACAAGTATAACGACTTGTATAAGTTTGCCTCAGCCCTAGATCGCTATTCACGATCAATTGAAACATACCCCGCGTTAAGCAACATGTCCCACGCTTAGGCGCAAATAAGACTAACTCGGCATACACGCAACACGACGTAAGGACCGAGTAGGAGATTGTGTTCAAACGCATTTAGTGGTACCGATTGCTATGCTTGGGATAGATTCGACAGTGCAATATTACAGCTTGCCCTCAGTAAGTCTTGAGGACGAAACTTTTTTGAGTGGTGTATGATATAACATCCCGTTCCGCTCAAGCGGACTGCTGATTCAAACGACAAAAGTACAATATCCCGACCCGCTTTGCTCAGATGAGAATACTCATTTGAGGTAAAGGATATTCAAACTTGTCCCTTCAGGAGTTCGGCTTAGGCTTTCAGAGGCTTGCTCGGAGTATCGCTCAACCGAGGCAAGTCATCGCTAAGGTGGGTGGCTACGGTGAACTTGTCTTTGCTTAGCCAGCACATTTAAAATATGGAACGATACATGCTAGTCGCTAAGTGAATCACCCCATGCATGCTAATAAGAATACAACACACCTAGCTAAGGGAATAATCCCAACTTGTACTGCTTGTGTTAGAACATGGAAATGAAATATTGCTTATATCCGGACCCTCGCATGCTACCTTTGCCTTGTGCAACGAGACCCCGCTATGCCTCGAGTAGAACGATATATGTAAATTTAGTAGTGCATTGTTCACTCCCTACACTGCACGACCCTGGATTATGTCGCTCGGTAGGTTTCCTTACGGTTTCACTCCTCAGCTTACCTTCGGGCCCGAGCCAACGTAAATGCTTAAGTTTTTAATATGAATGCATGCTTGCCTGCTTAGTGTAGTTTGTACACGTTGCTTCATTGAATGTTTGCTACACGAAATACCATGCCACAATCAAGAACACTATCGTATATCGTGCATGCATTCGAGTTAGCCAGAAGACTATCAAATAGTCCTTTTGTGCAATATGAACCTGCAAGTATCTGGGATCGTTTGGTCGCTAAGGCAGTCCCCGCACCAAGGTAATGCATCGAGGCAAGTTTATATTTGAACAAAAATTATGTCAAGCTTACATCTGAATGATAATCATACTGAGTTTACCTCTGAACGAGAATATGTCAAGTAAAGAAAGAATCCCAGCTCGTGGAGCAAATGCTCAGTTCAGAACAAGAATCATGGATTATCATATCAAGTTATAGATTTGGAAGACCCCGACCTGCATGTCGCGGACAACTTGTGCACAAGGTTTATGTGGTTTCCGCTGTCAGTTGCTAGGGTGCTGGGACCGGTCCAATCCGGACGAAAATATTATGTATAGTTGTATGTTATGGGGCAAAGTGTTATGTAGCGGGGCTCGCCACCTGCGTTGCATATCATTTTATCTTGTGACTGTAAACCCGTCCTTTATGGCTATGCCAGTGACAATCATTCATATAGATAAGTCATCCTCGCTTAGCGGCTATCTGCGTGCGAGTCATTGCATCGCATCAAATAATCTAAATTAGCTAAACGATATGAATATATGACACTTGTGAGTAATAGAGCATTTGAATATCTGAAGCAAACACTTTTTCATAACCTGTATGCTCGTGCACCCGATATAAAATCTCGCATTGAAATATTGTGTTTACATATGCTAATCCCATGATTCAATATGTACATGCTCGTGCTTGAATTAAGAATGTTTGCCTTGGACAGGGAAGAAAAATGGTAAGTTGGTAAGTCTCGCCGTGTTTCCTCTTATGTTGCACGGCGCACCGCCACACGTGCTAGGCTATTCAATCTTTGCCATGAAATTGATCCTAAAGCAACTAAAAAGATAATATAATAGTTGGTGCACGGAACCTATATTACGTGTTTGGATTTGTCGAGCGGGCGAGTAGCCTCCCCACTAGTGCATTCGTGTAATGATAATCCACCAGATTGTTTGCAGGGTACGGGAGAATCTCGTTCGTTACGGATGCCTCCTTCGTGCGTGCTAAGGCGTGGAGTCAAATCCGAAGCCTTGGAGCGTTGCGATCCAGGACTGAAATATATATACAAAACTTAATGTTGGAACATCGCCTAAACATCACTCCATAAATGTAGCCACTTGGCACACTTTTACTGTTTCGGAGAGAGAGGCTTGAGCGACTTATAATCTCGGCTATACGCCGCCTATAACACTTGTTTATATCAATAAAGAGTTTATTTTACTTCAGCTTGTATTATTCAATGCTTCCGCTGTTGACGACTCAATGAACTTGTTACCAAATCGCCTATGCGTTTATAATTTCGCTGCACTCGGACAATCTGTGCGACTATGTGGCTTAGACCTCTTACCGCCAGCCAATGAACCACGTCCTTGCACAGGCGCGGCTCACGCTCGTGCGGCATCACACCCAGATGGGTCAAGCAATCGTCCCGTGGGAGCGCTGGCGCAGTGATTCACGCCTAGCGGGGACGGCCGATTAGCCTGTGGGAGATCGGGGCGTGCCACTAGCCATGTTCACATTTACCTCTGAGCTATCATCCTAATGATCTTTCCAGTGGAGCAACCCTCAAGTCTATCTACATTCCTATGTAGTGTCACGACCCACACCCGGATATTCGGGCATAGTACATGGGTATGTCCAGCCTATGCCGCAGCATCGGCGGTAGAATGCTGTCTGTGTCAACTCTACTATCTAAACATCTTAAACAATATATACATGGTACCTGTCAATCATCTCAACTCTAAAAAGAGGAACAATATGGTATCTGATAAATGTAAAATATACTCAATCATGATGCAAACTAGGGAAGATAAAGCATGAGATGAATAACGAAAGAAAGAATCATAATACAATCACGAATCCGAAATAATATATACATGCCAATAACCTCAATAAAAGTCTAATACAAGTCTAGCAATAACTAAACCTCCTCAGGCTTTGGTGCTAAGTCCTCCTACTCTAAATGAGTATCCTCTAATGGAACGTCGTCCTGCGACTTGTAGCACGTGGGACACTGGTCTACGAGCCAATCATCTGAAAAATATATTCAGTCAGGATTGGAGCTAAGTACATACCTCTGAAAGCAGTTTCAAATACATAATCGAGCATATATAATAGATAATAGAAAAGAATACACGATAACTAAATAACAGAATAAAATAAACTAGAGTGAACAGGTAATGTACTGGAATGAAGAACATGCAATAGAATAACAACAATATAATGAAATAAATAAAATCTAGCTAATGTGCCATGGAATACAAGTTCATTATGTGATCGGTTTGGGTTGAACACGAATACAATATGGTAACTCGATTACACGTGTGATGTGTAATTGACATGTACATGAATACACTGGGGCTTGATCACATAACCAACTCCTATTTCCCATATCCCCAACTAATACCAATGGATCCAATCACGACACGTTATGAACACTGAACATGAGAAGTGTGTGAACACGAAGTACAATAAATCAATACCCGATACACATGATGAAATACATGTGAAGGAGTACCCGTTGAACACGGTAAGGGATAACATCTCCTGACATGATCCATATAGTACCAGTCCGTGAAACCACCGTGTTGAAATCAAGTATACAGTTCTAGAACATGAGATATATACACTATTATGAAGTTAAAACTAAAAGAGAAATGTATTCGCCTTTGGTCCTGAGCAAAGGTGTCTCTCGATATCCAAGTTGGTGTCACACAATCCTATTTAAAAAATATTATGCTAAATGGTGTAATGAAGTGATAAATGCTAAAATGAGCTAAATCATGATGTTCTAGATCCATACTAAGTCATACACCAATTTCTAGGTCCAAACTAAGGTTATTAGTCTATATTGGTCACTTTCTAGCTAATACTAGCTTGTCTTAGCTATACTAGGTTATTAACTCAAGGTATTAGCTATACTAGGCACTAACACTAAGGCAACTTCCTATATTAGTGTTATTTCTATATTGGTAGTAACTTAATAGCTATACTTACATACCCTAGCTATAACACTATCATTAACTGGTATGATACTAACTATTTGTTAACTATACACTATAACTAATACTAACATATCTATATATATTAACAAGTAATAGGCTACTGATACATTAACTTAACTTAACCGTCTTGCTACACTAACTGACACTAAGTAAATAACTAACTGACATATCATATTAACTAATACTAACTAATAACACTAACTGACATTTAAAGACTGATACCCACTTACAGTGACTGATACTCTAAGTACTAACATCTAACTTAATTAACCAATACTTTATGTACTAACTGGCACTTATAATACTAACTGCTAACTAACTGGTAGTTCTAATTCACTTAACTCCCATCACCAATCACCAGTTCGAACTCTCTGATACTCCAATACTCTAATACTAACAAATACAAAATCGGGTATCCTCTAAGTGCAGATTTGCACTTGCTACAATTGTAGCTGATGTTAATATTGTTGCTGCAAAGGCTCGGTTACATCTCAGGTAAACTCCAACACTAGAATTGTCACTATAGCTGCAACTGTAGCTGATGTTAATATTGTTGCTACAAAGGCTCGGTTACATCTCAGGTAAACTCCAACACTAGTAAAGTCTCGATTATATATATATTGAGGCATTTAAACAAATACCTATAGCGCACCAACTAGGTTATCTATGATACTCAACCCATTGAGGTGCTAAACTCTACATTCTCCGTAATTGATCATTTTCTCAAGTCATATATATATATATATATATATATATATATATATATATATATATATATATATATATATATATATATATATATATATATATACAACTATTAGAAGTCATTACAATATGTAATGAAGAGAATTCGTGTAAATTACTCAAAATTGGCCCCGTATCACACTGTATCGCAAAATACTGTGATACGGCCTATACGTATCCATTTGTGGACACATACCTAGTCTCATAACCCCGATCTAAGTCTAATTAAATCTAATGTGTCAAATTCGTAATTCCCCCAACATGTACATAAAATATCACATAGAACTCACAATACAAAGCCAAATAGCCTAGAACTTGTTCCTATAGGTAGTCCTACACCATGGGGTCATTCCTAATGGTCAAATGCATGATTAAAAAGCCATAATAAGAAGAAAATTTAGGAATTACCAATTAGGAGATGGACTCCCAATGAATATACAATTGGACACGATCCGGACACGATCTCTAGCTCCAAAGTTTCTCCTCCTTGTGCTCCTTGCTTCTCCAAGCTTCAAGGCTCCAAGAGTGATGAATTTGATAAAGAAATGGTGGTGAATTGTATAAAAAATTAATGGAGAGAAATTAAAAAATTGGGGATCTAGAATTTGGATCAAAATAAAATACAAATAAGGAGAGAGAGAGAGAGAGAGAGAGAGAGAGAGAGAGAGAGAGAAGAACCCCCCCTTTATAGTGGCCGGCCTATTCCCCTTTCCCCAAGAAATTTTAAATGTCCAAGTTGCCCCTACATGTTGCATTAAGAGGAATAATTAAGGATGGGTATATTTGGAAGTCTCTAACTAATTGTAATTACACTAATCCTTCTTAATTTAATTAGTGGAATGACTATTGGGCCTGGGTTCAAGTTGGGCTCACTACTTGTCATGACAAATCTAAATAGGTCTATATGTGATAAGTTTAATTATTGTCTAGTCTCTCTAACTAACTAATTAATACAAGTCTCTAATGACTAATTAATACTAGTCATAATAATCATAGCTTAACTTAATTAAATAAATTATACAATCATCACACAATATTCAATATTAAATCCTAAAATTAAATACCCATGCCAAATTATCAAACTACCCCTAGCTGGAAAAGTGAGGGTGACAGGTAGACCACCCTCAGTAACCTGAGTTTTTTTGGGGATTAGTTCACGTCCATATTACCTCCGAACTACTGCCCTCACATCCTCCCCAGTAGAGTTTTTCATGTCCATCTTACCTCTGAGCAAACTTCCATATTTTACTATCTATCATCACGTCCATATTATCTCTGATATCGATCGTCATCTAAACTTGTCACCCCCACTTTTTTGGATTAGGGGTATTTTCGTCTTTTCGTACTTAATGAGTAAATGATTGCATGATAATTGATTATTCTCAATTTTTGGTGATTTTAATTTGTTGCACCTCACCGTCGTTTTGAATTTTGAACCCCACTTGCATTCACTTTTATTAAATTAATTCATAAGTCGAACTTGTACAACCTTTCATTGTTTAGACACCTTGGTGCAAGAGTACATTGAGGTATCCTTTCCATTGAACGATACGTATATAAACCCAAATTCTCCTTTAGGTGTAAATTCCAACCATTGTAATACCCATGAGAAAGCCCAATTTCAGGAAGGCCTTGACCAGACCTAATTCTAGGTCAACCCAAAGTCTACTATGATCATATATATACATAAGTATAGCTTCCATATTCTTTTCAACCAAAACCTAATACACCCCCAGCCGACCATCTCAACCCCCCCGACTTTACTGTTCCTCATCGAACATCCCCGAGCGCCGGACACCCGCTGTCCCCGAGCGCTAAACGCCGAGCGTCGAGCGCTGAACGCCGAGCCCCGAGCGCTGAGCGCAGCCGACGGAGAAGTTCCCGCGGAGACCGACCCTGCCGACCGAGAAGTTCCCGCGAAGACCGACGCTGCCGACCGAGAGTTCCCGCGCGGACTGACTGCTCGACGACCGGAGTTCGACGACCGACCCTGCACATCGACCAGCCTTCCCTGTTCGTGACCATCGCCTCGTAATCGTCATCGTGCCGAGCGCAGGTTAGCTCCTGTCCATATTCCCATCATTTTCTGCGATGATATACAAGTAACTAGGGACGTATGTATATACGTATTTGCATACGTATTGGTATATTGGTGTATATATATAATGTTTCCAACTAATATCTATATACTTGCGTATAAGTAATGTGTAGGTATTCCCTAGTATATCAATACGTGTATTATAATCATAATTAATGTAGGTTAATATATATGCCTACGAACCGTATAATGCTCAATTAGGTTAATACACTTATACATATCTATTATAAATGTAATTAATTAGTATGATGAGAGATTAGTTCATATTAAGTCCTATGTATCACATGTCCAAGATGTCTTGATTGTGACCACGGATACCCCGTAGCTACATCTACCTGTGACCATGTAGCATGATAGTAGACTGCCATATGTACACTGACGTACTGGCAAGACCGTACCATTGACTGTCTGTTATGCACAGCAATTACAGACGCGACCCTAGTATAATCCTTGATCATTCTGTTGATCGTGTATTAGTGTGATGTCTGATGCAGTATTGTGTTTATGGTATATCTATAGGACTATTGGATCACTCAGACGATACCTTGGAACCCGGACTTTGGTATTGCCAGCTAAGGACCACAGGCGAGTACATTCTCTGACAGTTTCCATTATGTTGATTATCTCTATAATTCTTGTTGTATAGCGTACATGACTCTGACACTATTCTTTACACGAGTTGGCATCATCGAGACCTGTCACGAGGAGTCGTGATTGGAATCCATCGTGCTAGCTAGGGGAAATGGGGAAATATTAGTAGTTTATGTGATCATACCCAACTTACATGCAGCATTAGCTCACCCACATCTCACGTCGGTGCAGCCTTACCCTTACATGCCTCATCGCTGTTACATTCTGGTTAGCCTGACCTGTTGGGGATGATCGCTAATCCATGTAATGAGTCATATAGTCCCAAGTCGATTACATGATATACTGATGTTTCACACACTTAGTTAGATGATTCTTGACATGTATCTTGATAGATTGATCTTGTATTTCCATATGTTCTAGTTGTTGTTCTTACATACACTTACATACCAGTTCTTTGTACTTGAGTACACTTGTAGTTCTATTCCTTGTCAGATGCATATTGATGATGATGTTCCAGTATTATTCCAGCATTTCTTATTTCAGTATCTTATTTCCAGTTATTCATATCTGTCTTGTATTTCTTTACACTGTGTTATAGTTTTTGTCAATATATGTGGAACTGCTGTTAGAGGTATATTTTCGTTCCAATCCTGACTGGATATTTTTTCCAGAGAACCTTAAGAATTTCTGTACTACGCACTACGGACCAGGTATAGAAGCAGACTATGCACTAGAGATCCTAGAAGAGACTATGCTTCTAGATGAGACTTTGCCTACAGCTATTTAGATAGTATTTATTTATGCTTGAGACTTATGGAGGATATTGCAGTTATGTTTAGACTTATGTTAAGTTTAATTGGAGACTTGTGTTGGACAGCTAGACTGTGAGTTATCTTTATGTTGGGACATGGTGTTTAACTATGTTATTTCTTTTATCTTTTATCGTGCCTTATAGTTGTTGTGATTGAGTTATATTAAGAGATTTTGGAGATGTATATTATTGACAGGTGTTTAGTTATCTAGTATTACTGTAACCTTGACAACGTTCTACCGCCGATACTGCGGCGTAGGCTGGACGTACCCACGCTCTCGTGCCCCTATACCGGGTGCGGGTCGTGACACATTTTTAGTGGTGGCCCATGCAGGTCAGGTTTTCGCAAGTTATGCGATATCGTGGTAGTGCGACAACTTAGTTGTATTGCTGCGAGCCTGTGCTAGGATATAGGAATAGGATCTAGGATGAGAGTATGCTCAATCACACTAGAAAATTCTGAACTTCTTATTGCTATTCTAATAGATTACTTCCTTAGCACTTTAGTGTCCTTCCTTGATAATATCACATCTATCACCTTAATTGATTCTTTGATCTGTATTTAGGATGTCGCCGAATACTAGATCCATGAGAATGGGAGCAGCCAATTCAGAGAGGACTGCCACCTCTCAACCTGACGAACAGATACCTGAAGATTCTCCTATATTTTCTGTTCGTGTGGGAGTGTCTGCAATTAATGGGATTCCTCCTCCACCTATACAGAGGATTGCCCCAACTATGACAGACGACCTTCCACCACCACCGATACCGATTTCTGGAGGAGTGCCCGCTGACGGGGCACAGATGTTCGCATTGATGCAGGGCATGCTAGAGGTCCAAAGAGTAACCGCAGAAGCTCAACGTGTTCAAGATGAGGCTCAGAGAATGCAAGTAGAAGCACACCAGGCGCAGACCGAACTGATGAGAGAGAGAATGGAGAATGCTAACCAGGTAACTCTCCAAGCTGTGGAGAGGGTAGCACGACAACCGCAACATCAAGGTCAACAACAACAGAGGCCCGGTACCATAGTGGACTTTAAGAGGATGATGCCTCGAGAGTTCAAAGGCACAGAAGGAATACTATATGCTGACGAATGGTTAGAAGACATAGAAAGAAATTTGCGCTTATCACAGATTCCGGAGATTCTTCAGATAGAGGCCACTGGCAGTCAGATGTTTGATATCGCACTGACGTGGTATCGTACAGAGCCGAGACTCGCCGCTGAAGGACTTACTTGGGAGAACTTTAAAGAACTCTTCAAAGAGAAAATCTTTCCTGACGTAGCTTTGGGAGCTTTAGAAAGTCAGTTTTATGACTTAGTCCAAGGAGGCATGTCAGTCGACGAGTATGCTGCAGAGTTTTGCCGATTGAGTCAATTTGCGCCATCGATGATTCGAGACCCAGGAGACAGAGCTCAAAAATTCAGAAAAGGATTGAATAGGGAGATCAAGTCTCGTACTTCGGGACGACGTACTGCTACATTTGAGGGTATTCTGATGGATGCCCAGATTGCCGAAGACGACTTGGACCTTAGGCCCAAGAGAGGACGCGATACATCTGGAGCAACAGGAGGTAACACAGGACCAGCCAAGCGCCCACACTTTCAACAACAATAACAACATAGGCCGTACCAGCAGCAACACCAGCAACAGGCACCAGTTCGAGGATATGCTCAACAACAGCAACTACAGAGGCATAATCAACTCGCTGCCCCATGTTCGTATTACGGAAAGATGGGACATACAAGAGACATCTGCAAAAAAAGGTTGGGCACTTGCTTATCGTGTGGATCAGCAGCACATCAGCTGAGGGACTGCCCAGCTATTCAGACTCGCCAAGGAGGAGGAGCAGCTCAGAGAGGACCAGCCAGAGCACCTATTGTACCAGGAGGCCAGCAGAGTGGACTTCCACTTCCATCACAGCAGGAGAGGTTTGCTCAGCAGCAGCAGCAACAGAGAGGAGCACCACAAGGACGAGCTTACGCCATGACCACTGAGGAGGCCGAGCCAGCTGGAGACGTGATTTCAGGTTCAGTTTTACTCAATTCTATTCCAGCACTTGCATGTTTGATTCTGGCGCTACCCATAGTTTCGTATCTGTATCTTATGTCCTTAAACATCATTTAGAAATGGGACCATTAGATAGGATTTGCAAGATCACGACAGGAGGAGGTATTATCCTAGTCCGTAATTATTGCAAGGATCGGAGAGTGTCATTGGAAGGCCGAGAGTTGAGCGTGAGTTTACTCGTTATGCCACTTCCGGAATACGATATTGTACTCGAAATGGACTGGTTGAGTAAACACCATGCTTCTATAGATTGTCGCAGAGGAAGAGTAGTATTTCGACCACCAGGAGAGCCAGAGTTTGAGATTGCCAGAGGAACAGAGGAGCGGAGCAGAGGCACTTTTTGCGGAGCCAGGGCGAAAGAAGAAGAGTTACCGCATCCACTTATAGCGGAGTTCCTGGATGTATTTCCAGAGGAGTTGCCAGGTTTGCCACCAGACAGAGACGTTGAGTTCTCTATAGACTTAATACCAGGAGCGGAGCCTATTTCACAACATGTCTATAGAGTTAACAACAACGAGTTGGTAGAACTGAAGAAACAAGTTGAGGAGCTGCAAGACAAAAGTTTTATTAGATCCAGTTCATCGCCATGGGGAGCACCGATATTATTTGTACCGAAGAAGGATGGCACGGTACGTATGTGTATCGATTATAGAGCTTTGAATAACCTCACTATCAAAAACAAATACCCGCTGCCAAGGATAGATGATCTTTTCGATCAATTGAGCGGAGCGAAGGTGTTTTCAAAAATAGACTTGAGGTCAGGCTATCACCAGGTGAAAGTGAAGAAAGAAGACATACCGAAGACTGTCTTTCGAACCAGATATGGCCAGTTTGAATTTATAGTAATGCCGTTTGGTTTAACCAATGTACCCGCAGTATTCATGAACTTGATGAACAAGGTGTTCCACCAGTACCTTGACAAGTTCGTAGTGGTGTTTATTGACGACATTCTAGTATATTCAAAAATCCCAGAAGAGCACCTGAGAATAATCTTAGAAACTCTCAGAAGAGAGAGATTGTACGGGAAGCTTTCAAAGTATGAGTTCTTTCTTGAAGAGGTTGAATTTCTTGGACACATGGTGACAGGTGACGAAACTTTAGTTAACCCAAAGAAGATAGAGGCAGTGAAGTCATGGACTACCCCCAGTACGGTAGCTAAAATCATGAGCTTTCTCGAACTAGCAGGATACTACAGAAGATTTGTACAAGACTTCTCCAAAATTGCAGAGCCAATGACTAGGCTGACCAAGAAGGATGTAGAATTTGTCTGGACAGAAGAATGCCAAGCCGCATTCAATGAGCTGAAGAAGAGATTGATGACAGTACCAGTTTTGACATTGCCATCAGGGACAGGTGGATTCACTATCTACAGTGATGCTTCGAGAAAAGGGTTGGGATGCGTTCTTCAACAATACGGGAAAGTAATTGCCTATGCTTCGAGATAATTACGCCCTCATGAAAAGAACTACCCTACTCACGATCTGGAGTTAGCAGCAGTTATCTTTGCCCTAAAGCTGTGGAAGCACTATCTGTACGGAGAGCGTGTGGAGATCTTTACGGACCACAAGAGCTTAAAGTACGTGTTTACATAGAAGGAGCTGAATATGAGACAAAGAAGGTGGTTAGAATTGATGAAAGACTTTGATATCTCATTACAGTATCATCTAGGGAAAGCCAATGTAGTCGCGGATGCCTTGAACAGGTACCCAATGGCTATGTGCTTGACTTCGGATAGACACTTATTAGCTGATCTTGAGAGCTTGGAAATTGAGGTATTAGTTTCAGGAGCTGAGATTCAGATATGGGGACTGCAGATTCAATCAGAGATGATAGACAAAATTAGAGCGGCACAGTATGATGATGAGACTCTATGAAATATTAGAGCACAAGTTCAGACAGGATTGATAGACGATTTCACTATTGCGAATAATGGATCCTTACGACATGGCACGAGGATATGTATGCCAAGCGGAGAGCTGCGTGAAGAAGTTTTACAGGAGGCACACCGCTCTCAGTACTCGATGCATCCCGGAGCCAACAAGATGTATCGAGATTTGAGGAAGCATGTATGGTGTTATGGTATGAAGCGCGAAGTAGCACGCTTCGTATCCCGATGTTTATAGTGTGCCAACAGGTGAAAGCAGATCGACAGAGGCCAGGGGGATTGCTTCAACCTTTACCCATTCCAGAATGGAAATGAGAGCATGTGACTATGGACTTCGTTTCAGGACTTCCTCGTTCTCCAGGAGGAAAGGACGCAATTTGGATCATCGTGGATAGGTTGACCAAATCAGCCCACTTCTTACCTTTTAAAGTGGGTACTTCGACGGAGAAGCTAGCAGAGATGTACGTACAGTAGATTGTCAGATTACATGGAGTTCCTGTGAGTATTGTCTCAGATCAGGATAGTCATTTCACTTCCCATTTCTGGAGGAGCCTGCAGTCTAGCTTGGGCACTCAGCTCAAGTTCAGTACCGCATATCACCCTCAGACAGACGGGCAGTCTGAAAGGACTATTCAGACTCTAGAAGATATGTTACGCACTTGCGTATTGGATCTCGGAGGTTCTTGGGAGGATCATCTATACTTGGTAGAGTTTGCTTACAACAACAGCTACCAGGCCAGCATTGAGATGTCACCATTCGAGGCTTTATATGGACGGAGGTACCGTACACCTTTATCTTGGGATGATGTTGGAGAAAGAGCCTTGTTAGGACCAAAAATGGTCGTGGACGCAGCAAAAAAGGTGAAACTTATCAGAGACAGACTGCGAGTGGCGCAGGACAGACAGCGGCATTGGACAGATAGTCACCGTAGACCCCTAGAGTTTCAGGTATTATTTTGATTTGTTGGTTTGATTTGTGATTGTTTTGTTTAGATTGCGTGTTAAGATCGTTGTTCTAGATTGGCGATTTGGTGTTCCTACGGATTTCTCCGACACGGGGCATGATTCGTTTTGGCAGAGGAGGGAAGCTTAGTCCACGATACATCGGGCCCTTCAGTATTCTTGCAAGGGTCGGTGCAGTGGCCTATAGACTAGACTTGCCGTCTGCTCTAGATGGAGTGCATAACGTGTTCCACGTGTCACAGCTGAGACGGTATGTGGCAGATCCTAGTCACGTATTAGATCACTCGGAGATCGAAGTTGGACCGATACTCAGCTATCCTGAACAACCTGTGGAGATCTTGGATCGAAGAGAGAAGATATTGCGGAACCAGACTATTTTCTTGGTTCGTGTTGCATGGAGAAATCACTCTCCAGGAGAATCAACTTGGGAGAGAGAGGACGAGATGCGCGAGAGGTATCCATATCTCTTCGAGACTTGAGGTATAATTCATTAATTGATTGTTTGATTCCTGTGATAGTTTATTTTAATTTCGAGGACGAAATTCTTTTAAGGAGGGTAGACTTGTCACCCCCACTTTTTTGGATTAGGGGTATTTTCGTCTTTTCGTAATTAATGAGTAAATGATTGCATGATAATTGATTATTCTCAATTTTTGGTAATTTTAATTTGTTGCACCTCACCGTCGTTTTGAATTTTGAACCCCACTTGCATTCACTTTTATTAAATTGATTCATAAGTCAAACTTGTACAACCTTTCATTGTTTAGACACCTTGGTGCAAGAGTACATTGAGGTATCCTTTCCGTTGAACGATACGTATATAAACCCAAATTCTCCTTTAGGTGTAAATTCCAACCATTGTAATACCCATGAGAAAGCCCAATTCCAGGAAGGCCTTGACCAGACCTAATTCTAGGTCAACCCAAAGTCTACTATGATCATATATATACATAAGTATAGCTTCCTTATTCTTTTCAACCAAAACCTAATACACCCCCAGCCGACCATCTCAAACCCCCCCGACTTTACTGTTCCTCATCGGACATCCCCGAGCGCCGGACACCCGCTGTCCCCGAGCCCTGAACGCCGAGCCCCGAGCACTGAGCGCAGCCGACCGAGAAGTTCCCGCAGAGACCGACGCTGCCGACCGAGAAGTTCTCGCGGAGACCGACGCTGCCGACCGAAAAGTTCCCGCGAAGACCGACGCTGCCGATCGAGAGTTCCCGCGCGGACTGACTGCTCGACGACCGGAGTTCGACGACCGACCCTGCACATCGACCAGCCTTCCCTGTTCGTGACCTTCGCCTCGTAATCGTCATCGTGCCGAGCGCAGGTTAGCTCCTATCCACGTTCCCATCATTTCCTGCGATGATATACAAGTAACTAGGGACGTATGTATATACGTATTTGCATACGTATTGGTATATTGGTGTATATATATAATGTTTCCAACTAATATCTATATACTTGCGTATAAGTAATGTGTAGGTATTCCCTAGTATATCAATACGTGTATTATAATCATAATTAATGTAGGTTAATATATATGCCTACGAACCGTATAATGCTCAATTAGGTTAATACACTTATACATATCTATTATAAATGTAATTAATTAGTATGATGAGAGATTAGTTCATATTAAGTCGTATGTATCACATGTCCAAGATGTCTTGATTGTGACCACGGATACCCCGTAGCTACATCTACCTGTGACCATGTAGCATGATAGTAGACTGTCATATGTACACTGACGTACTGGCAAGACCGTACCATTGACTGTCTGTTATGCACAGCAAGTACAGACGCGACCCTAGTATAATCCTTGATCATTCTGTTGATCGTGTATTAGTGTGATGTCTGATGCAGTATTGTGTTTATAGTATATCTATAGGACTGTTGGATCACTCAGACGGTACCTTGGAACCCGGACTTTGGTATTGCCAGCTAAGGACCACAGGCAAGTACATTCTCTGACAGTTTCCATTATGTTAATTATCTCTATAATTCTTGTTGTATAGCGTACATGACTCTGACACTGTTCTTTACACGAGTTGGCATCATCGAGACCTGTCACGAGGAGTCGTAATTGGAATCCATCGTGCTAGCTGGGGGAAATAGGGAAATATTAGTAGTTTATGTGATCATATCCAACTTACATGCATCATTAGCTCACCCACATCTCACGTCGGTGCAGCCTTACCCTTACATGCCTCATCGCTGTTACATTCTGGTTAGCCTGACCTGTTGGGGATGATCTCTAATCCATGTAATGAGTCATATAGTCCCAAGCCGATCACATGATATACTGATGTTTCACACACTTAGTTAGATGATTCTTGACATGTATCTTGATAGATTGATCTTGTATTTCCATATGTTCTAGTTGTTGTTCTTACATACACTTACATACCAGTTCTTTGTACTTGCGTACACTTGTAGTTCTATTCCTTGTCAGATGCATATTGATGATGATGTTCCAGTATTATTCCAGCATTTCTTATTTCAGTATCTTATTTCCAGTTATTCATATCTGTCTTGTATTTCTTTACACTGTGTTATAGTTTTTGTCAATATATGTGGAACTGCTGTTAGAGGTGTATTTTCGTTCCAATCCTGACTGGATATTGTTTCTAGAGAACCTTGAGGATTTCTGTACTACGCACTACGGACCAGGTATAGAAGCAGACTATGCACCAGAGATCCTAGAAGAGACTATGCTTCTAGATGAGACTTTGCCTACAGCTATTTAGATAGTATTTATTTATGCTTGAGACTTATGGAGGATATTGCAGTTATGTTTAGACTTATGTTAAGTTTAATTGGAGACTTGTGTTGGACAGCTAGACTGTGAGTTATCTTTATGTTGGGACATGGTGTTTAACTATGTTATTTCTTTTATCTTTTATCGTGCCTTATAGTTGTTGTGATTGAGTTGTATTGAGAGATTTTGGAGATGTATATTATTGACAGGTGTTTAGTTATCTAGTATTACTGTGACCTTGACAGCGTTCGACCGTCGATACTGTGGCGTAGGCTGGACGTACCCACGCTCTCATGCCCCTATACCGGGTGCGGGTCGTGACAAAACTTGCCACCCTTACTTAACTCTAAGTACGCCAACTGTATTAAGTCCATAAAACCTATCACATCTATATCACCTCTGATAGGTTTATTTTGAATCTATTACTTGCATCCAAGTGTGCAAGAAGTAATGGATCCACCAAAAGTTTTCCAGCGGAGCAGTTCTCAGGTCCACCAAAAAGCTTTTGTTGAGACTACCCAAAACTTGATTCTTCAGCTAGTGCCTATGTACGGCATTTTTCTTTCTATCCAAGGCATCAGAAAAGCCATTTATCTGTATTCAGGAATCCTGAGTACGCAACATGTAATGGATCCTCAAAAGCTCCCCAGCGGAGCAGTCCTCAGGTCCATCTGTACACTACCGCATGGACCAACAAAAAAACTAGTCTCATTAGACGCTAGTTCACGTCCATATTACCTCTGAGCTATCACCCTAACAGTCTCCCCAGCGAAAAAATCCTCAGGTCTATCGAAGGTCCATATTACCTCTGAGCTATCACCCTAACAGTCTCCCCAACAAAAAAATCAGTCTTATTAGACGCTAGTTCACGTCCATATTACCTCTGAGCTATCACCTCAAACATTAGCAGCATAAAGGCCTGACACAAGGATTATGTCTGACACAGAATCCTGACAAATTTTTTTTTATGAACACAACAAAAGATGTGAGCACACTAAGCGACAAGAAGCTCTCGTCAGACTAATAATGACTTCTGACAAGCGTGCAGAACTACATGTACAAGAACTCATGCGTCCCAGACTCCATGCGCTCCATGCATCTCTGGCCCTATGCGTTTCAGACTCCATGCGTTCCATACGTCTCTGGCCCTATGTGTCCCAGACTCTATGCGTTTCATGCGTCTCTGGCCCCCTGCATTCCAGACTCCATATATTCCATGCGTCTCTAGCCCCCTGCATTCCAGACACCATGCATCTCATGGAAAGCCAGTCCCATCTTGCCGTCGGGTATAAAAAAGGTTCCCGTATGAATCTTTACAATTCCATCAGGAAAATAAATTGGGGACGGTTCATCTCCAAATCGTAGCATGTGACCCTCACAGCAAAAAATAAGTATACAACCCTGAGCTCCCGCTCGAACTTCTTCAGAATCCACTAGATCAGACGGCACCATGAGACGTTATAATGAGCCCAGCTGAGAGCCCGCAACTGCCCCGGAGGATAAGTTTCCTTCTTGGAAACCCGATGGAGGAAGGTGTATGTCGCATATATGTTAAGGTTTTGTCCCAGTTTACTTCCAACGAGAGACCAGGCATCAGTCCTAGCAAGGGGTACGAGGGTGACTCCTTCGTGCTATAAACCCCTATTGTTCTTTCCGGCACCACACCGAGTATTGCCGAGGAGCGCTCCTTGTGTTTCAGGAGTCAAATTCCAGTCCATCTACCGCAGTCCCATCATCACCTTCGGGTCTGACAAATCCAAGTGACGACCGGAGGAAGAAAATATCATCTCCGTTCCACGGAAGGTAAAAGACCAGTTCTTCCTAATATGCCCTATATGATGGCTCCAGCGAGATCTCCATGGTTCATGCTCAAAGGCAGCAGGTTTTTCCTAAGGACCAATTAACCGGAGGGTATGGTGGGCAACATCACTGCAAGTCAAAAAGGACATGGTCAGAATCATCAAGAAAATAAAATTATATATATATATATATATATATATATATATATATATATATATATATATATATATATATATACATATGCGGCCCAGGCACCTATGCGACCGAGTAAGCTATGCAGCATAGGGACCCATGCGGTCGAGTCAGCCATGCGGCATAACTCGTCCATGCCACCCATGCGGTCGAGTCAGTCATGCGGTAGAACTCGTCCATGCGACATAGGCACCCATGCGGCCGAGTCAGCCATACTGCTTAACTCGTCCATGCGGCTAGGTTACCTCTGCGGCAGTGAGTAGTTGGCGCATAAACGTATCACGCTAGCTACACCCTCTCTTGACACCAGGTATCCAATACCTTGAGTTAGCTCAAACCTTGAGATTAACTTATGTATCACAAGTAATACTAATATAACTTAACTAATACAACCTACAACTTCTACTCAAACTAATATATATTAACTTATCTTATACTATCATTCATATTAAACTAACTAACAATACTTACTAACATTAACTAACTTTGAAACTTCTAAAACTTAACTAACATGCCACTGATACTCTCAAGGACACTACTTAACCAATTGATAACTACAACTGATATCAAACCAATCTTCTCCCTTACTTCCCTCTTGCTTAAACCTGGCCATACCCGACCTCCAATTTCTGAGATGCTAAGCATCAGCTCACCCCTTCGAGCACTGTGCTCACTCCCCATCTGGATGTAGGTCGCTACTACTGCTCTATATACTTCTCAGAGTAGTGCTCTAAAGTACGTTGTACTTGATCAGTCCCCCCCCGACTCTGACACCTGCTGCAATATGCTACTGCTCCTTGTGTAACCCCCACAACATAGCAGCTGCTGCTATGTTGCAGTGAGCACCCGACTGCACTGTACAACTGCTGTTGTTGTTCCCTTCAAAACTGCCACTTATCCGACCCCTTATCACCCTCAAGGTCTTGTGTAGACCTGAGAACACGAGTACAGTGAGCTCGTCCCTGTACACCATTTGTTCCCTATCCAACCTTGCCAAACACCACACAAAATACCCTACTTCAGACAGTACTCCCTCCTCTACTATTAATGACTGATACTACAATGATGCAAAGTGTGATATTAAATATACACAAGGCAATATATATATATATATATATATATATATGAACACATATAACCAAAAGGATACATAAATATATATATATCATTAATATACTAATTAAACAAGAGATCAACACTAATTAGAATATCAAATACTCACAAAGCAATAACGCAAACACAAGGAGTGCATCACCCCATGTATCACACTAGATCTATGAGACGCTTATGATACGACCCCAACACAATACCAATTGAATCACTAATGATGTGATCAAGTCTAATATCATAGTTATGAATAATATAAAGTATTAGCTAATCATCTACGTGTTTGTGTCACAATATAACATGTGTAAACCCCCGTATCGGAGAAAAAATTCTAAATCATCTCGTATCACTAAATTGCCATGATACGACCTACACGTATCCAATTTTGGATATGACACTAGTCGCACACAATCAAACACATGTTAATTTGGTCCACTAGACCTATTGACAAAGACATGGAGCACCAATCTTGGATTTCTCCCAAATTGGGTACAAAATACACCATAACTTCTAAAATATAGGTCCCTAGTAGTCAATTCTTCTTTCTATAGGTAGCCCTAGTACATGGAAGAGTTCCTAATGATTAAACTACAGATTTAGAATCTAATTAGAAAGAAAATTCTGAATTGTACCTATTGGGAGATGGATTTCCAATGCAAGTCTCCACTTAGATGCAAAGAGCACTCAACTTATGCAATCTCCTTCTCCTTCTAGATCATTGCCTCCTCCTTCCTTCTAGAGCTTCTAATGGTGAATAATGAGAGTAATTGTAAGGGATTTGGTAAGGAATTGGTAGAGGAAAGGAAATTTTGGGGAAAAATAATTGTAGATCTAAGTTTGAAATGGAAAGAGGGATGAGGAGAGAGAGAATTCCCCCTCTTATGGCCGCCCCTCCTACTTGGCCTCCAAGTAATATATAATATCCAATATACCCCTTGGGGCTTGTCATGAAGAAAATGATTAAGGAAGGAAGAATCCTAATGGTTTGACTAATTAAATCATTAACTTAATGAATTGGGCTAGTTATTGGGCTCAAGTCTAATTAAAATAAATGTTGATCCAAGAGTCAATTTTAAACTAGTTAGGTCCACTAACACAAGTTCAAAAATATAATGTAACATCTAATAATAAATAAATAATATAATAAATAAATATTTAACATGCACAATAATTAATTAATTATGAAATAAATAAAATACCTCTAGTCAGAAAATATGGTAGTGACAAGTCTACCCCCCTTAAAATAATTCTGTCCTCGAAATTCAAAGATTTACTACCCCTAGAAAAGCAAAATATAACAAGAAAGAACATACCTCAAGGCGCAAACAGATATGGGTACCGCCCTCGCATTTCATCCTCCCTCTCCCAGGTAGACTCACCCAGAGAGTGATGCTTTCATGCGACGCATACCAAAGGAATGGTCTGGTTCCTCGGCACTTTCTCTCTCCGATCCAAAATCTCAACTGGTTGCTCTGGATAGCTGAGAGTGGGGCCAAACTCTATATCCGAGCGATCCAGTACGTGACTAGGATCTGCCATGTACCGTCTTAACTGCGACACGTAAAATACGTTGTGTACTTCCTTCAATGCAGGTGGCAAGTCTAGTCTATAGGAAACTACACCGACCCTCTTGAGAATACTGAAGGGTCCGATGAATCGCGGACTAAGTTTCTTGCCTCCACTGAAATAAATCATGCCTCATGTCAGAAAAATCCTCAGAAACACCAAACCTCCATCCTAGAAGAAACACAACCTTAAGAACTTAATCTATAACAAACAATCAATATCAAGCACAAAACAAAATCTAAAAGTATACCTAAAACTCCAAGGGTCTCCGGTGGCTATCAGCCCAATGCCGATGTCTGTCATGTGCCACCTGAAGTCTATCTCTGGTTAGCTTAACCTTTTTCGCTGTACCCACCACTATCTCAGGTCCTAGAAAACTCTTTATCCAATATCGTCCCACGACAAGGGAGTACGACATCTCCGACCGTATAAAGCCTCAAATGGTGACATCTCTATATTGGCCTGGTAGCTGTTGTTGTAAGCAAACTCTTCTAAATGGAGATGGTCCTCCCAAGATCCCCTAAAATATAGTACACAGGTACGCAACATATCCTCGAGAGTCTGAATGGTCCTCTCCGACTGTCCATCTGTCTGGGGTGATATGCAGTACTGAACTTGAGCTGGGTGCCCAAGCTCGCTTGCAAACTCCTCCAGAAATGAGAAGTGAAATATCTATCCCAATCTGAGACTATGCTGACGGGAACCCCATGTATCATGACGATCTGCCTTATATACATCTCTGCCAGCTTCTCCGTAGACAAACCCACCTTGAAAGGCAAAAAGTGGGCCGACTTTGTCAACCTGTCAAAGATGACCCAAATCGCGTATTTTTTTCCTGGAGATCATGGAAGTCCGGATACAAAATCCATAGTAATGTGCTCCTACTTCTATTATGGAATGGGTAATGACTGAAGTAAACCACCCGACCTCTGTCTCTCGGCTTTCACCTGCTGGCACACTAAATATCTGGATTCAAACTGTGCCACCTCCCTCTTCATGCCATACCACCACACACTCTCTCACATATCCTAATACATCTTGTTGGCACCTGGATGCATGGAATACTGAGAGCGACGCGCTTCCTGCAATACCTCATAACGCAGCTCCCTACTAGACACACGGTCTAGTATCGTGCCGCAAAGAACCATCCTCAGCAATGGTGAAATCATCCTCCAATCATGCTCTCACCTGAGCTCTAATGATCCCTAGAGACACATCCTCATACTGGGCTGCCTTGATCCTATCCATCAACTCTTAATGTATCTGCAAATGCCACATATGTATCACAAACCTAAGAACTATTACCTCAATGTCCAAGTTCTCCAGATCCTTGTCATGCCCCAGTCCCAAAATACGTAGGACTAGGAATACGTAACACGCCAGCCGTATGTATACGAACTCCAATATATGGAAACCATATACACACGTACGCTGTACATGAATATCCAATCCACAGTGGTAAATATATGTCACAACAAGTCACACGCAGTTCTATATCTCATCCACAGCACAAATAATAGAATAATAGAAATTAATAAATGAATATCAAAGAAGTAGTCTCAAATAGTAATCTCAAAGTGCAATAGTCGGGTGGAGATAAATCTACTGCAAATTGACTATAATAAACTACTAAAGAGAGAAGAGAATAAACTCTAATATAAGAATAAATGTCTAGAAAAGAATAGCAACTAAAATCTCTAGACAGCTGCAATGAATCACATATAATCAGAAGGTAAGATCTCCTCAGGCTGATAGGTAGCATCAGGTCCAGGTCCATACTCCTGCGGATACTCCTGCTCACCTATATCTGGAAGGGACCAGGTCCTCAGAGGGACGTAACAAGATACAAAAAGTACATGCCAATAAAGTACTGAAAATAAACATCCATTGGGGTCGCCTAACCATCTATGTGAATGCAGTTAAGAACACCTTTCCCTACAAGTGAGCTATCTGGCTGAAAACTGGGATTTGGCATGGTTCTCTTTTGGAGATCCAGGGGCCTAAAAGGCACGTCATCTTTTGAACGCCGGTGGCCCGCCTGATAGTACATAATATATAGTGGTCATCATGACCCGTATCTCCAGCGAAGAATCCGGGCGTACAGGAGAAAAAGTGTAAAGGAGCTCAAATGCGGTACTTGTTGTTCTCCCTACCCAATGCTCTAAGCATGTCATGTCCATGACACGATAAACCTCTAATAACCGCCAGGTCTACTAGCATGCAAAGTTTCTATTGGCAGTTATCCCTATCCGTCGCACGACCTATACGTACCGGGGGCCAGCCGAGTACGCAAGTCCGTGTCCTACATGTGACTCACACTCGTGTAAGAATAGTGTCATGGCCACTGAAACATAAATGCCTCATAAAAATGGGGTAGTCTCATAAAGTAGGTCCAATGCATATACATAAATAAAAATATAGTACGACGACACCGTCGTTGCACCCAAGTTTTCTTGGACGCGCAGTTTATATAGCAGTTAAAATAAATGAACTAAATAAACAAAAAATAAACATGCATGCCTCATATGAAATGTAAATACAGTACAATGGCAAGGTATACTTGCCTGGCAAGAAATCTGTAAAGTGTACGCGCCCAAATGTCAAGGACACTGAACCTGGAACTAAGGACTCCGAACAAACATCTCCGGATGCTGAAATAAACATCACCAACATTTCCGGAATGAGCAAAATAGCTAAAAAGCACATCCCTTTCGTCCAATTTGGACACAGGGGCAAAACGGTAATTTCGGGTAAAAGTGGGATCCACGTGTGGCCCACTTTGCACCGAAAAGCATGCCAAGGGTAACAGTCTCTAAATGGGACAAACTATAGGTCAAACAAATTAAGATGTCAATACGAACCCAACGGTATGTCCAAATATGAATTCCGATGAGCCGAACACTAATTTGTCCAAAAAGTCAATTGTGGGGCCCGCCAATTGGCAATTTGGTCAACTGTCTCAGAATCACGTGAAATTTGGGTCACAGGACCAGCGCGTTACCACGAGTCCAGTGGCGCAAGTTTCGTCGCAATCTGACAAGCGTGCACAAAATACGTGCGAGTTCCACAAAAGTTGCGATACGAAATGTGTCCGCCGATACGGCCTGATTCCGGCGCGTACACGCGTCCGAATCAGTCCCCAAAAATTTTTACGTGTCCGGTTATGTTGTGTGCACCATTGGGTACACTTGGCACACGGTGGGGTGGTCCCGTTTGGCGGGGCGTGCTCCGTTTTCCAACTTTTGGAAAACCGGAAAAAGTGGGTGCACGCAGTTTTGTGACGAATATAGCTATGTCCACAGCAACTATTAGCCTAGGGTTATTTTACAGAAATTAAACTAGGTCAGGTATTCTACAGGTATCAAAAAGAATCACCGAATTCGGATCTCTGTGGTGGGAGATACGAATTCGGCAATATGGGTGGTCATTCTGGAATTCTGTGATCCCAGAATTCTGTCTGTCCGTCCATTTTGGACGCTGATTTACACCTAGGGGCACACGTTTTCCGAGGTTGGCTATAAAATGAATATTGGAGAGGGTTGAGGGGAGATCATACCTATGAAAATGAAATAGCGTTTGGTCGAGCGAGTCGACGGAAAATCGTGCCGGAGCGAAGGTGCCTCGAGTGGGAAACTGTAGTTCGCGAGGTCGGCGTCGACGGGATGGTTGGATGGCTTGGCGGGGCTTCTCTGGCTGCGGTGACGGCTCTTAGATGGGAAGAGGAAGTCTGGAGTTTCTAGGTTATGGTTTTAGAGCTAACTATATATATATAGATATTATATATTAAGAGGGAAAGAGGGGGATGGATTGGACGGATCGCGGGTCCGCGAGTGAAGCAAGGGCTGAAGAGAAGTAAATGGGCGGGTCCTGGGTGTCAAGTTGCTGCGGTTTCCTCCAAAAGCAAGTTGGCTGCACTTGCTAGCAATTGCTTACGTGAAGAATAGCACAAGGTTGCTGAAGCAAAGTTCCTAAGGAACTTAAGTATAATAAGTAGATTATTATTATTATATTAATACTATTATTTTTTTTTCCTTTCTTTCTTAATAAAATATATATACATATATATATATATATTTGTATATACATATATATATATATACTCATAAGAAAATTTATAGCTTAGGGTATTGCACATCGTTAGGCTAGCAACTGCTCAAGGGGTCTCCTACATGGAATAAATTCCGAAAAATTCCTGAAGGTCCCATAAGTCATCTAAGTGCCCGAACACCTAACATAAAAATTATTAAAAATCTATTTCTCCTATTTAGACCTAATTACTACAATTTAATTAATAATTAATAAATAAATGGGTATATACGATTTTCTAGGAAGGGGGGTTTTACATTCTACCCAACTTATAAAAATTTTGTCCTTGAAATTAAAATTAAGCCACGATAGAATTCAAGGATGGTATAAGATATAATTTAACAATGTAAATTCATACCTTGGTCTGCGAATAGGTTCAGAAAACGCTTGCGCATGTCGTCCTCGCGCTCCCAAGTTGATTCTCCTGGCGCGCCATGCCTCCATGCTACGCGAACCAAGGGAATAGACTGGTTCCTCAATACCTTCTCTCGACGATCAAGGATTCCCACGGGTTGCTCTTGGTATGACAAGCTCGGCCCAATGGTGATCTCTGAATGGTCGAGAACATGACTGCTGTCTGCCACATATCGCCTGAGCTGCGACACATGGAATACGTCATGTACTCCCTCCAGTGATGGTGGTAGCGCAAGTCGATATGCCACCTCTCCAACCCTCTCGAGCACGTCAAATGGTCCAATATACCTTGGACTCAATTTGTCGCGCCCTCCGAATCGGATGGTGCCTCTGGTCGGTGATATCCTCAAGAAGACGTGATCGCCCTCTTTGAACTCCAAGGGACGACGATGAAGGTCTGCCCACTGCTTCTGCCTGTCTTGCGCTGCTCGCAAGTGTCCCTGAATCTTCTTGACTGTCTCTACAGTGTTGACCACCAACTCGGGTCCCAAAATCTGACGTTCTCCCACGTCACTCCAACACACAAGAGACCTACATTTTCTTCCATACAATGCTTCAAACGGAGCCATCTGAATACTCGTTTGATAGCTATTGTTGTAAGAAAACTCTACAAGATGTAGGTGGTCCTCCCATGATCCTCCGAAGTCTAACATACAAGCCCTCAACATGTCTTCCAAGGTCTGAATAGTACGCTCTGACTGCCCATCTGTGTGCGGGTGGTAAGATGTACTAAACTTCAGACGAGTACCAAGACTCTCTTGCATACTCCTCCAAAAGTGCGATGTGAAGCACGAATCTTGGTCCGATACAATGCTGACTGGTATGCCGTGCAATCTTATGATCTGCCTCATATATAAATCAGCTAAAGCTTCTGTAGACTGACCGACTCTAAAAGGTATAAAATGGGCTGACTTGGTAAGTCGGTCCACTATTACCCACACTGCATCTCTCCCACTTGGGCTCTTGGGAAAACCCGTGACGAAGTCCATAGTGATGTGCTCCCACTTCCACTCTGGAATCGGAAGTGGTTGCAATAATCCTGCTGTCCTCTGGTGCTCCGCCTTCACTTGTTGACATACCAGACATTTAGCTACAAAATGAGCTATCTCTCTCTTCATCCCATGCCACCAAAAATGTTGTCGTAAGTCACGATACATCTTGGTGCCTCCAGGATGAATAGAATAGATCAAACTATGAGCCTCTGTCATCAGCTCCTGTCGAATCTCTCTATTTGGAACATAAAGACGATCATCACATCGTAATGTCCCATCCTCATGAATGCGCAATTATGTCTGCTCTCCGGCCTCTGTCCTTTCCTTTAGTCTCCTGAATCTGGCATCTGTAGGCAAAGCTGCCTTAATCCTCTCTACCAATGATGATTGAACTTGTAAGTTGGCTAGTGTCCCATCTGCTCCGGGTACTATCACTTCAATGCCAAGCTCTTGCAAGTCCTCCAAAAGTTTCCTCTGTGCTGTCAAGAAGTAAGCTGCTGGCTTCCGGCTTAACGCGTCTGCTACCACGTTAGCCTTGCCTTGATGATAATGTAGCTCTATTTCAAAATCTTTCATCAACTCGAGCCATCGACGTTGCCTCATATTTAACTCCTTCTGCGTGAAGACGTACTTGAGGCTTTTGTGGTCCGTATAGATTTCCACTCGTTCCCCATATAAGTAATGTCTCCATAGCTTCAGAGCAAATACAACGGCTGCAAGTTCCAAGTCATGAGTAGGATAATTCTTCTCATGTACTCTTAACTGCCTAGATGCATATGCAATCACCTTGCCATGCTGCATCGATACGCATCCTAAGCCTTTTCCTGATGCGTCACTATAGATCACGTAACCTCCTGATCCTGACGGAATTGCCAATACTGGTGCTGTAGTCAGTCGCTTCTTCAACTCTTCAAAGGCTGCTTGACACTCGTCAGTCTATATAAATTCTTGATCCTTACAAGTCAGACGAGTCATAGGTGCCGCTATCCTTGAGAAGTTTTCCACAAACCGTCAGTAATATCCTGCAAGTCCAAGGAAACTCCTCACCTCTGCTGCTGATTTAGGAACAGGCCATGTCTCAACTGCTGAGATCTTCTCTGGGTCAACAGAAATACCATCTCCTGTAACAATATGTCCAAGAAATGAAACTCTGTCCAAGAAGAACTCATACTTGCTGAGTTTAGCATATAACTGCTCTCTCTTCAAAGTCTCTAGAATAATCCGCAGGTGCTCCTCGTGCTCCTCGTGGCTCTTCGAATAGACAAGTATATCATCTATGAAGACGACCACGAACTGGTCTAAGTACTGGTGGAAGACTTGATTCATCAAGTCCATGAAGATCGCTGGAGCATTGGTCAATCCAAATGGCATGACCAAAAACTCGTAGTGCCCATATCTTGTTCTGAATGCGGTCTTCGGAATGTTCTGCTTCCGTACCTTCACTTGGTGATATCCCGATCTCAGATCTATCTTCGAGAATACCTTAGCTCCACTGAGTTGATCAAACAGGTCATCAATGCATGGCAGTGGATATTTGTTCTTTACTGTCACTGCATTCAAGGCCCTGTAGTCAATGCACATATGCACTGACCCATCCTTCTTGGGTACAAACAGCACTGGTGCTCCCCAGGGTGATGCACTTGGTCGGATGAAACCTTTCTCCTCTAGCTCTTTTAACTGTGCCTTCAGCTCGTCCATCTTCTTCTTCGCCAGTCTGTAAACATGCGATGCTATAGGTGCTGCTCCGGGTGTTAGTTCAATTAAAAACTCTACGTCTCTATCTGGGGTTAGTCCTGGCAAATCTTCTGGAAAGACGTCTAGAAATTCTGAAATAATAGGGTGTGTAATCCCCCTGATTTTCATAAATTTAAAATTTGGATTTTTCTGAATTTTCTGGGATTTTTGGAATTTTCCAGGATTTTTCTGTAATTAAATACCAGTGTTTTAATTATTAAAAGATTTTTATTTGATATTAAATAATAATAAAATATTATAAAAAAAATAATATTTTATGGTGTAAAATGAAAATCTAGACATAGGGTAATTTTTCTAGAATTTATTGGGCCCTGGATCTATTTTTAAAACTCCTAAAAATAATTACTTATTTAATTATTTAATTAATTAAGGTTTAAAGGATTTTTATTTATTAAATTAAAATTGGAACCGGCCCGGCCCATCCCCTAGCCTAGCGGGTCGGGCGGGTCAGCCCAACCCGCATCCGCCAGCCCGAGACCCGGACCCGATCCCTCTCTCTCCCCCAACCTTTCTTCCCCGACTGATCCTCTCCCCGCCGCCGGAACGGCCGCCGCCGTAGCCCCCTCGCCTACCCAGTCTCCTCCTCTTCTTCTTCCCTCACCCGCCGCCGCTCCGGCGATGCTGACCCTTCCCCTCCCCTCACCGGACGACGGTTAGCCTCCGCCGCAGCCTATAAAACCCTCTCCCCTCGCCTGAACCCGCCCCTCGACCGCCTGTGCTCCGCCCTTAGTCCCGCTCCGGTCACCCGCCGTCAACCCCGCCTCCCGCAGAACCCGGCGCCACCCCGCGAGGCTGCCCAGCCTCCGCCCGAAGACTTCCTCCTCCTTCCCCTTTCTTCTCCTCCTCCCCTGAACCCTAGCCACCTAGTCGCCGTTCCCTGCCACGAGCTCGCCCCACCAGCACCCGGCCGCCTCTGTCCAGCGCCGACTCGCCGCCAGCCTCCGTCGAGCCCAGTCATCTCCGGCGGACACAGGAAGACTCGACACAGAAGACTCCGGTGACACCTAGACACAGAAGCCCCAATTTGGACACGGACACAACCCTAGACGCAGTGGACACAGTGTCGACACGAGTTGGACGCGAGGAATTCACTGATTTTCGACTCTGTTCAGGTATCTGTAACTTTTGACTCGTAGCTCGGAATTCAATTCCGTAAATTGTATCGCGTAGCCTGTATGACCCTCTCGGTGCCCGGACAAACCGCTCGGGGCATCGCGTCCTGTGGTGATCGCACATCGCGATCCAAAAACAGGAAAACCCAGACCCTGATTCACCCCGGAATCGAGTACGCCCCGCCAAACGGGACGACTTGGTCACGTGCGGTCTTCACCGACACGTGAGCATCGTTGATACGGACGTGCGGGATTTCGCAGAAGCTGATTTGGATGTGCGTGCACACCGGAATAAGTGCGTATCCGCGGACATCGTCCCGTATCCGTACTTTCTGTTTCTCGCTGTAACTTAGTGTACACAAGTCAGATCGAGACGAAACTTGTGCCATCGGACTCGTAGCAATACGCTGGTCCTGTGGGTCAAGTTTGGTTCGATTCTGAGAACGTTGACAAAATCGTGTGTCGTGGGCCCCACAGGCTCCATCCGACGGACGATTTTGAGAACGGCTCATCGGAATCCAATTCCGGAAGTTCCGTTGGGTTCGTATCATCGTTCCTGACCTGTTGACACTAAGTTGGACTGTTTTTGAGACCTTTGACCCTGGCGCATTTTTCGGTGCAAAGCGGCCCACATTGGACCCCGCCTTGACCCGAAAATGACGTTTTTGCCCTTGTCTCCAAATTGGACTCAAGGACAGGCGTTCCTAGCTGATTAATATTTTCTGGATCTGTTGGTGATGTCTATTTCAGCAACCGGAGTACTGCTTGGAAATCCAGCTGAAGCCAGAGCAACCTTTGGAACCGAAAATCCAGGCAAGTGTACCTTGCCATTAAATGCAGTATTTAATTCATTTTGAATCTCTTGCTCTAATTTCTGTGACTGTGGTACTTGCCCTATCAAGTAAATTAAACCCAGGACACCTGACACAAGCATGATACAGAATCTTCCTGATTATTCAAGGGGGTTGTATAAGATATAGATTTCATGATTTAAGCTTTAGAACTTAATAAATGACTGACTGCATTAGTTTCAATCTTGCGTAACATGAACATTGAGATCTGTGACGTGAGATTCATTGGGTGGGGAGAGTATTACCATATCAAGGCTGATTATATTATATATATATCTGGTTATCTGGAAGTGTCCTAGTCTCTGACACAGAGCTTTGGCACCTGTACTGGCCCTTCGAGAATCACTGCTATGGTTTCTTATCACTGATCCTGTAGTAGTCTCAGCCTGAGTATGAATAATAACTCTCACTTGCATGATCACTTAGCTGGTTTCAATTATTTACCCAGATTTGTTTGATAGCAACATCGGCATGCCACTGTCTTAAACTTATTAATTATTGTGCTTCTCTTGTGTTTAACATTTTGATTGACTTGCATGCTCATTCACTGTATTATGGCTCGTATTCTTCTGTACCTTGTTACGTCCCGCTGAGGACCTGGTTTTGTTCTCCAGTTATAGCAGACGAGAGCTACCCTGAGGTGTACGGAACAGGGGCACTACTCGGAGCAGTACCTGAACCTGAGGACGAGGTGACCGCTGAGGACTTCTCATGAACAACTGCTTCACCATGCTCAGTCATTTAGTCTTTATTTTCCTGTTTCATTAAACTCACTATTTTCTGTTTAATTGAACTCTTTTCCTGTCTTTGAGAACTTATGTAACAGACTTAATATCGGATTGTTCTCCGATTTTATTTACTTTGTCTGGTTGTAACTTAATATTTCTTTTGCTGAAGTTGATATCTTATATCTGTGGATGAGAATAGTAGACCCCGACTGATGTAATACAGCTTAAGTATGCCCGATGGATCCATTAAATTGGGTTTGTCCATCGGTGCATGCTGCTGGCCATAATCACGCATCCAGTCCCTCGGTATTTTGGGACTAGGGCGTGACATGGTTTTTGTTGTGGCCCATGCAGGTCAACGACTAAATTATTCGGTTTCAACTTAGGGACCGAACAGGCCTGCAATAAGAATATGATAAGTTTTTAGGATCTCATCCACTTGCTTGCAAACGTTCTTGATATCTGTATCGTATTCATTTTTGAATTTGCATCTTGCCTTGATTCCTGTGCGCCTCTTATAGTTTATTTTGATGCAGAGAAATGGATTCACAAACAAATGACGGAACACCAGCAAGGACACCAATAGGTGCTGAAGCCACCTACGGAGAAGATGAAGTAACGCTATTGAGTGGAGATCTCTCTACTCACCGAAGCAGACAAGCAGATCCGCAATCTTCTAGATTTCGGCGTGATGATATTCCACCTCTGCCCCAGTTCACTCCTCAGATGCCTGTCTTCCCACCAGGCCAAGCAATGGACGGACAACAGATGTTCCAGATGTTCTTCGCAATGATGCAAGCTCAGCAACAAGTCCAAACTGAAGCCCAACGTCGAGAAGCTGAGTACTTGAGGAACAGTCTAGTAAATGCACTGGAGCAGGCCAACCTACCAGCTAGAAGGCAACCGACGGGCTCTATCACAGACTTCCGCCAGCTGAAGCCCCGTACTTTCTCTGGCAAGGAAGGACCAACAGAAGTGCATGAATGGCTCACCAACATTCGGCATCAATTAGAAGCAGCTGAGCTTCCACAAGAACGTTGGATGACTGCCGTCAGAATGCAATTGACGGACAATGCTCATCACTGGTGGCTATCCGAAGAGACCAGGCTCGGACCAGACCGAATTACTTGGGAAGAGTTCTCCAGACTCTTCCAGGAGATGTACATACCTGCTATCGCTCGATCTGAACTTCGGGACAAGTTCAATCGCCTCACTCAGGATGCTATGACGGTGGAAGAGTACAACGCCGAGTTCATTCGTCTGAGTCGCTTTGCTCCTACCTTGATCCCTACAGAAGTAGAGAAGGCCGAGAAGTTTTCCGACGGACTCAACATCGAACTACAGAAATTGATTGGATCTGTCGCACCAACTTCGTACACCGACGTCCTTGCTGCAGCTCGACGCATGGAGCGCGTCACCAGGAGAGAAACCAGTCTGAAGAGGCCTTCCACATCAGTACCAGCCAGAGCTAACAATGGAGAAGCTGCCAAGAAACCTCATCTGCATCAAGCACCACAGGGATCTGCATCCAAAACCCTGACTCTTCCTACTTGTTATTTCTGCGGCAAGCTGGGCCATGTTGAGAAGGAGTGTAGACGTAAGCACGGACTGTGCTTAGGTTGCGGATCCAGACAGCATGCAGTGAAGGACTGCCCTGATCGTAGGGAAGCACCAAGGGCGAACCAACAAGCTCTACCAGCACCAGGAGGACAACAACCAAGGCCACCCTTGGCACATCAAGCAGCACCCTACCAGCAAGTCCAGCAACATCAGAGAGCACCACCTCAAGGACGCGGCCAAGTTTTCGCGATGACTGTGGGAGACGCGCAGAACCAAGGAGTTGCTAATGCGAGTAAGTCTTTGTAGTTGTTTCGTTTCTAGCATTTCAGTAGTTTGTGCCTGCTGGTTCGTGACCCCAGACTTGACCTGATAACCTTAACCTGTTAATAATTGATAACTTAGTGTTAACATAGTAATTTTTGAACTTGATAATAACTTAGAATTGTTAACCTGATAAGTTTTGAAAATATAACCTGGTTTTCTAAAACAGTAATTTTCTAAGATTTCCCATATTTGGGAAATTGCATAACTTCTATTGTATAGGGAAATGATTTTTCCTATGTATTCAAGCTCTGAACCATGATTTTCTTTATTGTATTATGATTCGAATAAATTTTGCAACCGTGTCATCTCTGTTGACCGGTTAATCTTTGATTGCGAGGACGCAATCCTCTTAAGGGGGGTATATTGTAATCCCCCTGATTTTCATAAATTTAAAATTTGGATTTTTCTGAATTTTCTGGGATTTTTGGAATTTTCCAGGATTTTTCTGTAATTAAATACCAGTGTTTTAATTATTAAAAGATTTTTATTTGATATTAAATAATAATAAAATATTATAAAAAAAAATAATATTTTATGGTGTAAAATAAAAATCTAGACATAGGGTAATTTTTCTAGAATTTATTGGGCCCTGGATCTATTTTTAAAACTCCTAAAAATAATTACTTATTTAATTATTTAATTAATTAAGGTTTAAAGGATTTTTATTTATTAAATTAAAATTGGAACCGGCCCGGCCCATCCCCTAGCCTAGCGGGTCGGGCGGGTCAGCCCAACCCGCATCCGCCAGCCCGAGACCCGGACCCGATCCCTCTCTCTCCCCCAACCTTTCTTCCCCGACTGATCCTCTCCCCGCCGCCGGAACGGCCGCCGCCGTAGCCCCCTCGCCTACCCAGTCTCCTCCTCTTCTTCTTCCCTCACCCGCCGCCGCTCCGGCGACGCTGACCCTTCCCCTTCCCTCACCGGACGACGGTTAGCCTCCGCCGCAGCCTATAAAACCCTCTCCCCTCGCCTGAACCCGCCCCTCGACCGCCTGTGCTCCGCCCTTAGTCCCGCTCCGGTCACCCGCCGTCAACCCCGCCTCCCGCAGAACCCGGCGCCACCCCGCGAGGCTGCCCAGCCTCCGCCCGAAGACTTCCTCCTCCTTCCCCTTTCTTCTCCTCCTCCCCTGAACCCTAGCCACCTAGTCGCCGTTCCCCGCCACGAGCTCGCCCCACCAGCACCCGGCCGCCTCTGTCCAGCGCCGACTCGCCGCCAGCCTCCGCCGAGCCCAGTTATCTCCGGCGGACACAGGAAGACTCGACACAGAAGACTCCGGTGACACCTAGACACAGAAGCCCCAATTTGGACACGGACACAACCCTAGACGCAGTGGACACAGTGTCGACACGAGTTGGACGCGAGGAATTCACTGATTTTCGACTCTGTTCAGGTATCTGTAACTTTTGACTCGTAGCTCAGAATTCAATTCCGTAAATTGTATCGCGTAGCCTGTATGACCCTCTCGGTGCCCGGATAAACCGCTCGGGGCATCGCGTCCTGTGGTGATCGCACATCGCGGTCCAAAAACAGGAAAACCCAGACCCTGATTCACCCCGGAATCGAGTACGCCCCGCCAAACGGGACGACTTGGTCACGTGCGGTCTTCACCGACACGTGAGCATCGTTGATACGGACGTGCGAGATTTCGCAGAAGCTGATTTGGATGTGCGTGCACACCGGAATCAGTGCGTATCCGCGGACATCGTCCCGTATCCGTACTTTCTGTTTTTCGCTGTAACTTAGTGTACACAAGTCAGATCGAGACGAAACTTGCGCCATCGGACTCGTAGCAATACGCTGGTCCTGTGGGTCAAGTTTGGTTCGATTCTGAGAACGTTGACAAAATCGTGTGTCGTGGGCCCCACAGGCTCCATCCGACGGACGATTTTGAGAACGGCTCATCGGAATCCAATTTCGGAAGTTCCGTTGGGTTCGTATCATCGTTCCTGACCTGTTGACACTAAGTTGGACTATTTTTGAGACCTTTGACCCTGGCGTGTTTTTCGGTGCAAAGTGGCCCACATTGGACCCCGCCTTGACCCGAAAATGACGTTTTTGCCCTTGTCTCCAAATTGGACTCAAGGACAGGCGTTCCTAGCTGATTAATATTTTCTGGATCTGTTGGTGATGTCTATTTCAGCAACCGGAGTACTGCTTGGAAATCCAGCTGAAGCCAGAGCAACCTTTGGAACCGAAAATCCAGGCAAGTGTACCTTGCCATTAAATGCAGTATTTAATTCATTTTGAATCTCTTGCTCTAATTTCTATGACTGTGGTACTTGCCCTATCAAGTAAATTAAACCCAGGACACCTGACACAAGCATGATACAGAATCTTCCTGATTATTCAAGGGGGTTGTATAAGATATAGATTTCATGATTTAAGCTTTAGAACTTAATAAATGACTGACTGCATTAGTTTCAATCTTGCGTAACATGAACATTGAGATCTGTGACGTGAGATTCATTGGGTGGGGAGAGTATTACCATATCAAGGCTGATTATATTATATATATATCTGGTTATCTGGAAGTGTCCTAGTCTCTGACACAGAGCTTTGGCACCTGTACTGGCCCTTCGAGAATCACTGCTATGGTTTCTTATCACTGATCCTGTAGTAGTCTCAGCCTGAGTATGAATAATAACTCTCACTTGCATGATCACTTAGCTGGTTTCAATTATTTACCCAGATTTGTTTGATAGCAACATCGGCATGCCACTGTCTTAAACTTATTAATTATTGTGCTTCTCTTGTGTTTAACATTTTGATTGACTTGCATGCTCATTCACTGTATTATGGCTCGTATTCTTCTGTACCTTGTTACGTCCCGCTGAGGACCTGGTTTTGTTCTCCAGTTATAGCAGACGAGAGCTACCCTGAGGTGTACGGAACAGGGGCACTACTCGGAGCAGTACCTGAACCTGAGGACGAGGTGACCGCTGAGGACTTCTCATGAACAACTGCTTCACCATGCTCAGTCATTTAGTCTTTATTTTCCTGTTTTATTAAACTCACTATTTCCTGTTTAATTGAACTCTTTTCCTGTCTTTGAGAACTTATGTAACAGACTTAATATCGGATTGTTCTCCGATTTTATTTACTTTGTCTGGTTGTAACTTAATATTTCTTTTGCTGAAGTTGATATCTTATATCTGTGGATGAGAATAGTAGACCCCGACTGATGTAATACAGCTTAAGTATGCCCGATGGATCCATTAAATTGGGTTTGTCCATCGGTGCATGCTGCTGGCCATAATCACGCATCCAGTCCCTCGGTATTTTGGGACTGGGGCGTGACAGGGTGATAGACAACATCGTCCATTGCGAGCTGCATACCATCAAGGATTTCTGTGGATCCTCGGGTAAACTCAAGTTCAGGCTGGCCTGGTACCTTAAAAAGAATGCTTCCTCCAAAGCAATCGAAGAAAGCGTGGTTCTTGCTCAGCCAGTCCATTCCAAGCACAATATCAAAAGACGGCATAGGAAGGACTAAGAGTTGGGCATTCATCTCCCTGCCACGAATCACTATAGGACCCGTTCTACAAACTCGACTAACTGGTACAACTCCTCCTCCGGTAAGTATTCTAAAACAACTAGATAATGGTGTAGAAGCAATATTGTGTTTGGCAATAAAACTAGATGATATGAATGAGTGGGTGGCTCCCGTATCAAATAATGTCACATCAGGAAAAGTAAAAGCAAGGGTAATACCTGCTATGACATCCACCTCATGATCCAGGTCATCTACCTCCAATGCAAAAGCTCTCCCGTTCCTCTGTGGCTATCCATGTCCGGTCCTCATATACTGCTCCTCCTGAGTGGGTAGCGGGGGTCCTCTCTGAATTCCTCTTGTTGCTGGGGGACGGGGTGCTCCCGGTCCGGTCATCTGTTGGGCTGGCTTCGGTGCTGGAAGCGCTAGTCTCTGAACTGGTGGTGGGAGTGTCGATGTCTGCATTGGGCAGTCTCTCGCCATGTGTTGTCCGGAGCCACATCTCATACACTGACCCAAGCGAGTCCGACAATCCCTCAAAATATGTCCGATCTTCCCATAATAATTATATTAGGGTTTTTCTGGAATCTGGTACGGTCCTGCTCGGTGTTGCTGATGCTGTTGTGCCAAAGGACGTCTGATAGGTCCTCCCTGTGGTGTCCTGGCTGGTCTCTGCTGTATCCTTGCTGTTCCTTGTTGTGTCCTCAGCTGACCTCCTCTTCCTCTGCTAATGGTTTCCTGAAATCTGGCCTCTGTCAGTAGTTCAGCATAAGAGACTCGGGACTGCGAGCTTGTATAATGTTGAAGCTCCTGGGTCAGTCCTCGATAAAATCTCTTAGCCTTAGCCAAGTCATTTGGTATCAATGCAGCGCCATATTTGCTGAGTCGACTAAACTCGACATCATACTCGTCCACGGTCCGGTTCCCCTGCTCTAAGTGAAGAAACTGATCATACAAGGTGTCCCTGACAGTGTCCGGGAAGTACTTTCCCTCAAAGTACTCCAAGAACCCAAGTCTGGTAAGTACCCAACTGGCGCTCCATGGATTCCCACCAGTGATGGGCATTACCATCTAGAAGCGTCCGTACACCCGTCATCCATAGGTCCGTGGGTAACTGCGATGCCTCCAGTAGCTTCTGTGTGTGAGTGATCCAGCTGGTGGTCTCCTCCGGGCTCTCAGTGCCCTTGTACTGCCTTGCACCCATCTGAACAAAATCCTTTACTGACCCAACCTTAGCTCGAGGTACTGGAGCTAGTGTTTGGGCTGGTACAGTAGCATGTGCAGCCATCCTCTCCAGTGCTACAAAAAATTCTTGCCTCTGCTCGACTGCCTGCTGCCTCTGCTCGGCTGCCTGCTGCCTCTGTTCCTGTATCATCATCTGAAAGAATTGGAATATCTGCGCCTGGCCATCTTGCGGTACTGAGGCAGGTGGAAGGTTCCCAATAGGTGAAGCGGGAAGATCAGATGGAACTGGGGTGTGAGTCTGTCCATCTGGCCTCGGAAGCCTAGGAATCGTTGGGGTCCCTCCTTGAGTCTGACCATTGACTCCAGAAGTTGCGTCGCCATCAGCGGCAGTACGTCCATTCTGCAAATCCATCTCTCTGCAGTTGACGTACGAAACGATTAGAAAAAGTATAGGAATCAAACAGGATGCAAGTATTAAATAGGAAGGATGAATTTCAATCAAGCGTGGATGAGATCCTTATACCCTATTCCTATTACGCAGGCTTGTTCGGTACAGTTACGTAACCGCGATAATATATTCTTGACCTGGATGGGCCACCACAAAAATATGTCATGCCCCAGTCCCAAAATACGTAGGACTAGGAATACGTAACACGCCAGCCGTATGTATACGAACTCCAATATATGGAAACCATATACACACGTACGCTGTACATGAATATCCAATCCACAGTGGTAAATATATGTCACAACAAGTCACACGCAGTTCTATATCTCATCCACAGCACAAATAATAGAAGGATGGAAATCAATAAATGAATATCAAAGAAGTAGTCTCAAATAGTAATCTCAAAGTGCAATAGTCGGGTGAAGACAAATCCACTGCAAATCGACTATAATAAACTACTAAAGAGAGAAGAGAATAAACTCTAATATAAGAATAAATGTCTAGAAAAGAATAGCAACTAAAATCTCTAGACAGCTGCAATGAATCACATATAATCAGAAGGTAAGATCTCCTCAGGCTGATAAGTAGCATCAGGTCCAGGTCCATATTCCTGCGGATACTCCTGCTCACCTATATCTGGAAGGGACCAGATCCTCATAGGGACGTAACAAGATACAAAAAGCACATGCCAATAAAGTACTAAAAATAAACATCCATTGGGGTCGCCTAACCATCTATGTGAATGCAGTTAAGAATACCTTTCCCCACAAGTGAGCTATCTGGCTGAAAACTAGGATTTGGCATGGTTCTCTTTTGGAGATCCAGGGGCCTAAAAGGCATGTCGTCTTTTGAACGCCGGTGGCCCGCCTGATAGTACATAATATATAGTGGTCATCATGACCCGTATCTCCAGCGGAGAATCCGGGCGTACAGGAGAAAAAGTGTAAAGGAGCTCAAATGCGGTACTTGTTGTTCTTCCCACCCAATGCTCTAAGCATGTCATGTCCATGACACAATAAACCTCTAATAACCGCCAGGTCTACTAGCATGCAAAGTTTCTATTGGCAGTTATCCTTATCCGTCGCACGACCTATACGTACCGGGGGCCAGCCGAGTACGCAAGTCCGTGTCCTACATGTGACTCACACTCGTGTAAGAATAGTGTCATGGCCAATGAAACATAAATGCCTCATGAAAATAGGGTAGTCTCATAAAGTAGGTCCAATGCATATACATAAATAAAAATATAGTACGACGACACCGTCGTTGCACCCAAGTTTCCTTGGACGCGCAGTTTATATAGCAGTTAAAATAAATGAACTAAATAAACAGAAAATAAACATGCATGCCTCATATGGAATGTAAATACAGTACAATGGCAAGGTATACTTGCCTGGCAAGAAATCTGTAAAGTGTACGCGCCCAAATGTCAAGGATACTGAACCTGGAACTAAGGACTCCGAACAAACGTCTCCGGATGCTGAAATAAACATCACCAATGTTTTCGGAATGAGCAAAATAGCTAAAAAGTATATCCCTTTCGTCCAATTTGGACACAGGGGCAAAACGGTAATTTCGGGTAAAAGTGGGGTCCACGTGTGGCCCACTTTGCACCGAAAAGTGTGCCAAGGGTAATAGTCTCTAAATGGGACAAACTATAGGTCAAACAAATCTAGATGTCAATACGAACCCAACGGTATGTCCAAATGTGGATTCCGATGAGCCGAACATTAATTTGTCCAAAAAGTCAACTGTGGGGCCCACCAATTGGCGATTTGGTCAACCGTCTCAGAATCGCGTGAAATTTGGGTCACAGGACCAGCGCGTTACCACGAGTCCAGTGGCATAAGTTTCGTCGCAATCTGACAAGCGTGCACAAAATACGTGCGAGTTCCACAAAAGTTGCGACACAAAATGTGTCCGCGGATACGGCCTGATTCCGGCGCGTACACGCGTCCGAATTAGTCTCCACGAATTTTCATGTGTCCGGTTATGCTGTGTGCACCATTGGGTACACTTGGCACACGGTGGGGCGGTCCCGTTTGGCGGGGCGCGCTCCATTTTCCAACTTTTGGAAAACCGAAAAAAGTGGGTGCGCGCAGTTTTGTGACAAATATAACTATGTCCACAGCAACTATTAGCCTAGGATTATTTTACAGAAATTAAACTAGGTCAGGTATTCTACAGGTATAAAAAAGAATCACCGAATTCGGATCTCTGTGGTGGGAGATACGAACTCGGCAATATGGATGGTCATTCTGGAATTCTGCGATCCCAGAATTCTGTCTGTCCGTCCATTTTGGACGCTGATTTACACCTAGGGGCACACATTTTCCGAGGTTGGCTATAAAATGAATATTGGAGAGGGTTGAGGGGAGATCGTACTTATGAAAACGGAACAGCGTTTGGTCGAGCGAGTCGACTGGAAATCGCGTCGGAGCGAAGGTGCCTCGAGTGGGAAACTGCAGTTCGCGAGATCGGCGTCGACGGGATGGTTGGATGGCTTGGCGGGGCTTCTCTGGCTGCGGTGACGGCTCTTAGATGGGAAGAGGAAGTCTGGAGTTTCTAGGTTAGGGTTTTAGAGCTAACTATATATATATAGATATTATATATTAAGAGGGAAAGAGGGGGATGGATTGGACGGATCGCGGGTCCGTGGGTGAAGCAAGGGCTGAAGAGAAGTAAATGGGCGGGTCCTGGGTGTCAAGTTGCTGCGGTTTCCTCCAAAAGCAAGTTGGCTGCACTTGCTAGCAATTGCTTACGTGAAGAATAGCACAAGGTTGCTGAAGCAAAGTTCCTAAGGAACTTAAGTATAATAAGTAGATTATTATTATTATATTAATACTATTATTTTTTGTTTCCTTTCTTTCTTAATAAAATATATATACATATATATATATATTTGTATATACATATATATATATATACTCATAAGAAAATTTATAGCTTAGGGTATTGCACATCGTTAGGCTAGCAACTGCTCAAGGGGTCTCCTACATGGAATAAATTCCGAAAAATTCCTGAAGGTCCCATAAGTCATCTAAGTGCCCGAACACCTAACATAAAAATTATTAAAAATTTATTTCTCCTATTTAGACCTAATTACTACAATTTAATTAATAATTAATAAATAAATGGGTATATACGATTTTCTAGGAAGGGGGGTTTTACAATCCTCCAACAAATACGGGTCCTGCGTCAAGAACATAGCTACCAGATACCTTCTCAAAGCATCGACAACTACATTGGACTTCCCTGAATGATATTGTAAGGATATATCAAAATCCTTCATCAGTTCCAGCTACCGATGCTACCTTATATTCAGCTCTTTCTGAGTAAATACGTACTTCAACCTCTTGTGGTCTATGAAGATCTCCATATGCTCTCCGTACATATAGTGTTTCTACAACTTCAAGGCAAAGATGACCGCTGGAAACTCCAAATCATGGGTAGGATAGTTCTTCTCATGAGTACATAATTGCCTGGATGCATTGGAAATCATCTTCCCATTATGTTGAAGAACATAACCCAAATCTTTCTCCGATGCATCACTATAGAAAGTGAAACCTCCAGACCCTGATGGCAACGTCCAAATAGAAGCAGACGTCAACCTCGTCTTTAATTCCTCAAAATCAGCCTGGTACTCCTCTGTCCAAATAAACTCTACGTCCTTTCTGGTGAGTTTAGTCATTGGCTCAGCAATCCTCGAAAAATCTTGCACAAACTTGCTGTTGTAGCCTGCCAGACCCAAAAAACTCCTGATCTCTGCCACTGAACTCGGGGTCTTCCAAGACTCCACTGTTGTGATCTTCTTTGGGTCCACCAAAATTCTATCACCAGTCACAACATGTCCTAAGAACTCCACCTTGTCCAGGAAGAACTCGCACTTGGACAGCTTCTCGTACAGGTTCTTCTTTCTCAGCACCTCCAAAAAAATTTGCAAATGCTCCCCGTGCTCCTCTGACGTCTTCGAGTATATAAGAATCTCATCGATGAATACCACAACGAACTTGTCAAGGAACTGGTGGAAAACCTTGTTCATCAAATTCATAAATACCACTGGGGCATTAGTCAACCCAAACGGCATCACCATAAACTCGTACGGACCATACTGAGTTCTAAAAGCAGTCTTTGGAATGTCCTCCAGCTTCACTTCCACCTGGTGGTAGCCTAATCTCAAGTCTATCTTGGAAAACATATTGGCACCACTCAACTGATCGAACAGATCATCAATCCGTGGCAGTGAATATTTATTCTTGATAGTGAGATTATTCAATGTCCTGTAATCGATGCACATGTGCACCGATCCATCCTTCTTTGGTACAAATAATACCGAAGCTCTCCACGGTGAAGAACTGGATCTGATAAACCCATTATCCTGTAGTTCATCCACTTGCTTCTTCAGCTCGACCAGCTCTTGTTCACTCTATAGACATGTTGTGAAACCAGCTCTGTACCTGGCACCAAATCTATAGAGAACTCAACATCTCGACAACGTATCGGGATTATGGTTTATAATTGGTCCAGAATAGGCCCTCTATCCGCCTATTATCTGACTACCAGGAAAAATATCCAAGAACTCTGCTATCAAGGGATGCGACAACTCCCTGTCTTCCACCATAGCTCCACAGATAATGTCTTCTCCCTACTCCGAAGCTCCTCTAGCAAACTCAAACTCTGGATCTTCTGACGGGCTAAACAAAACTCTAGCTCCTCTATAATCTATATTAGCTTGGTGCCTACTCAACCAATCCATCCCGAGTATAATATCGTAGCTCGGAAGTGGCATTACAAGTAGACACGCACTCAGCTTTCGGCCTCCCAGAGTAAATCTCTGATCCTTGTAAATATTACTAACCAGGATAATGCCTCCTCCGGTCATGATCTTACAAGTCCTAAGCAAAGACTCAGCTAACAAATGATGCTTCATAGCAAAAGAAACCGATACAAAACTATGCGAAGCACCTGAATCAAATAATGCTAAAGCTGGAATAGAATCAAGGAGAACAGAACCTGCGATGACATCTCCGGTGGGCTCAGCCTCCTCGACCGTCATAGCAAACGCTCGTCCCTGAGGTGCACCTCCCTGATGCTGGTGATGGGCGTAACGCTACTGCTGGGTCGGAAGCGGCGGTCCCCTCGGCTGTACTACAGGTGGCCTCGCATGTGCTCTCTGAGCTGGAGCTACTCCCTGAGCTGCACGATGAGGGTTGGAAGGACAATCTCTCATCTGATGCCCCTATATGCCATAATACAGACAAACTTCCAACCTCTTGCTGCAAACTTTCCAGATATGGTTGGGCTTCTTGCAGTATTGGCAGGAAGCGTGGTGTGAGTATTTCTGCTACTGCTGTAGTGCCTGGTGAACCGGTGCCCTAGATGGAGCCTGGTACTATTATAGCTGCTAAAAAGTCCTAGACTGGAGATGAAGACGCTTCGCAGGTACTATACTGCTACTAGCCCCCACAAAAGAATCGCAGTCTCTCTTGGGCTTCAAGCTCAACTCCCGCTCTACCTTGCGTGCCTCCGCAAGTATATCAGAATACATCTCATAGAAAGATGGAATAAGAATCTTAACTTCCTACTTCAGACCCTCGCGAAAGCGGATAGCTCGAACCTCTGGCTCCCTCACCAAGTACTCCGTAAATTGGCTCAACCTCCCGAACTCTGCGGCATACTCTTCCATGGACATGTTCCCCTGAGTAAGGATATTAAACTACCTCCCTAAGTCTAATTTGTCTGCCCGAGCAAAGAACTTCCTCTTAAAGAGGTCCTTAAACACCTCCCAAGACTGCCCTGCATCAGCAAGAAGTGGCTCATTCCTGAACCAAGTATGGACGATGTCGAACAGCTGAAGTCCTACTGTCTCAACCTTCATATCCTCAGCAAGACAGGACACCCTCATGAGACGCTCGATATCCTCGAGCCAATCATTAGCGTAGATGATGCCCTCGATCCCCTTAAAGGCCAATCATTAGCGTAGATGATGCCCTCGATCCCCTTAAAGACCCGAGGTTCCAGCTTCTTGAAGTCATGGATATTACCCGGCCGAAGCTGGGCAACCTGAGGTACAATCTGCTGGCGGACTGGAGCTCCTTTCTTTACTGCAGCAAGGGAAAGCTAATTATCACTCTCAATACCCTGTCGTAACACGTCGGTCTGCCTCTGGTGAGCCTCAGACTGTGCCCTTTGAGCCTCCATCATCTCTCGAAATAATGCGAACATCTGTGTCGCATCTGTCGACACGGGAGGTGGAGGTGGAAGTCCCTCGGACATGGCTGGAGAAGTCCTCCGTACTCGAGGTGGACCCCCGAATATAGCCGATACGTCAATCACCGAAGAAGTGACTGGTGCAGGCTCTCGGGAAGTCGCAGATCCCTCAGAAGCTGCTCCTCTCTACTGTGATCGAGTCTTAGGCAGCATCCTGAGGCAAAATAAAAGTAAAGAATCAATATAGCGCAAGGTAGAATATATTCAAAGAAGGACAGTTAAAGCTCAATTATCAAATATCAAAGGAGAATAATTGAAATAAACAATATAGTTTTTCCTAGATATGATCAATTATTTTGAGCCTATAGCCTATATCCTAAAACAGGCTCGTAATAGCACTAAAATCAGAGCACCACTACTAATTGCACTAATTATGACCTCAAGGACCTGCATGGGCCACCACTAATAATGTGTCACAATCCACACTCGTTGTAGGGGCATGAGTACATAAACGACACCCAGCCTACGTCACAGCATCGGCGGTAGAACGTTGTTTGGATAAAATATACTATCTAGCAATAATGATCATCAAGATATATAATTCCACCAATGATAATATAAATACTCAATCACAGAACTATAAGATAGAACAATCGCACGAACAAGATATAAAGAACTAAAAATTCAAGATATAACTTACTAGACAGAAAAAATATCCAATGAGCCACCAAAAATAACATAAGACTAACTGTCTAAAGCTGGAGACAAATCCAGTACAAAATAAGCATATATACTGAGTTACTGGTAAAGTATCGTCTGTCTCAACCGGGATGAGTCCCTCCTGAGCCACAGTCTCTAGATCTAAGCTAACTATGTCCTAAGGCCCATAGTGAGTGAGATACCACTCTTCAGTGTCATCTGAAAAAATATATCCTGTCAGGATTGGAGCAAAGTACACCTCTAACAGTAGTTTCAATAAAAGATAAAGACTATATAACAGTAAATAGGGAGCATATACAAGATGAATTGTGCATGGTAGAAATATACATGAATAAAGAAATACGAAAAATATATACAAGAGGTACGAACATTATATATGAAAATAAAGAGATACAACTATCTAAGTGAGTGAGTACTAGTGACGACATATGATCGGCTTGGGTACTGCTCAAGAACTACGGGCCTGGTTAATCATACGTGCGGTGTATGAGTAATACTATACAAGAAAATCAAGAACTACAGGGTATAATCACATATCTATACTACATACTCTCCGTCCCCGACTGATATAATGGATCCAACCATGACACGCTATGATACGGGATTCCATGAGAAGGGAGCTAATCTTCTGATGAATCAGTGTCCATATATATACAAGAACAACGGGGATCGCACAAGAAATACGCCAGGAACTACCAGGAATAACTTCTCATGACAGGATCCAGGAATACCAATTCGTGAAACCAAGTATCAGGAAAATCAAGGATATCTACACTAAATACAAGAAACATAGATGATATCATAAATGAAAAACTATCAAAGAATATACTCGCCTGAAATTCGGTGAACAATATCAAAGATATCCGAAACGGTACATCGGAGACCTAAATATGGAATATTATATCAATACAAGGTTTTAAAATGAATACAAGTTAAACTAGTCCAAATCTAGGTCTTAAAGTTATTTCTAAGTCAAAACAGTCAAACTAGGTCAACTCTAGGTTAAACTAGTCAAACTTGATCAAACTAACTATTTCTGGGTTGTATGAGCCCACTTCTAGGTTATTGGGTCCATACCTTACTTATCTAGGTCATACTAGCTACATTAGGATACTAGAGTATCAACACTATTTCGTATCATAAGATACGTAGATAGTATATAAGAAATATAATATACACGTATAATATATATTAATATCTCCTAGCTAAACTAGCACTAAATGGATACCTTCGATTTGAGCCAACACGGTATCACGCTAGCTACACCCTCTCTTGACACCAAATATCCAGTACCTTGAGTTAGCTCAAACCTTGACATTACCTTATGTATCACAAGTAATACTAAACTAACTTAACTAATACAACCTACAACTGGTACTCAAACTAATATATATTAACTTATCTTATGCTATCATTCATATTAAACTAACTAACAATACTTACTAACATTAACTAACTTTGAAACTTCTAACACTTACCTAACATACCACTGATACTCTCAATGATACTACTTAAATAAACTAATTGATAACTACAACTGATATCAAATCACTCTTCCCCTTTACTGCCCTCTTGCTTAAACCTGGCCATACCTGACCCCCAATTTTTGATATGCTAAGCATCAGCTCACCCCTCCGAGCACTTACTCACTCCCCATCTAGATGTAGGTCGCTGTTACTGCTCTATGTACTTCTCAGAGCAATGCTCTAAAGTGCAATGCACTTGATCAGTCCCCCCCCCAACTTCTACACCTGCTGTAATGAGCTACTGCTCCCTGTGTAACCCCCACAATATAGCAGTTGATGCTATGTTGCAGTGAGCATTCGACTGCACTATACAGCAGATGCTGTTGTTCCCTTCAGAACTTTCACTTAACCGACCTCTTATCACCCTCATGGTCTTTTGCAGACCTGAGAACACGAGTACAGTGAGCTCATTGTAGAAGCATAAAACACTACAGGCCGTATAGAGCTTATGCCGCATAAAACATGATAGATGCGGCCAGACCGAAGCCGCATAATAGCCTCTATACGACATGAACAATCAACTTGTAAAGAAGCCACATGCGACCTGATCAACCAAGTCGCAGTGAAGCCGCATAGCATATTATATGCGGCCTGAACGACCACAGAGCAGGGGATCGCATAAAAAACCCTGACACAGATCTCCATGTCTGTCAGAAGCTCTGACACCTCACTCATTGTCACCCCCACGTTTCGGATTAGGGGTATTTTCGTATTTTTATAATTAATGTGTAAATAATTGTATAATATTTAATTATAATTAATTGCCGTAATTTTATTTAATTATCACGTCTTACCGTTGCTTCGATATTTGGAGCGCTACCCTATCTTTTGTCTTCCAACAGATTTTACAACCTTGCCCTAGACATCAGATCTTTTTGTAACTCATAATTATGCTCTACTTTGCTTCATTTTAGCCGCACAATATTCGTCGAGGACGTTTATTTAATTTCTAAATAAATTTCAATTTTGTATCGTTGTGCGTTCCAATCAAAATTGGAGACAATCTTGAACCATTTTTCGTGCAACCCAAATTAGGGTAATATTCTGTTCTGAGTCTTCTTCACTAATGATATTTGTGTCCTAACCTAATTTTGGCCTCATTTACTCCTAATTAATTTTAGAACGCCAATTGTATCTAATTTTAATTAATTAAATCCAGAAACCTACTTCTGTGCAATTTTCTAATTTGTTGGGGACTTAATTGCAAAATTTCAATGATGTGTCACCATCATATTGGTTTAACCCAAATGAAGAAACAACCCCCTTCTTTGACTAGTCAACCAAAACCCCTCTCTCCTCCTTTTGTTTGCATTTTTCTCCATGTTGAATCTAGGCCTTCCATTTTTGAATAGAGTCATCATCACCACACAACATCCTCTCCATTATATAAATACACCTCAACCCTTTTCCCAAAGCAACCCCATCCCAAGACTTGGCCGGCCCTAATTCCTAGGGGGTCACATCATCTCCTCCTACATACAAAAATCCACCCTCTCCATATAATTTCCTCACAAAAACTCAACACCTTCACCAACACCAAACCAACCCTAACCTCCTCTTTCCACTGTTCATCGAGCACCTCCCCTCAGCTCCGGCCGACCCGCCGGAGCATCACGCCGCTCCACCACTGCGCTTCGGCGAGCTACTACAGCTCCCTCCGGTGCAGCCCCGCAGTTCGGCCATTGATTCCGGTGCAGCTCTGCTCATCCCGAGCTCATCCCCTCCGGCGAGCTATTCCACCACCTGGCCTCCCCATTCTCCGAGCAGCCACCCCGAGTCCCGGTCTGCTGTACCGACCCCGCTCCACTGTTCTTCCTCTTCCGGTCATGACTCCGACGAGCTCGCCACCTCCTTCCCAGGCGTTCATCCGGCCCCCTCCGGCCATCCTTTCATATTTCCGAGCTCCCGCTTCTACTCCACCCACACGACATCTCCTCCGGCCACAGCTGCAACTTTCCGCACCACCGCTGCAACTCCCTGCTCCTTCCCTCTCCTCTCCCCGCCGAGCTTCCCTGCTCCGGCACAGTCCCGCAACTTCTCAGCCGCCTTCCCCGCTGCCATTGCCACCCTCCTCTTCCCCGTCGACCACCTTCCCACCACTGCACTCGACGAGCCGCCGGCCTCGCCACGAATTCCACCACCACCATCATCATCAACTCCACCACACCGAACCACCACTGCAACCTTCTCCGGCTCTCCCCGACCTCGTCACCAGCCTCCTCCCTACCCCGAGCTCATCCCCGACCGCTCCCCACTTCAGCCGGCCTTAGCCCCGAGACACCACCACCATCACCACCATTAGAACCACCGTACACCACCGACCTATCATTACTTCCACCACTGCTGTCAGCCACTACTGGAGCTCCACCCTGACCTGCTCCCTTCTCCGTCGAGCACACCGGAGCCCGACCTCTCTGTATCCCATCTTTCCCGACGAGTCAGCATGACTCATCCCGAGCTTGTCATCAGCAGCAGCAGTACCACCACCTCGTCGACGACGTCTTCTCCGTCGTCGTGCGCAAGTACGGTCCCCCTCGTGTACGTACGTATTTATGAATGTATGTATTTAGTATGTATTTAAGATATATAATTGGTATATGTATATATATATATATATATATATATATATATATATATATATATATATATATATATTTCGTATATGCATTTAGTATATTCTTAATATCTAGTAGTATGTATATGTATACATAGTATAAATTCAATTAGTAAATTAGTATTAGTATATGTATGGGCTTAAGCGTATTTTGGTACATGTAAACATATATATGTGTAGTATATGTTTGGTAAAAAAAATATTTGGTATATATATATATATATATATATATATATATATATATATATATATATATAGCATAATATACGTTAATACGTATGTTTTGATATATATAAATATACATGTATACAAGTATATAGTATATATATTTTTATTGGTACATATATATATAAGCTTTTTCTCAAACTAATAGATATATAATTAAATATATTTTGGCATACATATGATGTATATATATATATATTGTATTGTTCAATTGGTATAGTATAGTATGTACATATGTTTAGTATGAGTACATTATTCAATATGATGTATATATATATATATATATATATATATATATATATATATATTGTTCAACTATATATTATATATATATTGAGTATTAATGTTTATAATTAATAATATGTATATTTATATATGTATCTCTACTAGGTAGCCGAGTGTAAATACGGATACCCCGTAACTACACATGACCTTGTGACCTTGTGAACTGATAGTGGACTACCACATGTACACTGACGTACTGGCGAGCCCCGCATTATTTTGACCGTCTGTCTTGCACAGCAATCACAGACGCGACGCCCGTGCAACTTGACGCACACCGACCCTAGTTGACCAGTATCATACCTAGCGTAGTCCCGAGTTCAGTGTATTTTGATTATGTGATTAGTGTAATGTCTGATACAATGTTGTATTATTTATGATATGTCTATAGGACTGTTGGTTCATCCAGACGATACTCTGGAACAGGATATTTGTGTTACCAGCTAAGGACCCAAGGCGAGTACATTCTCTGATAATTTTTCTAATTATTTGATAATATCTATAATTCCAGTATCTAGAAATGTTACATCTGATTCTTGACACTGTGCTACACGGACTAGTATATAGATTGGACCTGCAATCATGAGATGTTACATTGATGATATATTGCTCGTGTATCGTGATATGTCGTGATTGGATCCACTATACTAGTTGGGGGCGGGGGAAAGTATTAGTAGATTATGTGATCATACCCAACTCTACATGCATCATAGCTCACCCCATATCTCACGTCGGGTGCGGCCTGACCATTACATGCCTCATAGCTGTTATATATGATTAGCCTGACCTCTACATGTATCATAGCTAACCAAATGGTTAGCCTGACCTTACATGAATCATAGCTAATCATATGTAGCCAGCCTGATCCTGTCCCAAGCCGATCACATGATAGACTAATATTCCAAACACTTAGAATAGTTACAGTTCTCTACTTTAGATCATATACTACATCACCGTATATGATATTGTACCTCATTCTTTTCGTTTCATATATGCATTGACTGTTCCATATTGTCTATATTGCCTGTCTCTTTACATTGCCTGTATCTTTACTTTGCCATTGCATTTATTTTATTGCCTTCTCTCAGTATATAGCATTATCTGTTTATTGTTTTATAGCACTTATCAATTAAATAGAAATATTATTTGAGATGTACTTTGCTCCTTCCTGACTGGAAAATATTTTCCAGACTATGCCTTAGAGGAACTGGTGTCCGACATTTATGGACCACAGGGTGAGTAGCTGCAGTCTTGGACTTGGTAGTTCAGTTGTGATTCCGGGAGGTTTAGCCGGAATCACTAGTTATCTACTTAGTTCTCTTAGCATATTATTTTTGGTACCGGATTTGTCTCCGGCAAACTTATTTGGGACTTGGATTATATTGTTGAGTTAGACTATTCTATTTTAGACTTGTGTTGCATCTTACTTGTTTCTTCGAGATCTTATCGTGCGGTAGTTGTGATTGAGTATATCGTTCATATTATATTGTGGTATCCGTGTCTCCTCATGGAGTCGGATGCTCGTGTGAGATTGTTTAGATAGCATCAAGACCTAGACAGCGTTCTACCGCCGATGCTGCGGCGAGGCTGGACGTACCCACGCACTCGTTCCCCTATACCGGGTGCTGGTCGTGACACTCATCACCCTAAGATGCTTCAAAAATTTTGCAGACGATGACTCAATAAAAGACAATAAGTCACATCAGTGCATTAATTGCCTCGACAGACGGACCATGCCACGTATCCTACGCATGCGTCTTCAAGACCCATGCGACTTCAACATCATGCAGCCAAAGTGTCCACTTGACCAAGACCAAACAAGTGTACACATGCGGCTTCAAGACCCATGCGGCCTCGTCCACATACGGCCAGAGAGTCATTCCGACCAAGGCCAAACATGAGATTCTATGCGACTATAACAGTATGTGGATCTCGACTCAGAAGATTTTTTATTACAACCGGAGACAATTTCTCGCATAGTTAGTGTTGACCAAGTATCCAATTGACCGAGTTATGCACTCAACAGCCCGAGATCTCGTCAAACATAAAATCCTAACCAAGTCCACGTGGCGACTTGCCAACACCATGCGGCAATAGTTACAACCGCATTTTGTTGAATGAGCCTTATGCGGCCACCAAACAGAGGCATATGCGACACTCATAGCCCATCAGCACAATGCCTATAAATAGGAGAAACTGGAATGTTCTAAAGGTCAGTTTTTTCTGCTTCAGAGAGAGACCGAACCAAAGGATCGGGCTGGCTATCTGTGGATTCACACTAAAACCAAGGAGAGAAGTTTCGGCGTCTGGATCGTCTACGGAGTAAAGAGAGTTGCTATACTCCTAACCCTCCATTTCCACCCCCCGGATTAAAACAAATTTGTACTTAGATTTTCTCTTAGGACTCTTCTCTGTGCTCTCTAGTTTGTTAATCAAAATTAAGTCCTCTTAGTTCTTCCTTTTGATTTAAATGATAAACACGATGGCGACTCTGCTGGGGACCGAATTCTCTTTTGTTGAGAAATTGGTGACACAATCCAACGTGGCCAAACTTGGCTCAATGCAAAAGATCCTAGTAGTTTGCTTCGACCAGCAAGCGTTTGAGAAAATGCTCTCTGAAGGAAGTATGAATCCTTCGCCAAGGCAAGCAAAGCCCAAGAAGACCCACAGAACGTGGGTAGCAAAGGCCAATGTGCCTCGCCTAACTGCGGATGAGGCGATCTCTGCCTCTCAATCTGTAGATAAGGAAGTCCAGGTCTATACGGCATCTTCGGCTGGCGCAGGAACTACTCAGCACTCAGAGTCTGGCAAAGAAAAATCCTACGATGCCAGACGTTCTGGGGCCGGGGTAGGTCCTATGCGTCCAAGAAGGAGGCCGCATAATACTGTCCATGCATCATCTACTCACAGGCCGCATAAGATGATCCATGCGGCATCAACTCACAGTGGTAGGCAGACAGGCGCATGCGGCTCTTGACAGTAACAGAACTTCTGTTTTCGACTGTATCTCACGCAGCGCAAATCCTATGCAACCTACTGATAGTGGCAAAAACCCAAATTTGGACTGTTCTTACTACGCGCCTGTGAGTTCTAAATTGAAGAGTCTTCCACTAAGGGAAGAAAGAAGTTAAATACCTCCAGTCCGACGCTCTCTACCACTACGTCGCGAAGGCAACTACCCGGAGGACTGACAATGACGCATGTGGAAGGAGTCTTCCATGGCACCCGCTCAAGGAAGAAGCCGTCAGCCCCTGGGGGTAGTTCTTCCTCAGAACCCCTGGGGGTGGCCCAAGCTGAGGGCAGTGTCCCCCTGGACTTACGCAACAACCCAATATTCCGTAAAGATAGTGAATCTCAAGGGACAGATGCCGAATTATCTGGGGGTAATCACCCTCATCAAGAAAATGCACCTTCCAAAGCTGGAGATAATCACCCTCATCAAGAAAATGCACCTTCCAAAGCTGGGGGTAACATTCCCTCCGAGTCTAAAGAAGATATAGCACTTTTGAATTTTCCTGAAAACAACGAAGCTGACGGCAATGTGACCAAGGTTAGTGCAGCATCTAGAGCTAGGGGTAGCATCTCTTTTGAGTCTGAAGATGATGCGATGATGCCTACCTCCCCTGAAGACTGTAACTCCCAAGGAACAGACAATGACAGGCTGGGGGGAGTCACCCTCGAATAGTCAGAGCATCATCTGAAGCTGGGGGTAGCATCTCCTTTGAGTCTGAAGATGATGCAACGATGCCCGTCTTCCCTGGGAACAGTACGACTCAGGAATCAAAGGTAGAAGGGCTCAGCGATCACCAATAACTCGATGCTCTTGAGGCGATGATGAACACCATGAGCGCCATAATACAGGCTCTGGCCCAGGCAATACTGGAGATCAAAGCAAATATGGTCCTACCACCTTCAGGGCCCGTAGTAACTCTGCAAACCGGGGGTAGTAATCTCATGGTGATCCATGCTGACCCGTCATGCGGTAAGGACAGGTATTCCCAAGAACTAGACAATGACATGTCTGAGGGTAGTCTCAGACGACAAGACATAACAGCGTCCAAAGCTGAGGGTAGAATTCTCTCTAAGTCCAAAAATGATGCAAAATTATCGGTCTTACTTGAGGACCGTACGACTCAGGTGCCGGAAGCCCCAAATCCAAAGAGGACCTTCTCCTTCAATAACGATGACATCATTAAAATCTTCAACATACTGATAAAGGAAAACAAATTTCGGCTACCCAACATCAGATGCCCTGAGGAGGCTGACAAGGTCGATGACCCAAAATATTGTCTCTTTTATCGGTACATTCATCATCCAATAAGAGACTGCTCTGTGTTGAAGAGATGTATCCAGCAACTGATCGATGCCAACGAGCTCACCCTCGAATTTGAGGATAGGACAACTATTGCAAATATAGTATCTCTCCAATTAGGCAACTTCCCATTGACGGAACTCCAGTCAACCAGGGATGTCGTCAACCTCCCAAGAGGTGAGATCATTGCTCAAAACTGGCACAGCAAATAGCGCCTTCAACGACTAGGTCAAAGGGGAAGCAATGCAGGCCGGACCGCAGGATCCTTGTCTTAGAAAGCACCAATTTTAGACTTCAGATGCTCAGCGTAACTCAACAAGTCTCCTTGTGCACAAAAGACAAGTCTCGCATGACTCATCAGCAATAGCGCATGATAGGTAGCGTTCCATTGTACACATTCAAGGAAGTCTTCAGTACTTCTCGTCGTAACGAATCCTTATGGGCAACATATAGTGTTTCCCTGAGCAATGTACAAAAATGCACAGTAAGCGGTGGTCCTCGACGTGGTAGACAATCGTGCACATGCGACAGTAATCCTATGCGCATAACTCAGCCACCTAGGTCATGTATATGTGGCAGTATTCCTGTGAATAGAGCTCCTTATTCGGCGTAGGCTGAGTCATCAACAGTATTTAACGCAATAAATGATGAGCTATCCCAGTTCCATCATTACAGCCAACCATCACTCCATTCATGTCGAAGATGGGATACGACCTCCAAAAAAGCTGAAGGTCTGAACTTTGGCAAAGGACGACATACTCCTTTATAATCCGACAATTATTTTAATAGCACTCGCAGAGGGCTAGGATATGGAGATTCTTGTACGCGCCATGACTCATAAGATGGTCAGGAAATACCAACCTAAAGGGGAGGGCCTGTTCATTATGGAAACTGTATTTCCCAACCGTATATATCGGCTAGGGAAACTCAGTGGTGACTTGCTCATGATGCCTATCAATGGCAAGTTCCTGAAAAAATACAACGTCTAAACTAGACTTGTACTTCCCTCATCCCCGGTAGGATAACCCATATGTACAAATTAACTTTTGGTTCTTCATTCCCAGCAAGTGCCCATGTGCAACATTCTCTCACTCTTTACAAATTCTTGTAAAACCCATCATTTGTATCCTAAAACCCTGGATACGCAACGGATGATGAGTCCCCAAAAGTATTCCCAGTGGAGCAGTCCTCAGATCCACTTGCACACTCCCGCAGTGACCACTCAAAAAACTAACCTCGTTAGACACTAGCCATGTTCACATTACCTCTGAGTTATCGTCCCACCAATCTCCCCAGCGGAGCAATCCTGAGGTCTATCCTCATTTTCGGATAGACCACACTCATCAAATCACTCCTCTACGAGTTTCTCAGATATCGGTTCACGTCCATATTACCTTTGAAGTGTTGTCCCAATATTCCTCCTCGGCTGAGTTTGCCATGTCCAAGTGACCTCTGAGCAAATCTCTCAGGTTTGGCCATCGATCACCACGTTCATATTACCTCGGATATCGGTTGCCATCCCCACTTATCACCCTTACTCACCAAGGTACACCAGCGGTGTTAAGTACACAAAATAATGCCACGTCCATATTACCTCTGGCAGGGCTTGTCTCAAACCTATTACTTGCACTAACATGCACAAAATGTAATGGGTCCACAAAACCTATCACATCCATATTACCTCTGATAGGGATTATTTTCGAACTTATTATTTGCACTCAACGTGCGCATCAAATAATAAGTCCACCAAAAGCCCCCACAGTGGGATGTTCTCAATCCAAAAAAAATAGCCACATCCATATTACCTCTGGCTCATTTCCTTTTTCTTCCACCAAAAATATCGGGATCATACATAACCTATCGGTACTACTATCGAACATTGATTCACACCCATACTACCTCTGAACTACTTTTATTTTCCCCAGTAAAAAAAAGTCAGTTCATGTTTATATTACATCTGAACTACTTTTATTTTTGGATTTCTGGAATTATTGAGGATTTATTTGGATATATAAAGTCTTAATATTAGATAGATGTTAATTTAGTGTTAATAGATATTAATAAGATTATATATAAATTATTTGTATTATCTTTAATTTTATTTAAGATTATAAATTATTGAGATAAATTTAAACTATATTTTAAATTAATTCAAATTTTGAGCCTACTAGGAAAGCAACTTCATGCATATCATATCCTTATTTAAACTGATCCTAATCATATCCAAATTAGTCAATCCTAGTCGTATTCAATTAAGTAGTCTCCACAATTATAAATACCTATTAAACTTATGGAATAAACTAATTTTTTATATTTTTCTTCCCCAAACTCCTGTCTTTTTCGTCCAAAAATAATCAAAATTTGTCATAAATTCAGCCTCATTTTATAGTAGTTATGACGACTTAAAAAGACGATATCTCCTAGCTCCGGACTCCAAACATGCTCCAGTTTTTTTGCTAGAACCATATCAAGGTTATTTTTATGAATATATAAATTAATTTAATAATTTCTAGACCTATTTTTTCAAAAAATTCTAAAAGTGACAGTTATCCGAAATCAGACGTGTTTTCGTATTTTCGAGATTTTGGGAGATCTCGAACTCAAAATTATAAGCCGTTTGAAGTTTCAAAAAACTGACATGATGAAATTTCATAAAATTATTTTTTCAGAATTTAAAATGCAAGTTAGTCTTCTGTAAAATTCGTGCAACGTAGACGTAAATAGAAAACTACCGAAAACTATCATCTGTGCGCCCTTGTGGCCATAACTCTTTACCGACTTGTGATTTTATGAAACCTTTGGTTCTGGCGTTCATGTAGCACTAAAATATATAGAATTCCACACACAAATCAAAGATTTTAGTCAGTTAACTTTTTGGTCAATGGATTGCCTCGATTTGCGTGCCACGGATTCCAAATCCGTAAAGCTATCTTTCTTTGGATCAAAATTAGGGTTTAACAATAAAATTAGATTTTAATAAGATTAAAATACTATTGATATTATTTTATTTAGAGTTAAAATAGATTAAAATAGAGGAAACTATTCACCCACTTTTGTAACATAACTTGTTTAATTTATGTGACGGGTAGATCGGACGATGCCTTGAGTTGCGACATCATCCTTTTTCAGAGTTTTCAGAGCAGGCAAGTATACCTTGCCAAATTGCTTACAGTACCTTGCATGCTTGTCATATTTTCATATATTCATTATATGTATTTTCTTTCAGTCATAATTATATATTATATATGTTGACACACACTTGACACAAAGTATCATGGGAGGGGAGGACAGTCAGTAGGCGAATGGGCTACCCACTTTGGTAAATCGTAAAACTGAACGCACTATGGTATTTGTGTCGCGATGGTCGCTACCCTCAAGGTATGTCGATTAATAGTACATGTACGTTTGTGTATTCATGAGTTATGAGATAGCGTGTGTATTAGAGTAGCCTATACCTGCCCATAAATTGAAAAGTTGTTCTCATTATGCATTTTCATATAGATTGTCTTGTACAACATACTTGTATATTTACTATCTATTCTTTATGCATATTTTATTGTATTCAATTGGCATACTTTTATGTATCTTGTTACGTCCCTTTCCAAGTGTAGACGATCATGACTATTCGCAGGAGCACAGATCAGGACTTGCTACTTCGTTATCTTTCGAGGATGTCTTTCCTTCGAGCCTTTTCTGATTATTAGATGATATACTTATTATATTTATCTTTATATTCTAGTTTGGTAGTGGATTTGTCTCCATCCAACTATTAGTTCTTCTCAACTAATTCATATTTGGTTCATTGACATATTTGATTATTTATTTCTTTATAATTTTTGTGGATGAGATTTAGTTATGCCCTATGACTTGTGACAATTATATACCACTTATGAATTATTGTTCATAATACAGCGTACGTATATATTATGGTTTCCATATATTGGAGTCTCCATATATATACGGCTGACATGCTTACGTATTCCTAGTCCTACGTATTTTAGGACTGGGGCGTGACAGTTGGGGATGCCTTACTCTTATTCTGAAATATTCTATGTTATTACTACTTGTTTGAATGGTTGAGATATAAAAGTTCTTGACCCTAGAAGACTTGATTGTAGTATGCACCCCCTTGTCTCTAGATAACCTTAACACATTGCGGGTTGCTTCGGTATTCCACAAGGTGTGGTTGTCTGAGTTATTCCCCCGCTCTCTAGTATTCTAGATCTGGGGTGTGACAGACTAAGATGACTTCTCTGGACATTTGGCATCAGCGACTTAGGAATCCTTCTGATAAAGTAGTAAATTCACTTCATGTTGTCAGTAACTCTAGTAGTTCAGTGAATAAGGCATATGAAGTTTGCCATCAGGCAAAGCAAACTCGAGGTATCTTTCCTGTCAGTGACTCTCGGGTTTTTGCAATTTTTGATTTGATACATTGTGATCTTTGGGGGTGTATCCTACGCCTTCTTCGTGTGAAGCTCGATATTTGTTGACGATTGTGGATGATTTTTCTCGTGCTGTTTGGGTATTTTTGTTGATTGATAAGACTGAAGTATACAAGATGTTATCATTATTTTTTCTATGATTGAGCGGCAATTTAACTTTAAAGTTCGCATTGTGTGAAGTGATAATGGTACTGAGTTTAATTTTCTGTGCGACTACTTTGCACAGAATAGTATTTTATTTCAAACATATTGTGTAGGTACACCTCAGCAGAATAGGAGGGTCGAAAGAAAACATAGACATATTTTGAATGTGGCATGTGCTTTATGTTTTCAGGGAATTTTGCCAAATTTTTTTTGGGTGAGTGTATTTTAGTGGCTGGATATTTGATCAATCGAACTCCTTTGAGCCTTCTTGATTTTAAAATCTCATATAAAATATTATTTGGTGCTCCTCCTTATGATGAATTACGTGGTTTTGGTTGTCTTTGTTTTGCCCACAACCAAAAAGCTAAGATGGATAAGTTTGCTCCTCACAGTCGAAAGTGTATTTTTGTGGGATACCCCCTTGGCAAGAAGGGTTAGAAATTGTATGATCTAACTACTGGTGATTTTTTTGTCTCTCGAGATGTTAAATTTTATGAGAATAAATTTTCCTATTATGTTGAAGATGATCTTGGTGATATGGCTCCTCCTAACCTGACGCCCCTTGTCTTGGGCGATGATGCTTTGGGGTTTAATCTTCCTCATATGGATAGGATGACCGTCGTGGAGGCTAAGGCCGCAATGGAGGACAACATGGCTGAGGCCGAGGCCGCCATGGAAGATGCGACAACGGAGGTCGCCGTAGCAGAGGCAGTCGTGGTGGCTGCGATAGCAGAGGATGAGGCGGCGATTGTGGTGTAGAATGGTGAGGGTGCACTAGGGCATGGCATGCGTACCAAGATTCTGTTTGTGCAGCTCCGTGACTTTGTTACAAATACAATACGAAAGATGTATCATAGTCCTTCCTCCCAATGTTCCACCACGTCCAATCACTCCTCAGGTACTACTTATCCTATACCTCATTTTTTGAATTATGACCAATTTTTTCTGGGATACAGGAATTTTCTTACAATTGTAACTACAGGTACAGAACCGACCTCCTTTAAAGAGGCGATTAAAGATGCAGGGTGGCGAGAATCTATGCAGAAGGAGATACGGGCGTTGGAAGATAGTGGTACCTGGACCATGGATATGCTTTCGGCTAGAAAATGTGCTTTTGAGAGCCGGTGGGTATACAAGATAAAGTATAACTCTGATGGGAGTATTGAGCGGCTTAAAGTCCATTTGGTGGTTTTTGGAAATTATCAGGTTGAAGGGATTGATTACACTAATAATTTTGCTCCGGTTGTAAAAATGGTTATTGTTCGTGCCTTTTTAGCTGTAGCCGCAGCAAAGAATTAGGAACTACATCAGATGTATGTTCACAATACCTTCCTACATAAAGACCTTACCGAAGAAGCGTATATGAAACTACTACCTGATTTCCATACCAAACACCCTGGTCAAGTATGTCGGCTTCAAAAATCTCTTTATGGGCTTAAACATGCGTCTCGTTGTTGGTTTACGAAGTTGGCATCTTCTTTGCGGGAGTACGGATTTTGCCAATCGTACTCTGACTATTCGATTTTTACTCTTCATAAGGGCGATGTTCAAATAAATATTCTTGTGTATGTCGACGATTTGATTTTCTCTAGCAATAATTTTGCTGCTCTTATTGCCTTTAAGAATTATTTGAGTACATGCTTTCACATGAAGGACCTTGGGATGTTGAAGTTATTCTTGATGTTGAGGCAGCACGAAGTGCGAAAGGTATTTTTCGGTGTCAACAAAAATATATACTTGACATTATCTCTGAGACAAGATTGTTGGGGGCGAAACCCTCAAGCTTTCCCATGGAACAATATTATCAACTGGCACGCTCTACAAGTCCACTTTTGTCTGACGGGAAATTATATCGACGACTTGTGGGACGGCTGATTTATCTTTCGTTTACTCGTCCAGATTTGGCTGATGTTGTTCACATCTTGTCGCAGTTTATGCATGAGCCCGTGCATGATCATTGGGATGTGGCTTTGAGGGTTGTTAGATATCTAAAGGGTTATCCTGGTCAAGATATTCTTCTTTGCTCTAACTATGATTTGCGGCTCCGGGGTGGTATGATTCTAATTGGGCGAGTTATTCTATCACACGACGCTCTTTGTCTGGTTGGTTAGTTTTTCTTGGTGATTCGCCCATCTCTTGAAAGACGAAGAAAGATGTGACGATGTCTTGTTCTTCGGCCGAAGTGGAGTACCGTACGATGGCGGTGGTCACGTATTAGCTTAAGTGGCTCAAGGGATTGCTTGACAGTTTGGGGGTGCAATATTCGTGTGTTATGGATTTGTTTTGTGATAGTCAATCTACTTTAGATCTTGCATAAAATCCAGTTTTTTATGAGCGCACAAAATATATTGAGGTGGATTAACATTTTTTTTAGGAATAATATTCTTGCTGGAGTTATTCGCCCATCACATGTGACAACGGACGGGCAATTGGCGGATGTTTTCACCAAAGTTTTGGACAAACGGCAATTTGAGTTTCTTTTGCAGAAGTTGGGCATTTGTGACTTGCATGCTCCAACTTGAGGGGGGGGTATTGGGATTAAATTGTATCATTAAATTGCATTTATGGTGGTGATTTGCTGGCTATATATGGTGATTGGGGTATTGGGATTAAATTATATTAAATTGTATGTATGATGATTGGCCATGTGACTTATGTCCCAAGTTGATATGTGGATGTATATATATGTAATATCATGATGAATGAACTACCTAGAATATTATCTCATATCACTTATTCACAGTTTATTTATAATTAGTTGATATTACGCACCTAACCGTTTTCAAGACTCTTTATGAAAAGTAAAAATATATCCATAACTAATTATAATTAAAATATAATTAAATATATATCAAATTTTAATTAAATAGTAATATATATATATATAATCTTAATTTAAATTTTTAAATAATTTTATATTAAATTTAGAAAAAAAATTATTTTACGTACAACGTACGTGAATTTACTAGTACATATAAGTAGAGTAAACACTAAATACATAATAATCATCCAAAATTACATGTGGGACTTTATAACTATAACAACGTGCATTTGATTATTTGTGTAAACCCCCTCACCCAATGTTTGATAATAAACGAAAGAAATAAAATGAGGTTTATACGAAACCCGCTCTTTGGTTTACAAACAAGAAGTACAATTAATCCTATACGAGGATGTCAAGTACAATTTTTAATCTGGATAAATATTGCTATAGGAGTCTGATCTACAGTCGATCACTTTGTCCCTTGGACCACACGATGATGAAGAAGTGCCGTAGAAGACAGAAAAAAGCTTCGAAGGTTGCAAAGGAGAGTGGATGCTCGATGCCAAAGTCGTCGATCACTACTCTTTGCCTGAGCTCTGGATTCTTCTATCTCAAAGACTTTTTGACTCTCGACCTTAATTTCTTCCACCGTTTTCCCACCCTAGACCTCTGTCAATAGAGGTCTCTATTTATAGGGTTTTAGTGATAGTAATCATCCAGTCGGCGTAGAAGCCGGGCAGTGGAGAGTATGGCACTTTTTACGCGACGGTTACAATAGTTGTTACCCACGTATAAATAATCTTCTGAATCTGTGTGTGACGCATGTCCCATTAAGAGATAATGCGTATAACGGCTGCGAAGATCATGGCGTAAAAGCCACGTAGGTAGTTATCCCTCGCGTAGAAAAGGTTGGCGTAGAAGCCAAATAACTGTCACCATGGCGTAGAAGCCAAATAGTTATCAAACTGGCGTAGAGGCCGGGTAGGCGTAGAAGCCGAGCAGGCATAGAAGCCGAGTAGGCATAGAAGCCGAGTAGGCGTAGAAGCCGGATGCTGCATAGACAGGTAGCTAGCGTAGAAGATAGTTGATCCTCCTTCCTTGACTGAGGCCTTGAGCGAATTCTGGACCAAATAGCCTTAATACGCACCAATACAAATGTAGCCTGAGTTGGCATATTTTAAGGAGATAGCGTACAGTGTGCTCCCATAGCTGAAAATAGCCTGGTGGCGTATTCCAAGGAGATAGCGTACAGCATGCTCCCATAGCTGAAAATAGCCTGATGGCGTAATGTGCAAAAGTGATGATGTGGACGTATTAGCCGAAATTATGGCTTTTGGAGATATGATCAAATCTTTTGCATTAAATGCAGAGATCTGCCCCCATCCTGTGCATTAAATACAGAGGCGTGCCTCGAAGACCTGTCACCATGTCGAGCATTAAATGCAGAGACGTGTCTCGAAGATCTGCCACCATTCTGCATATTAAATGCAGAGACGTGCCTCTAGCCCTGTACGAAGAGCAGCTTTTGATGTGGCAGCCTGTTTGTCTTCTGTGGAGCATAAAAAGCTTACATCTGCCTGTGTAAAACTAGGCAGCGTATTCCCTTGTATGCATAAAAGCAGTTTACGTCAAGAAAATATCACTAAACGACAGTTTGGGTCGCTGTACCGCACCATCATTACAACTGTCGTCTGGATAGTCATACAGTACTCTTTGTCAGGAGTCAGACGTCAGGTTCTCTGCATGATTTGATCGGTTCATTCGAGGAATACGAAGCGTTCCTTGTACACTTCAATGCGGCATAAAAAACAGATGAGTTTTACGCCATAAAGGCGATATAGCACCCTTTTTACGCTGAAGCAGCCTGGACGTACTGCATTACGCGGATAGTCCTTGAGCTTATATGTTACGCTGTGCTTAGCGAGAAAGCTCTGTTGTACGCTGATGGCTCCGAAGTCATATTTTACGCTGCCCAGTACCTAAAATGCTGCGTATAACTCTTCTGTGTATTTTTCATGCTTCTACAAGACCCCCTTCAAAGTTTTCAAATTCCTCATAATTTGAAACACTTTGAATGAAGCATGAAATAGTCAAGTCTGACTCATTCTTTAAGGCTGACTTCTTGGCAGATTATTGGGGATTTGTTGGGATTCGGTGTGTTCTCTTTTGCCTATATAAGAGCTGAGAAGTTAACCTGTTCTTCCCATATTTCCTTCACCACACAGAGATGATTGTCGGAGTTCGTCGGGCCGACTTGAGGAAGAAGACCATGTTCTTCCAGCATGTAAGGAGCCGAAAAAGAAGGCGTCTTCGAGCAAATATTCTCTGCAACGATGGATCATGGAAGAATATTATAGCTTCCTTTGCTCGAGAAAATCAGCAACTTCATATGGCGGTTCGTCCAGGAGAAAGGAAGGGTCACATTCGACCACACAGCTTGCAAGCTGTATTTTCTTCTGTCTTTCGTGGACAAGTGCAGACAAACTAGCTCTGTCCTCGAGTATTGAGTTGGGTCTAAAACCTCAACTCAATCTGTCATGGCGTATGGAGGATGGGCTCTGAGCAATTTAGGCAGGCCCAGTTTTGTATCCTCCCGCCATTAATTATTTTCTTGTTAATCGGTTGCAGAAACCGACAAACTGCTGAAGAAGACGGAAGAAGATCTCCACCAATACGAGAACCTGGCAGAACAGATTCTAGGGATGATCTTTCGACGAAGATGAGGAAATCCTTTGTAGACGGGATTTCCCTCATATGTAATCATGAAAAATAAAGAAAAACCCTTTGTAGACTGGATTTCCCTCATATGTAATCATGATTTAATAAAATCATCTTCTTCTGTGCATATAATTATTTGCCATATATTTTGCTGTGATGAAGTCTGAATGTGTAGCTTCGACACGTCTAATAATTTTATGCCAACTCTGATAGAAAGAGTATTAGGTCACGTCCTGTCTTTTATGCATAACTAAAGATGCGAAGAAAGCCGCTTAGCATTTAAGTCGAGTATTCGAATTGTCCTGCTGCTTGGAATGGGGAGCTGCGTAGAATTCTGAACCGTCACTTCTGATGAGAAGAATTTTTGTTCAGACACTCGTCTTTAAGAATGATTTCTCGAAAATCCCTTGAAATAGGGCTAAAAATGGCTGTCAAACTGAGTTGCCATCTTGAACTGTAGAGGAAATATTCAGACTGGATCCTGGATGAACTTCCAATCGACCCAAGAAGAAGAGTAATTTTCAAAGCTGAACTCTGTATTCTTTGGGTACTTAGGATATTTTGAATCCAAGAAGGAGTATCTTCTGCGTGAACCCTTGCAATTGACCGCCTTGAGATTTATTCATATCTATACGCATACTCTGGCCTGCGTATTTTCAGATATGCGGAGAGTCATAGATCTGTAAATGTGGATGAGCGTAAAATCATAAGTTCGTAGCCTCTCGAGCGTAAAAGCTGCTGAGCATAAGAGCATCCGGGCGTAGAAACTGTAGATTTGTAGCCTCTGAAAAGAAAATCTTTCGAGCGTGAAGTTGTGGATCTGTTGCCTCTGAGCGTAAAAAAGCCACCGAGCGTGAAATCATAGATTTGTAGCTTTTGAGCGTGAAGTCGTAGGTTTGTAGCCTCTCGAGCGTAAAAGCTACCGAGCATAAAAGCATCCGGACATAAAATCATAGACTTATAGCCTGTGAGCGTAAAACCGTAGATTTGTAGCTGCCGAGCGTAGAAAGCTCCTTGGCGTAAAACCACGAATCTGCTTTGCACGAAAACTTTTCGAATTCGCTGACTGTCCGCCTTCTTTGAGTAATAGGCTGACGTAGTCCCAATCATAACTGAATATTAAATGTCGAATTTGGTTAGGGATTCGAGGAGTCCATCCGAGCTCTATATATATCCCAAGGCCTTCAGAGAGAAAACTCTTCACCCGTCTTTTCCAAAAGAAAGCTTTCGTCTCTTCGAGTTCTCTCCTTCGTTTCCTCTGAGCAACCTGAGTTTTCAGAAATGGCCCCGAAACCAATCTCTTTCTCTAAGGGAAAGAAGACTGACTCTTCTTCTTGCTCCTCTGCCCAAGCAAGAGCGACTTTCGTCGGGCAAGGCGATCTTCATTCTGAACAAAGTGACCCACCGACGAGCTGTGCACCAGGCGTTAAAGGTAAAGCTTTTGGGACGACAAGAACGAAGAAAATCCTTCGTACACGTTGTACGTGAACGCGTTGTAAACCCCCTCGATTTATTCTGTAGATAGTTAGGGTAGATTTAAAAAAATTTGGTTATTGGTAGCAGATGTCGAGGTTTAGAGTAGAGATAACTTATCTGATATTTAATTCAATTAATTAAAACCCTTGGCGTGCCCTATCATTGTTTGATTATTCGGAGCCCAATATCAGCCCATAAATTTCGTTCAATTATTGTACTTTCGACTCGACTCGCCAAGTTAGGCACTGGACTTTTTCGTCTTTTAAAATCAGTTTTTGTGTGCTCTAAATTAATTGTGCAATATTCCAAAAATCGTAACCCATATTTAATTCCGTGTCGGACACTTTTGTCGTTACCCTAAATTTTGGGATACCAACTTAACCCGTTGAGCCGAACCAACTAAAGGGTCCAAGACTGACTCCAAGCCTCCACCATTTTTGGCCTTTGCGTCATTTCTGGATTTTGACCCCAAGTTTCCCCAATTAAATTAAATTCGCGGGACACTTTATTTCTATTTAAATCGGGGATACCAACTTTATAAATTCTATTTTTAATCCTAAATTAATCCCAATGCCTTTCTAATTAAACCCGTGCCTAACGCACAATACCCTCTCACCATAAAAATTACTAAACACAATTTTCTCTATAATTTTTGTGTTATTTTATGTGTTCATGCAATTTCCCGACTTTAAGGGGCTAAGTTACAATTATTGAAATTATGTGGCACCACCCTATTGGCCATGAACAATGGAGAGGTCCCAAAATGGGGTCCCATTCACAACCATCCATTCACCCCTCATGAAGAAACCATCTTCTCTTCATGATAAATCACAACCCTTCATTTTGAAAGACATCAATCACAACCCTCCATCCCCCTTCACAAACCCCTATAAAACATCACCTCATCCCCACCCTCACACATTCCAACCGGTCCTAATCCCAAGGAAAAACTCCTCTCTCTCTCTCCTCACTCCTTCACAAACCCCTATAAAACACCACCTCATCCCCACCGTCCCAAGTTATCTTATTGCTTACTTTTTTTTCAGTATATTTGTACTAGCGGGTTTGTCCCCGTATGACTACTCTAGTATTTGTATTTGATACTTGTCTGGATATTTCCTTCCTGCACATTAGTTATTGTATTTACATCTATTGTGCTCTTATATTGCTGTCTGTGGATGAGATTTAGATTGAGTATACTTGTGTTATGTGATGGGTTATTCATTGTATCTTACAGCTTAAGTGTATTTCGACGGGCCCATTAGATTGGAATGCCCGCCGAAGTACACTGCTGGCCATTGCCACGTGTCTCGGTTCCTTATCCATGGAACCGGGACGTGACAAGGTTTTTGTGGTGGCCCATGCAGGTCCGATTTAAATCGTCTTGGTCACCTGACTGTGCCAAGCGAGCCTGCAAATTAGGAATAGAGTTAGAAATCTCATCTGCAAAGTTTGAAACCTTCACATGACACCTCTATCTCGATATCGTTTACCAAATTACATCTTGTTTATTTTCCTCAAACGCTGATCGCAGTCATGACTTCTTTTCAGAGTTATGAATCTCCGCAGTGGACGTGTCGCACAGCCTGGCGACGTTCCCCGAGATGCGGGATCATCCGGAGAACCGGATCTGGAGCAGGTCCTTCTACTGACTCCAGCTCCCATGGGACAGTCATCAGGACATCCCGAGGTGCCTTCAGACGGACACCAGACTCCACATCAGGCAGGACCTGAGGATCAGAGGATCCCGAGTCAGGAGGAGCAGCAGCTACCACCTCCTCCACCATTCCCGCCCCAGATGCCCTTTATGCCATTCCCCACAGGGCAACCGATGGACGGAACCCAGATGTTCCAAATGATATTTGCGATGATGCAGGCCCAGCAGCAGGCCCTGTCATGCCCCAGTCCCAAAAATATGTAGGACTAGAATACGTAAGCATGCCAGCCGCATGGATATGGCAACTCCAATATATGGAAACCAAATCCATACGTACGCTGTAATATGAATATCAAATCCACAAGTGGTATAAAATATAATACAAGTCACAGGGTAAAAGCTAAATCTCATCCACCAAAATCATATAGAAATAAATAACCAGTATCTATGAAACTAGATCTCAATAAGAAGTATCTAAGGATGATAGTTGGATGGAAACAAATCCACTACCAACTCGAATATAAGAGCAAATACAATATGAGTACAACACAATAAACACAATATAAGAATACCAGCTATCAATCACGGACTCGAAGAGAAGACATCCTCGGATCACATGTAACCATCCAAATCTGCGCTCTTGCAAATACTCAAGAACAGATACACCTGGCAGAGGACTAGGTCCTCAGATGGACGTAACAAGATATAGAAAATACGAGCCAACTTGAATACAGTAAACATGCATATAATTTGAAAATAAATAAGTACGCTGTACAAGACAATCTATATGAATGCAAATGAGGACAACTTTTCGACGTATGGGCAAGGGTAGGCTACTCGATCTAATCCTCACACCTCCTGCGCTCGTCAGTGGACATCATCAGCCGACATACCTCTGGGGTAGCGACCCTCGGACTCCATCAATCGACATACCTCTCGGGTAGCGACCATCGGACACGATCACCATAGTGCATGCTAGTTACTACGGTTTACCAGAGTGGTTAAAAGCCCATACGCCTAATGATTGTCCTCTATGATACTAAGTGCCATGTGTGTGTCAACATATCTAATACATAGTAATGACTGAAAGAAAACTACACATGCAAGAATAAACAGAAATACAATAATTATACAGAAATATACTAAGCATGCAAAATACTATAAGCAATTTGGCAAGGTATCTTGCCTGGGGTCCTGCTGCTGGTATGAATCAGAGTCCAAGTCATAGTACACATAGCCTATGTATTACAAATTTATCACGTCAAAGGATAATTTATTTTAATTTATTTAATTCTGGAATAATTACTCTAAAATCCTATTTTAATCTTATTATTCTGATTTTTATGTTAATTCCTAAATTTTGTCCAAAGAAACTGAATTTTATCAACTCGAGACTCATGGCACGCAAATCGAGGCGATCTGTTGACCGAAAAGTCAACCGACACAAACTCAACTTTCATGCATGATTTCCTATAGGTTTTAGCGTCAAAAATATGCTAGAATTTATGGCTCATCCGAATTCAAATTTGTTTGGGAATTATGGCACATACAAATTTTGTATTGTGCACCGATGGTTAAATTCTAACCTAGAAGTTCTACAGAATTAACAGTATATAAATACTTCGAATTAAATTTTGGAAAAATATATGTCAATTATCTAGACATTAGCTTTCCGAAACTTCAAACAGTTCATGATTCTAATTCCTGGTTCTCCCAGAATCACGAAAACATCAAAACACGTCTATTTTTGGACATACTGTGCTCTACGAATTTTCCAGAATTTAATACTCATAATTTTATAAAATAAATTATATAATCAGAAAGCTAACCTTAATATCTTTCTAACGCAAGAAACTAGGTCTCGTTTGAAGTCTGGAGCTATGCGCAATGGCTTGTGGAAGATGAAGGAACCCTATATGACAATTCTCCAAAATCTCTCTCTCTAAAATAATAGGATAAATAGGGTTATAATAATAATATATATATAGGGATGTACCTGCGGCTGAATGGATATTTATAGGCTGACACGTGTCAGAATCTGATTGGATAGTTTTTGTTATATTATTTGTTTTTTTATTTGCCTTTATCAAAACATTATTTAAGTCATTTTAAATCTAAATAACTCCAAATAAATATTAAAAATAATCATAAAAATCTGGAAAAATTACATAAAATATATTTTGAACCTATAAATCCTAAAAAATATTTGGGACAATTTTATATTCATAAGTTTACTACTATAATTAGGAGAAGCTCTAAACATTAGTTTTATCCATTTAACTAAAAATAAATACTAACATTATTCCAAAAATTCTGAAATAATTCCAGAAAATATATAATAATATTATAAATCTTAGAAAATAACGTCGGTCTATTCTATATTCCTGGGCTTGGGCAATAAATTCTACAAGTCCTAAAAATTAGTTATTAGTCTAAATAACTCCCAATAAATAGTAAAAGTATTCAGAAAATTCCCAAAAAATTCTAGAAAATATATTTGACTATTTAGAACCTAAAATAAAATTTTGAGATATTTTTAATTAAGTTTGAACATAAAATAAATTCTTTAAAGTTCTAGAAAATTAGTGTTACTAGTTTTTAATTAACTAAAAGTTATAAAAAAATCCCAATTATCTAAAATAGCCTAAAAATAATTCTAAATAAATATTTATATAAGTAAATATACTAAAAAAATTATTTTTTAATTAACTAAGAGAATACTCTAAAGTAATTCAATATTTAAAATAATCTATAATAAATATAATAATATAAAATACACACAAAATACCTATTTTGGGTGAGGGGGTTTACAATCTACCCAACTTAAAAGAATTTTGTCCTCGAAATTAACACTAACCCATATCCGTAATAAATTATAATCGCTATTAACACTTCGTTGCTAGCTTGCAGTACTTCCTAAAAGGTTATGGTCAGCCACCCTAACACTTTTCTCCCTTATTGTCCATACACTATTCTTTTATCCTCTAACTCATCTACACTACACAACTTAAAAGAATTTTACTAGTAGTCAAGGTCTTTTGTGGCTATTGTCTAGGTTGTAAGACAAATTTATTCATTGGGTCGAGAATCTTGGAATACCTGTCTGGAATCTCATAACTATGATTTTTTTTCCATAACCGTCAAGTATCGTAGTCTAATATTGCCACGCCACCTGACCAGTATGTCTGCAAATACTTTGACTACTCTACTATAACGGTCTAGCTACAGCTGTCGCTACTTCGCCAGCGAATTATCATAGTTGTCAGTTCGTAACAAGTGCCTTCAACTCTTTCCTAGGCTTAGTCTAAGTTTTAGGGCAACACTTTAGGTCTTGTCTAACTTTATAAAACTATTAGGAGTATGAAGTATTTCAAACAATCTAACTAATTCTTATTTAGACTAAGGGATGCTATACATGGTTTTTAAAATAAGGGGATACAAATATTGTTATAGGACATATACATAAGGGTTATTATTATTAACTCATTCTTTAGTTGTTAATTATTTACTAAACCATTTATGTTTTTAATTAACAAAATAAGGGTAATATTGAAGTAATTCAAATAATTCATAATGGCACGAAGAAATACGACTATGATAGGAAGAGTTAAGCACGAGATAAGAAATGTATATAGAAGAGAAGATGAGCCACCCAAGGGACGAGATGGTGATAGGAAAAGAATACTACTACTGCTATTCGCGTCATCTATTGGCTTCGTGGATATGCCATCTAGTTAGGATATCAACATATCCTCTTAACTACTAAACTACCATATATAATTCTACGTCTATTTATACACTTAAGATCCCGTGTCATAAAGGGGTCATGATTATGCAATGACAAATATAACTAAAGGTCGTACATGTATCTATGACTTCCTGTGCCTGCACTCTCTTATTTGTCATCATGAGTGCTCAGCTTATGGGGTATATCTCGTACTATTCGTGTATCAAACTTATAGTAAGCACGAACGTTCGCCTTTCCGAAATAGGGGAAGACGGAAACAATAATAAAGAATTCAAGGAGGAGGTGATATAATACAAGTACGGAATTCAAAGGGATTAGAGAATTCGAAAGGGAGTTGCCAAGGCAGTTGTGGGTTGAACCCTTATTTTGGTAAATTCTTATTCTCATGTTCACATCAGAACAGTTATGTACCTGACATGATATGCTCTGACCAGTCTAGAGGGCAAGTATTTTTGTCTAACAAGTTGAGTCAACTATATCTCAATCCACGTAAGATAGTGATACAAAGATCGAACCAGTGCACTACGGTTGATCAGACCATAATACACCTATTCTGATTTAGACAATGTATTAGTGTGGGCCCCCAATAATACATATGTCATGAACAAGCTCAATAAAAGAATAAGCTTGCAAAACTAGGCTATAATAGCAGCATAAGTCGAGGTAATAAAAATATAAGTACGCTTGATTATGATGGAGGAGGGTACAGAATAATCTAAGTTCACCAAGAAGATCGGTGTTGTGCCTCTACAATTGCCATACTAATTTCTTGTCTAAGTCTAAAGTCAACCAAATGGGTGTATGAGCCTCTAAGTTCTACAGTCTAGATAAACACTAAAGTTCTATAGTCTAGATAAACACTATCTTCTTATGTAAGCCTATAGTTGGTGTCATTTATTGATATTTCATTAATTGGTCAGAAGGACTATGTGGTACTAGATTATGAGGCATACTACCAAACTTACAAAAATTTAACTAATAGTGTTATTGAATACTAGAGTGTATATACCTAGTACAAGGCACCTTCCTAACCCCTATCAAGCACGAAGGAAAGATTGACGTTGAGAAGGGATCAAGCAAGATGCAATACAAGCAATCAAATGAGAATGCGAAATAAAATCAAGGACGGTGATTAAGTAAGTGGATGAGATCCTATATTCTAATCCTATGCGCAGGCTTGCTCGGTACAGTAACGTAACCGAGACAATATGCTCTCGACCTGCATGGGCCACCACAGGCCCAGCAGCAGGCTCAGCAGCAGGCCCAGCAGCACTAGGCCGAGACTCTGAGAGAGAGCATCATGACGGCCTTGGGGCAGGCGTCACCACCAACATACGAGCCGACGCGAGGGTCTGTCATAGACTTTCGTCGTTTGATGCCGCAACCTTTTGCGGGCAAGGAGGAGCCGACGGAGGTCCACGCTTGGCTCACCGATATTCAGCACCAGCTAGAGGCTACTGACCTCCCCCGACACCGATGGATGACGGCTGTCAGGATGCAGCTCACCGGCAACGCGCATCACTGGTGGCTTTCCGAGGAGCAGCGTTTGGGACCGGATCGTGCCACCTGGTAAGAGTTCTCCAGACTCTTCCAGGAGATGTATATACCCTCTACTGCCCGAGCAGAGCTTCGGGACAGATTCCAGAACCTCAGGCAGGGGAGTATGACTGTAGAGGAATACAATTCTGAGTTCCTCCGCCTGAGCAGATTTGCACCATACCTGATCCCCACTGAAGAAGCAAAGGCCGAGAAGTTTTATGAGGGCCTGAGTTATGAGACCTAGAGGCTTATCGGGTCCACAGCCCCCACCTCTTACTCCGGGGTACTACTTGCAGCGCGACGCCAGGACCGTATCAACAAGATGGAGGCCAGCCAGAAACGCTCATATGCATCGACATCAGCAGTCCGAGCCCCGCAGGGAGCAGTCATTCCCACTTGCCATTTCTGCGGGAAGAAGGGATATATATTGAGGGACTGTCGACGGAGACTGGGCGCTTGCTTGAGATATGGATCGGACCAGCATGCAGTCCGAGATTGCCCAGATCAGAGGGCTCCAACACAGATGGTTCACCGGCCAGCTCTGCCAGCGCCGAGACCTTATCAGCAGCCTCCTGGACCGAGGCCGCCTTACGCAGGAGCTGGAGCACAGCGACCACCAGCACCAGGAGGAAACCAGAGGAGGCCACCCTTGGCCCCACTGGCAGGACAGTTCCACCAGGACCGACATCAGCCGAGGGCAACGGCACCGAGACAGGGACAGGCCTATGCTATGACCATAGAGGAGGCTGAGACAGCCGAAGAAGTGATCGCAGGTACAATCTTAGTAGCTTCATTACCAGCATTAGTCCTATTTGATTATGGTGCCACACACTCTTTTATAGCTGCTAGTTTCGTGGCTACCCATAGAATAGCCACCGTACCCCTTCCGAAGGTCAAGAGAATTCTTACGGAAGGTAGAATAGTACCTGTTAGCGACGCTTGTAGATCATGTTCAGTAGTTGTCTGCGGGCGAGAGATGCGTGCCCGATTTTTGGTTTTCTCCATGCCGGACTATGACATTATCCTAGGCATGGATTGGTTGAGCCAATACCATGCAACGCTAGATTGCCATCGTGGTTGTGTCATCTTTAGACCCCCAGATCACCCAGAGTTTGAGTTTCTTCGGGGAGCCCGAGAGCATGGTGTCCAACCTACCCTAGCGACACACATTGCAGAAGGTGAACCGATGTACCCTCACTTTATAGCAGAGTTTGAGAATGTATTTTCGGAGGATCTTCCAGGACTGCTACCTGACAGAGAGATTGAGTTTACTATAGAGTTGACTCCAGGAGCCGAGCCAGTTACTTCCTCCATTTATAGACTAGCACCGAAGGAGTTGGTTGAGCTGAAGGTCTAAGTAGATGATCTCTTAGAAAAGGGTTTCATACGGGCTAGTGTGTCTCCATGGGAAGCACCCATTCTATTCGTACCGAAGAAGGACGGGACGGTAACCTTGTGTATCGATTACAGGGCGCTAAATGCTATAACGATAAAGAACAAGTATCCACTGCCGCGCATCGATGATTTGTTTGATCAACTTAGCGGTGCATGTGTATTCTCGAAGATCGATCTCAGATCCGGTTATCATCAGATCAAGGTACGGAAAGAGGACATCTAGAAGACGGCCTTTCGGACGAAGTATGGCCACTATGAGTTTTTAGTCATGCCGTTTGGTTTAACCAACGCGCCAGCAGTATTTATGTATTTGATGAACAATGTCTTCCACCAGTACTTAGATAAGTTTGTGGTGGTCTTTATAGACGATATCTTGATATATTCCAAGAGCCAGGAGGAGCATGAGAGGCATCTCAGGATCGTGTTGGAGACCCTGAGACATGAGAGGTTGTACGCCAAACTCAGCAAATATGAGTTCTGCATGGATAGAGTACCATTTCTGGGGCACATAATCACCGGAGATGGACTATCAGTTGACCCGAAGAAGATAGCTGCAGTAGAGACCTGGCCTACCCTTACATCAGTTACAGAGGTTAGGAGCTTCCTCGGACTTGCCGGATATTATCGGAGGTTCGTAAAAAACTTTTCGAGGATAGCCGCGCCTATGACGCGACTGACGCGTAAAGGCGAAGAGTTTATCTGGACAGATGAGTGTCAGGCGGCTTTCGATGAGCTGAAGAAGCGTCTGACATCAGCACCAATTTTGACACTACCTTCAGGATCAGGAGGATTTGTAGTGTACAGTGATGCGTCAGGGAGCGGATTGGGATGTGTACTGATGCAACACGGCAAAGTGATAGCCTACACATCGAGACAGCTGAGAGTTCATGAGAAAAACTATCCGACGCACGACTTGAAGCTAGCTGCAGTGATATTTGCACTAAAGCTATGGAGACATTACCTTTATGGTGAGCATGTTAGGATTTACACAGATCATAAAAGCCTGAAGTACGTATACACGCAGAAGGAGCTCAACATGAGACAGAGACGCTGGCTAGAGTTGATGACAGATTATGACATTGAGTTACAGTACCACCCTGGCAAGGCTAATGTCGTAGCAGATGCCTTAAGCAGGAAGCCTATGGCATACTTTTTGACGACGCAGCGACAGTTGCTAGAGGATCTCCAGAAGCTTGGAATAGAGATCGTATTGCCAGGCATGGATGGACAGATGGCCAGTCTTGAGGTTCAGTCTACTTTGATTGAGAGGATCAAGGCAGCATTGCCTACGGATGCGAGATTTCGACGTCTGCGAGAGAGAACAGAAGCCGGCATGCAGACGGGACTCAGGATTCACGAAGACGGAACATTAAGGTGCGGAGATCGCCTATATGTCCCGAGTGGCGAGCTACGCCAAGAGTTGATGACCGAGGCTCATAGCTCGATTTATTCTATACATCCCGGGGTACAAAGATGTACCGAGACTTGAGACAGCATTTCTGGTGGCACGGGATGAAGAGGAAAATTGCAAGATTTATGGCGAAGTGTTTAGTTTATCAGCAAGTCAAGGCTGAACATCAGAGGACTGCAGGATTATTGCAGCCACTTCCCATTCCCGAGTGGAAATGGGAACACATTACCATGGACTTTATCATAGGATTCCCGCGGAGCCCTAGCGGGAAGGATGCAGTTTGGGTTGTCGTAGACAGACTCACCAAGTCTGCACATTTCTTGCCCTTCAGAGTTGGGCAATCCACAGAGATACTAGCTGACATGTATATGAGACAGATAGTACGATTACATGGAGTGCCTGTCAGCATTGTATCGGATCGTGATTCCAGATTCACGTCACATTTTTGGCGGAGTATGCAGGAGAGCCTATGTCACCACCCCATTTCCAGAGCCGGGTATTTTTTTTTATTTTTAATTTAGTTAATTGTGCATTATTTTTAATTAATTGTATTTATATTTAATTAATGATTGTATTATTTTTATATTGATTATTTTAGGATTTTGGCTAGCCTGGACCCATGTCAGACCTTAGTGGACCCATGTCCGACCCAGCCCATACCCCTGTGAGACTTATTTTTGGGTTTAGAATATTTATTATATTTTTAGAAGGTTAGTGGGAGAGATTTGGAGCTAGTTTGAGTGCTTTTGGAACCCGGAACCCGAAACCAAGTCATGTAGGGGCGTTTTGGGAATTTGGAACTTGTAAACCCCTTTATTTCTACATGGCTGGCCTCTACCTACCCTCCCAACCCGTGGAACACAGCAGCCCTCTCCTCCCTTGGTTCTTCTTCTTCATTCCACTCTTATTCTTCACTTCTTCTTCTTCTCCACTTCTTCTTTCTTCTTCCTTCTTCTTCAAGGTGAGTTTCTCTTCCATTTTCTTCCTTCTTTCTTCCATTTCTTCTTCTTATTTGAACCCTAACCCTACATTCTTCCCCAACCTAGGTAGGTAGAGCCTAGATTTAGTGTTGGAGCTTGGATTGGGAGCTTGGAAGCTTGGTTTGGAGGATTTGGAGCATTTTGGAGATTTTGGCTTGGGATTCCAACCCCCAAGAGGTAAACCCTAATTTTTCCCCTTGTAATTATTTTTATATAGTCTAATTAATAGTTTAGAAACTTTCTAGACCCTTAGGCTATCCGTGGGAGGAAGTTAGAACTAGTTTGGTAGTGTTTAGAGACTTTAACACTAGGTTTTGTGTTAATTTCGGGTGAAATCCGAATTTGGCCCAATTTTAGGTGATGTCCTAGGTTAGACGAACCTAGGTAGACGTTGTCGGGTGTCTTGAGGGTGAGTGCGTGTCTCCGTTCGCACACGAAAAGCCGCGTCGCGGAGAAACGGGCGTTTCGGGCGAAATTGGGATTTTTCGTCGTCGCCGATTCTAAGTGCGTGCACGTTTCTGCCACATACCTAGAATCAACGCGGGAGCATATTTTCTAGGATCTAGGCATCGTTTAGAGCACGTGGGTAAATTTTAGGCCGATTCTGAGTTCGTTTGGTGTGCGTTTCAGGAGGTTTTCCGAACCGCGCACCGCGTGTTCGTCGAAATGACCGAACGGCCATTTCAACTTGGTTTCCTTATTTCGGGCTTGTGCGCGCGTTGGGTTAGTATCGGGGAGTGTGTGCTAGAGTTTTCGAGTTATATTATATATATTTTAGGGTGTTGGTGAGTGTCGGGGTCGTTGGGCGTGAGTGAGACGTGTGGTTTGTGTGTTGTTGTGTGTTGTGTTGTGTTAGTGTATATGTGTCTATATATATATATATGTATATATTTATATGTATGTGTGTTTATGTATATATATTTATATATATATGTGTGTATTTATATCTATGTGCTTGTGTGTGTATATGTCTATGTGTATATATATATATATATGTATGTGTAAGTGTACTTGTGTGTGTATATGTATATATATATATATATATATATATATATATATATATATATATATATATATATATATATATATATATATATATATATGTGTGTGTGTGTGTATGTGTATATATATATATATATCTTAGAGTGTGTGTGTATTGGTATGTATATATATATATTTGTATGTGTGCATATATATATTAATATGTGTGTTTATATATATATATATATATATATATATATATATATATATATATATATATATATATATAGCTATGTATATATTTGTGTGTGAGTGTGTGTATTAGTGTGTTTGTGAGTGTGTAGGTGTGTGTGTTAGAGTGTGTTTAGAGTGTGTGTATATATATATCTAGTTATATATATATATATATATATATATATATATATATATATATATATATATATATATATATATATATATATATATATATATAGGGTGATATATATATAAGTATATAGGCGTGTGTGTGTGTGTGTGTTTGTGATGGGGGGGAGGCAGCCAACTGCCAGCAAGGGCAGCAGCTGCTGATGCCTGCAGCAGCAGCATCCAAGAGCAGTAGCAGCAGCAATGCGAAGCACAGCAGCAGCAGTAGCAGTACATGCAGCAGCAGCAGCAGCAAGCTCCAGCATTGTAGCGAGGGCTAGTGAGGGAGAAAGAGAGATTGATATACATATATATAGATAGATAGATTAGTAGATAGTTGGATTAATACTTAGATAGATAGGTAATAGATAAGTATATATATATATACATATATCTAGATAGTTAGGTAGATAGATGATAGTTAGATAGAATGATAGATAGAGGGATAATAGGTAGTTAGATAGATACGTATATGATAGATAAATAAATAGATAGATAGTTGATAGATAGATTTATAGATATTTAGATAGATAGATAAATTGATATTAGATACATAGATAGATGGATAAGATATAGATAGTTGATAGATGGGTATATAGATACATAGTTAGATAAATAGATAGATAGATAGATGCCTAGATATAAATAGATAAATAGATAACTAGGTAGATAGGTAGATGGATAGATAGCTAGATGTAAGATAGATAGATATATAATTATATAGCTAGCTAGATAGATAGATATCTATAGTTAGGTAGATAGGTAAATAGATATATGGATAGATAGATACATGGATAGCTAGATTGATAGATAGATATATAAGTAGATAGATAGGTAAATAGATAGATAGATAATTACCTAGACATGTTAGATAGATAGATATTAGATAGTTAGATAGATAGATAGCTAAATATTAGATAGATAGTTAGATATCTATATCTCTATGCATAGATATATATATAGATATATACATAGCTAGGTAGATAGTTAGATATCTAGGTATAGATATATATATTTGAGGGTAAGGTAAGGTAAGGTATATATGTATAGGTAAGGTAAGATACATAAGGTATGTGTGTTGTGAGATATATATATAGATATATAGGTATATGCCTATATGTATTAGATATCTATATTTTAGCCTAGATTATAGCTAGATATATATGTTTATGCATAGTTAGTTAGCTAGAGGGGTAGTCGGGTTGAGTTTAGAGCGGTATCTCAATACCTTGAGATACCAAGGTATCTCAATACCTTAAGATAACCAAGGTATTGAGTTTCGAGCGGGATATTTGAGCAATAGCCTAGGAATAGTATTAGAGTAATTTTTATATGCTTATGTGTATATATTTACGCGTGCTAGCATAGATTTTAGCGGGTTTAGGCAGGGTGCGTAGCCTAGGTTGAGGTATCGGATACCGAGGGTATCCCGGTATCTCAAGGAGGCGAGTTTGAGAGTTTTCTAGCTTAATGAGCTCGGTTTGACCTAGAATTTCAGGAGCACCCTATTTTGACCTAGACTTGACCGTAGTTGACTCGGTTGACCGCCAAAGTCAACTTTTGACCTAGTTTTGACCCAGAGTTGACTTTTTGGACCTAGAGTTGACTTTTTGACCTAGATTTCACCGGTTTGACCCGTTTGACCTAGAACGACCCTAGAAGCCTATTTTTAGTTATTTTATATCTGTTTAACTCATTAGAACCCTGTTTAACCTTGCTTTTTGCATTAGGTCCTTGCGACACAGGTTCGGATCGTCAGTTACTCAGGACGTCAGGCGAGTACATTCTCTGATAGTTTTTATTATCTGATGATTATTATGATTCAGCTTCTAGTATAGTATCATCTGATTATTCTGGCACAACACGGGACACTGACTGATATTTCTGGATTCATTTACTTGTGACACGTATATTTTATGTTTCTGGCCTCTATTCTGGAATCACTACTGGCATCACCTACAGGCATCACTACAGGCATCACTCATGTTCAGGCTGGACTCATCTTGATTTACGTGTCGAGTCTTGGATTCACTTGTATTAGTCGGGGCGGGGAAATACTCGAGTAGACATGTAAATATTCCTATCTGGCATCATCAGGAATCACTCCCTCTGGTCTAATCTGGAATGATAGCAGCCGCGCATCCAGTGCGCGGTGAGCCGTACTTACCCCTAGCCGTTTACATGTCGAAACAAGTATTTCAAAGACACCAAGTTCATTCTTTATAGTCTGGACTCACTTGCATTCTTATTGGTCTCACTTACATATTTCTGGACTTGACTCACTACATATTTTTCATGCTGGACTCACTACACGTTCATGTGCACAGACTTACTCTTAGTATAGATTTCTTGTATCTCACTGTTATTACTATCTTGCTCTGATATTCCTGCATATTTTACCTTTATGCACCAGTGATTTATATATTTTTTGTTTCATACTTGCTTCATTCTTCTTGCTACTTGCTATAACTGTTTTATAGTTTTTATCATTTAAATGGAACTGCTGTTAGAGATGTACTTGCTCCAGTCCTGACTGGACATATTTTTCAGAGTATCCGGAGGAGTGGTGTCCGACGTTTTATGGACCTGAGCCTGTCGATGGTGCAGACAGGGATCCTCTAGTTAAGGGGTGATTTTCGGGTTGGTAGCCGGGCTCACTGAGACCTTGTTTTTTTTTTATTAGCTTTAGCACCGGATTTGTCTCCGGTTTTGGATTGAGACCTTGTATTGTATATTATTTTGGATGATGTATTATTATTATTAATGTTGTGGTTGTTGTAATAGTTGTTGGTTAGACTTTATAGTTGTTAGTCTTCTTTGTCATCTTATCGTGCTTAGATTCGTGATTGAGTATATTGTGGTTATCATTATGATATTTGCTCCTCCGTTTGGAGTTGAGATCTTGACAGGTTTATATATTGATTGTGTGGTTGCCCTACTTTTGGAGAGGTCATGGCAGATTTTCTTGTGAGTTATCTAGATAGTTGACCTAGACAGCGTTCTACCGCCGATGCTGCGGCGTAGGCTGGACGTACCCACGACTCATGCCCGATTTTTCGGGCACGGGTCGTGACACGTTTTTGGTGGTGGCCCATGCAGGTCTCGATTCGTAATTAGTGCGATGTCGTGGTGGTACAACAACTTAGTTGTACTGCTGCGAGCCTGCTCTAGGATCTAGGATCTAGGATGAGAGTGTACTCAATCACGACTAGGAACAATTCTAATCTAATTATTCTGAAATTGTTTCTTTTGAAATATTACTGTCCTTCTTT
>JAYESA010000011.1:169883969-169958969 GCA_036927795.1 Iris macrosiphon | reverse complement strand
TGACCTAGAATTTCAGGAGCACCCTAGTTTGACCTAGACTTGACCGTAGTTGACTCGGTTGACCGCCAAAGTCAACTTTTGACCTAGTTTTGACCCAGAGTTGACTTTTTGGACCTAGAGTTGACTTTTTGACCTAGATTTCACCGGTTTGACCCGTTTTACCTAGAACGACCCTAGAAGCCTATTTTTAGTTATTTTATATCTGTTTAACTCATTAGTACCCTGTTTAACCTTACTTTTTGTATTAGGTCCTTGCGATACCGGTTCGGATCGCCAGTTGCTCAGGACGTCAGGCGAGTATATTCTCTGATAGTTTTTATTATCTGATGATTATTATGATTCAGCTTCTAGTATAGTATTATCTGATTATTCTAGCACAACACGGGACACTGACTGATATTTCTGGATTTATTTACTTGCGACACGTATATTTTATATTTCTGACCTCTATTCTGGAATCACTACTGGCATCACCTACAGGCATCACTACAGGCATCACTCATGTTCAGGCTGGACTCATTTTGATTTACGTGTCGGATCTTGGATTCACTTGTATTAGTCGGGACGGAGAAATACTCGAGTAGACATATAAATATTCCTATCTGGCATCATCAGGAATCACTATCTCTGGTCTAATCTGGAATGATAGCAGCCGCGCACCCAGTGCGCGGTGAGCCGTACTTACCCCTAGCCGTTTACATGTCGAAACAAGTATTTCAAAGACACCAAGTTCATTTTTATAGTCTGGACTCACTTGCATTCTTGTTGGTCTCACTTACATGTTTCTGGACTTGACTCATTACATATTTTTCATGCTGGACTCACTACACGTTCATGTGCACAGACTTACTCTTAGTGTAGATTTCTTGTATCTCACTGTTATTACTATCTTGCTCTGATATTCCTGCATATTTTACCTTTATGCACCAGTGATTTATATATTTCTTGTTTCATACTTGCTTCATTCTTCTTGCTACTTGCTATAACTGTTTTATAGTTTTTATCATTTAAATGGAACTGCTGTTAGAGATGTACTTGCTCCAGTCCTGACTGGATATATTTTTCAGAGTATCCGGAGGAGTGGTGTCCGACGTTTTATGGACCTGAGCCTGTCGATGGTGCAGACAGGGACCCTCTAGTTTAGGGATAATTTCCGGGTTGGTAGCCGGGATCACTGAGACCTTGTTATTGTTGTTTTTTATTAGCTTTAGCACCGGATTTATCTCCGGTTTTGGATTGAGACCTTGTATTGTATATTATTTTGGATGATGTATTATTATTATTGATGTTGTGGTTGTTGTAATAGTTGTTGGTTAGACTTTATAGTTTTTAGTCTTCTTTGTCATCTTATCATGCTTAGATTCGTGATTGAGTATATTGTGGTTATCATTATGATATTTGCTCCTCCGTTTGGAGTTGAGATCTTGACAGGTTTATATATTGATTGCGTGGTTGCCCTACTTTTGGAGAGATCATGGCAGATTTTCTTGTGAGTTATCTAGATAGTTGACCTAGACAGTGTTCTACCGCCGATGCTGCGGCGTAGGCTGGACGTACCCACGACTCATGCCCGATTTTTCGGGCACGGGTCATGACACATTTTTGGTGGTGGCCCATGCAGGTCTCGATTCGCAATTAGTGCGATGTCGTGGTGGTACAACAACTTAGTTGTACTGCTGCGAGCCTGCTCTAGGATCTAGGATCTAGGATGAGAGTGTACTCAATCACGACTAGGAACAATTCCAATCTAATTATTCTAAAATTATTTTTTTTGAAATATTACTGTCCTTATTTGATGATATCGCATCTTGCACCATATTGACTTCTTTTGATCTGTGTTCAGGATGTCTCCGAAGACACGATCCCATCGTACCATTCCAGCAGTTGCCACCGAGAGGTCTGCTACCTCTCGTCCAGCTCGTATTCAGGTAGCTGCTACCGCTCCACTCACCACTCCTGCGGTCGAGGGATTATCTGCTTCTCTCGGGGATCCTCCTTCACCTGTCGATCCGAGGACTACCCCAGTCGTTTCGGTGGTTCCTCCACCACTTTCTGCTCCAGTAGATGCCGCGCAGTTGTTTGCGTTCTTCAGGGAGATGATGGACGCGCAGCACCGTCAGGTGGATGTGATGAGGCTGGGCATTGAGAACGCCCACCAGGTGGCCATGACGGCTGTGGATAGGGTGGCACAGATTCAGCCACAGGCAGATGAGATTCAGCATCCGAGGCCGGGCAGTATTATCGACTTTCAGAGGATGCGGCCCAAGGAGTTCCGTGGTACAGAAGGGATCCTATACGCGGACGACTGGATAGAGCAGATTGAGGGCATCTTCAGACTGGCACAGATTCCAGACAGCATGCAGATAGAGGCAGCGGGCAGTCAGATGTTCGACCTCGCTTTGACATGGTATCGCACTGATACGAGGATTGCGACGCCAGGGCTTACTTGGGAGGTTTTCAAGAGGCTTTTTAAGGAAAAGTTTTTCCCAGATGTGGCGCTCAGTGCTTTGGAGAGCCAGTTTGAGGCACTCGTCCAAGGGAGCATGACGGTGGACGATTACGCAGCGGAGTTCTGCCGTCTGGGCAGATTCGTGGAGGGCTTGAGTGAGGCAGCAAAGGCGAGGAAGTTTCGCAAGGGCTTGGTCATAGCGGTCAAGTCTTTGACCAAGAGCGACCGTGAGGCAACTTTTGAGCAGATAGTAGGAGATGCTCAGAGAGTAGAGGATGACTTGGAGTTCAAGTCCAAGAGAGGCAGAGATGAATCAGACAGTGCGAGTGGTAGTGCGGGACCAGCTAAGCGTCCCTATGTGCAGAAGGCAGCGCAGTAGGGTCAGGATCAGAGGGTGCCCACTTGTGCCTACTGCAGGAAGGCAGGACACACTTGGGATATTTGTAGGAGGAGGCTGAAGGTGTGTTTGTTCTGTGGATCCGCTGCTCACCAGATGCGAGATTGCCCCACTGCACCTCCATTGGGTGGAGCATAGGATCAGAGAGTTAGAGCTAGGCCACCAGTAGCACAACATTATGCCCCGCACCAGCAGAGGGATACACCCCAGCAGGGCAGGGCTTATGCGTTGACGGTCGAAGAGGCCGATGCTACGGGTGTCGGGTTAGCAGGTCTGTCTCTTATTTCTTCTTCCTGTCCTTTTCCATTCCTTGTGGTGTGCTTCATTAGTACATGTTAGACTTTCTTTGTGCTGTGTGGTAGATAGTATAGTGACCCTGATTAAGACTGTGATAACACGACCAGTAGGACCCTGATCTTGTATGCTGTATAGGTAGAATTTCTTGACTGTGATTGTTGGGGGTTTGACCTAGAGAGAGTGATTGACTTTAAATTTCGAGGACAAAATTTTCTAAGGAGGATAGGCTTGTCACCACCCCATTTCCAGAGCCGGATATTTTTTTTATTTTTTATTTAGTTAATTGTGCATTATTTTTAATTAATTGTATTTATATTTAATTAATGATTGTATTATTTTTATATTGATTGTTTTAGAATTTTTGCTAGCCTGGACCCATGTCAGACCTTAGTGGACCCATGTCCGACCCAGCCCACACCCCTATAAGACTTATTTTTGGGTTTAGAATATTTATTATATTTTTAGAAGGTTAGTGGGAGAGATTTGGAGCTAGTTTGAGTGCTTTTGGAACCCGAAACCCGAAACCAAGTCAAGTAGGGGCGTTTTGGGAATTTAGAACTTGTAAACCCCTTTATTTCTACATGGCCGGCCTCTACCTACCCCCCCCCCCAACCCGTGGAACACAGCATCCCTCTCCCCCCTTGGTTCTTCTTCTTCATTCCACTCTTCTTCTTCACTTCTTCTTCTCCACTTCTTCTTTCTTCTTCCTTCTTCTTCAAGGTGAGTTTCTCTTCCATTTTCTTCCTTCTTTCTTCCATTTCTTCTTCTTATTTGAACCCTAACCCTATATTCTTCCCCAACCTAGGTAGGTAGAGCCTAGATTTGGTGTTGGAGCTTGGATTGGGAGCTTGAAAGCTTGGTTTGGAGGATTTGGAGTATTTTGGAGATTTTGGCTTGGGATTCCAACTCCCAAGAAGTAAACCCTAATTTTCTGCCTTGCAATTATTTTTATATAGTATAATTAATAGTTTAGAACCTTCCTAGACCCTTAGGCTACCCGTGGGAGGAAGTTGGAACTAGTTTGGTAGTGTTTAGAGACTTTAACACTAGGTTTTGTGTCAATTTTGGGTAAAATCCGAATTTGGCCCAATTTTGGGTGATGCCCTAGGTTAGACGAACCTAGGTAGACGTTGTCGGGTGTCTTGAGGGTGAGTGCGTGTCTCCGTTCGGACACGGAAAGTCGCGTCGCGAAGAAACGGGCGTTTCGGACGAAATTGGAGTTTTTCGTCGTCGCCGATTCTAAGTGCGTGCGCGTTTCTGCCATGGACCTAGAATCGACGCGGGAATACATTTTCTAGGATTTAGGCATCATTTAGAGCACGTGGATAAATTTTGGGCCGATTCCGAGTTCGTTTGGTGTGCGTTTCAGGAGGTTTTTCGAACCGCGCACCGCGTGTTCGTCGAAATGACCGAACGGCCATTTCGACTTGGTTTCCTTGTTTCGGGCTTGTGCGCGCATTGGATTAGTATCGGAGAGTGTGTGCTAGAGTTTTCAAGTTATATTATATATATTTTAGGGTGTTGGTGAGTGTCGGGATCGTTGGGCGTGAGTGAGGCGTGTGGTTTGTGTGTTGTTGTGTGTTGTGTTGTGTTAGTGTATATGTGTCTATATATATATATATATATATATATATATATATATATATATATATATATATATATATATATATATATATATATATTTATTTATTTATATGTATGTGTATTTATGTATATATATTTATATATATATGTGTGTATTTATATCTATGTGCTTGTGTGTGTATATATATTTATATGTATGTGTATTTATGTATATATATTTATATATATATGTGTGTATTTATATCTATGTGCTTGTGTGTGTGTATATATATATATATATATATATATATATATATATATATATATATATATATATATATATATATATATATATATATATATATATATATATATATATGAGTAAGTGTGCTTGTGTGTGTATATGTATGTATATATATATATATATATATATATATATATATATATATATATATATATATATATATATATATATATATATATGTGTGTGTGTGTGTGTGTGTGTGTGTGTGTGTGTGTGTGTGTGTGTATGTGTATATATATATCTTAGAGTGTGTGTGTATTGGTATGTATATATATATATATATTTGTATGTGTGCATATATATATTAATATGTGTGTTTATATATATATATATAGCTATGTATATATTTGTGTGTGAGTGTGTGTATTAGTGTGTTTGTGAGTGTGTAGGTGTGTGTGTGTTAGAGTGTGTTTAGAGTGTGTGTATATATATATCTAGTTATATATATATATATATATATATATATATATATATGTATATATATATATATATATATATATATATATATATATATATATATATATATATATATATATATATATAGGGTGATATATATATAAGTATATAGGCGTGTGTGTGTGTGTGTGTTTGTGATGGGGGGGAGGCAGCCAACTGCCAGCAAAGGCAGCAGCTGCTGCTGCCTGCAGCAGCAGCACAGCAGCAGCAAAGCTGCAGTAGCAGCAGCCAAGAGCAGTAGCAGCAGCAATGCGAAGCACAGCAGCAGCAGTAGCAGTACATGCAGCAGCAGCAGCAGCAAGCTCCAGCATTGTAGCGAGGGCTAGTGAGGGAGAAAGAGATATTGATATACATATATATATAGATAGATAGATTAGTAGATAGTTGGATTAATACTTAGATAAATAGGTAATAGATAAGTATATATATAGATACCTATATCTAGATAGTTAGGTAGATAGATGATAGTTAGATAGTTAGATAGAATGATAGATAGAGGGATAATAGGTAGTTAGATAGATACGTATATGATAGATAGATAAATAGATAGATAGTTGATAGATAGATATATAGATATTTAGATAGATAGATAACAAGATAAATAGATATTAGATACATAGATAGATGGATAAGATATAGATAGTTGATAGATGGGTATATAGATACATAGTTAGATAAATAGATAGATAGATGCCTAGATATAAATAGATAAATAGATAACTAGGTAGATAGGTAGATGGATAGATAGCTAGATGTAAGATAGATAGATATATAGTTATATAGCTAGCTAGATAGATAGATATCTATAGTTAGGTAGATAGGTAAATAGATATATGGATAGATAGATACATGGATAGCTAGATTGATAGATAGATATATAAGTAGATAGATAGGTAAATAGATAGATAGATAATTACCTAGATATGTTAGATAGATAGATATTAGATAGTTAGATAGATAGATAGCTAAATATTAGATAGATAGTTAGATATCTATATCTCTATGCATAGATATATATATAGATATATACATAGCTAGGTAGATAGTTAGATATCTAGGTATAGATATATATATTTGAGGGTAAGGTAAGGTAAGGTAAGGTATATATGTATAGGTAAGGTAAGATACATAAGGTATGTGTGTTGTGAGATATATATATAGATATATAGGTATATGCCTATATGTATTAGATATCTATATTTTAGCCTAGATTATAGCTAGATATATATATGTTTATGCATAGTTAGTTAGCTAGAGGGGTAGTCGGATTGAATTTAGAGCGGTATCTCAATACCTTGAGATACCAAGGTATCTCAATACCTTAAGATAACCAAGGTATTGAGTTTCGAGCGGGGTATTTGAGCAATAGCCTAGGAATAGTATTGGAATAATTTTTATATGCTTATGTGTATATATTTATGCGTGCTAGCATAGGTTTTAGCGGGTTTAGGCGGGGTGCGTAGCCTAGGTTGAGGTATCGGATACCGAGGGTATCCCGGTATCTCAAGGAGGCGAGTTTGAGAGTTTTCTAGCTTAATGAGCTCGGTTTGACCTAGAATTTCAGGAGCACCCTAGTTTGACCTAGACTTGACCGTAGTTGACTCGGTTGACCGCCAAAGTCAACTTTTGACCTAGTTTTGACCCAGAGTTGACTTTTTGGACCTAGAGTTGACTTTTTGACCTAGATTTCACCGGTTTGACCCGTTTTACCTAGAACGACCCTAGAAGCCTATTTTTAGTTATTTTATATCTGTTTAACTCATTAGAACCCTGTTTAACCTTGCTTTTTGCATTAGGTCCTTGCGACACTGGTTCGGATCGCCAGTTGCTCAGGACGTCAGGCGAGTACATTCTCTGATAGTTTTTATTATCTGATGATTATTATGATTCAGCTTCTAGTATAGTATCATCTGATTATTCTGGCATAACACGGGATACTGACTGATATTTCTGGATTCATTTACTTGCGACACGTATATTTCATGTTTCTGGCCTCTATTCTGGAATCACTACTGGCATCACTACAGGCATCACTCATGTTCAGGCTGGACTCATCTTAATTTACGTGTCGGGTCTTGGATTCACTTGTATTAGTCGGGATGGGAAAATACTCGAGTAGACATGTAAATATTCCTATCTGGCATCATCAAGAATCACTCCCTCTGGTCTAATCTGGAATGATAGCAGCCGCGTACCCAGTGTGCGGTGAGCCGTACTTACCCCTAGCGTTTACATGTCGAAACAAGTATTTCAAAGACACCAAGTTCATTTTTTATAGTCTGGACTCACTTGCATTCTTGTTGGTCTCACTTACATGTTTTTGGACTTGACTCACTACATATTTTTCATGCTGGACTCACTACACGTTCATGTGTACAGACTTACTCTTAGTATAGATTTCTTGTATCTCACTGTTATTACTATCTTGCTCTGATATTCCTGCATATTTTACCTTTATGCACCAGTGATTTATATATTTCTTGTTTCATACTTGCTTCATTCTTCTTGCTACTTGCTATAACTGTTTTATAGTTTTTATCATTTAAATGGAACTGCTGTTAGAGATGTACTTGCTCCAGTCCTGACTGGACATATTTTTTAGAGTATCCGGAGGAGTGGTGTCCGACGTTTTATGGACCTGAGCCTGTCGATGGTGCAGACAGGGACCCTCTAGTTTAGGGATGATTTTTGGGTTGGTAGCCAGGATCACTGAGACCTTGTTGTTGTTGTTTTTTATTAGCTTTAGCACCGGATTTGTCTCCGGTTTTGGATTGAGACCTTGTATTGTATATTATTTTGGATGATGTATTATTATTATTGATATTGTGGTTATTGTAATAGTTGTTGGTTAGACTTTATAGTTGTTAGTCTTCTTTGTCATCTTATCGTGCTTAGATTCATGATTGAGTATATTGTGGTTATCATTATGATATTTGCTCCTCCGTTTGGAGTTGAGATCTTGACAGGTTTATATATTGATTGCGTGGTTGCCCTACTTTTGGAGAGGTCATGGCAGATTTTCTTGTGAGTTATCTAGTTAGTTGACCTAGACAGCGTTCTACCGTCGATGCTGCGGCATAGGCTGGACGTACCCACGACTCATGCCCGATTTTCCGGGCACGGGTCATGACAGCCTAGGAACTTGACTCAAGTTCAGCACTGCATATCATCCACAAACTGATGGACAGTCAGAGCGCACGATACAGATATTAGAGGATATGTTGAGAGCGTGCATGATTGATTTTGGAGGATCTTGGGAGGACCACCTACACTTGGTGGAATTCTCCTACAATAACAGTTACCAGGCCAGCATACAGATGGCACCTTAGGAGGTACTGTACGACAGAAAATGTAGGTCGCTAGTTTGTTGGAGTGACGTAGGAGAGCGTCAGATACTTGATCCAGAGTTGGTGACACAGACAGTAGAGAAGGTCAAGCAGATTCAGAGCCACCTGCGCGCAGCACAGGACAGACAGAAACACTGGGCAGATGCGTACCACAGACCATTGGAGTTCAAAGAGGATGACCATGTATTTTTGAGGATATCGCCTACCCGCGGTACCATCAAATTCGGAGGCAGAGGCAATTTGAGTCCGAGGTACATCGGACCTTTTGACATTTTGGAACGAGTTGGCGAAGTGGCTTACCGTCTTGCATTACCTCTATCATTAGAGGAAGTACATGACGTATTTCACGTATCGCAGCTGAGGAGATATGTCGCAGACCCTAGCCACGTGCTCGATCATTCGGAGATTACAGTCGGGCCCAGTCTGTCTTACGTAGAGCAGCCAGTTGAGATCCTCGATCGCAGCGAGAAGACTTTGAGAGGGCAGACGATTCGACTGGTCAGAGTGGCATGGAAGCACCATTCACCAGGCGAGTCTACTTGGGAGCACGAGGATTCTATTCGGTAGCGATTTCCGTACTTATTTGAGGAGCAAGGTACGAATTTACGTAAGGCATTTGATTACTAGTGTTTAAAAATTCTGTTAGATATTATCGTGCTTTACTTTTAATTTCGGGGACGAAATTTTTCTAAGTTGGGAAGAATGTAAACCTCCTCGATTTATTCTATAGATAGTTAGGGTAGATTTAGAAAATTTTGGTTATTGGTAGCAGATGTCGAGGTTTAGAGTAGAGATAACTTATATGGTATTTAATTCAATTAATTAAAACCCTTGGCGTGCCTATCATTGTTTGATTATTCAGAGCCCAATATCAGCCCATAAATTCAGTTTAATTATTGTACTTTCGACTCGACTCGCCAAGTTAGGCACTGGACTTTTCCGTCTTTTAAAATCAGTTTTTGTGTGCTCTAAATTAATTGCACAATATTCCAAAAATTGTAACCCATATTTAATTCTGTGTCGGACACTTGTGTCGTTACCCTAAATTTTGGGATACCAACTTAACCCGTTGAGCCGGACCAACTAAAGGGTCCAAGACTGACTCCAAGCCCCCACCATTTTTGGCCTTTGCGTCATTTCCGGATTTTGACCCCAAGTGCACCCAATTAAATTAAATTCGCGGGACACTTTATTTCTATTTAAATCGGGGATACCAACTTTGTAAATCCCATTTTTAATCCTAAATTAATCCTAATGCCTTTCTAATTAAACCCGTGCCTAACGCACAACACCCTCTCACCATGAAAATTACTAAACGCAATTTTCTCCATAATTTTTGTGTCATTTTATGTGTTCATGTAATTTTTCGAATTTAAGGGGCTAAGTTGCAATTATTAAAATTATGTGACACCACCCTATTGGCCATGAACAATGGAGAGGTCCCAAAATGGGGTCCCATTTACACCCATCCATTCACCCCTCATGAAGAAACCCTCTTCTCTTCATGATAAATCACAACCCTTCATTTTGAAAGACATCAATCACAACCCTCCATCCCCTTCACAAACCCCTATAAAACATCACCTCATCCCCACCCTCACACATTCCAACCGGCCCTAATCCCAAGGGAAAACTCCTCTCTCTCTCCTCACTCCTTCATGTAAAACCCCCCATGCAAAACTTCACCACTCTCCATTATTTTCTTCTCCTTCTTCCTTAGTCGCTTCTTCCTCTTGAAGAACACCAACCGACCGACCCTTGCCTACTTCCGGCCGACTTCAGCGACCCGCCGGCGCAGTCCCCCCCTCGCTGTGCGTCCCGCCGGACTGCACTGCCGACCCGCCGGCGCAGTTCTCTCCCCGCTCCGGCTGCAGTCCGCAGCTCCCACCGTGCAGCCGTTCCTCCTTATCCCGACCCCGCAACTGTGCTACCCCGGCCACCCTCCACCTTCATCCGCGGCTGCTACCACCGCATCTCCACGAGACTCCACCACCTCCACGTCGAGCCACCCCAACCGACTGCAGTCTCCACCATCACTGCCATCTCCACCCAGCCTCGTAACACCACTGTTACCTCCACCTCTCGACGAACCAACACCACCACGACCTCTTCCTCCGGTGAGCCACTGCCCTCTCACTCCGGCGACCCTGCATCTTCTCCTCATCATCATCACACTCATCATCAACAGCAGCACCATTATCATCCTTATCACTACCACCACCACCACCACCACCACCACCCTACCCTACTCCGGCCAGGGACGGCCACCGGTCCTCACAGCCAAGGTGAGGACTCCTCCCCCTATAGTTTTGAAGTATAATTTCATATCAATTTTTGGGTGATATATATTAGTTATTGATGGGGATTATATACATTGAGTTTAAGGGTTGTGTGTGATTTAGATTTAGTTTAAGAGTTTGCTATACATTAAGATTTTAGGATTTAGAATGCATGAGTTTTAAAGTTTATTACATCTTAAATATGTGTGATTGATGGTACTATACTAAGTTGAATATTTATGGGTTAAATATGAATTGATTGAGATTATGAAATATAGACAATCGATGGTTGGAAAGGTTAAATATAATGAGGTTGGGGTCTAAATACCATATGAGATTTTTAGGGTTTTATACATAATGATATATGCATTGTTGATCGATTGATCGAGTATAAGCCGTAATCCTTAAATATTGGTCATTTATTAGGAGATAATATTAATAATAAATTTAATTGAGGAGAAGTTTATTATGAAATGATAGAGGATTGTATAAAGGAGGATTTAATAATAATAATTTATTGGAGGATGAAATATGTCAACATACATGGTAATGACTGTGAAGACCAGGGTGAAATTTGAGGATTTGATCATGGCTGGAACTACTGAACATCGTGGTGAGATATAAGATTGAGGATTGTTGATGATATTGTGTAGGTGATTAATCTGATTTGACGTAACGTACCATTAGTCAACCTTGTTCAACCCTCTAGCTTCGTGTCCAGGAAACTTGTAACTAAGATTAAACATATGATTAGACGTGTGTTACATCTTATTTCAGTCTCGTGATAGTTATTGATTGAACTTGTATCTCATCTCTAGGTACTATGGGACCTGCAGACTTGGACATTGTACCAGATCCCCATCTTCAGCAGCCGGACGCAGGCAAGTGTACCTTGCCACCCTGTATTTTAGTTTACAGATATTGTTGTTCTTTATGTACTCGTGCGCATTTTTATGTTGACGTTCGATACTCCGTGTCCGGTTCACAACCGGGTATTGACATTCGACGTAACATCTTAGAATAATTGCTAGATGCTTCACAGCACCTCGATGCACGTACCTGAGTATATCGATACCCCAGGACACACTCATACACTGTGATCGTGCCAGATTCATGTATCCTGATACTGATATCATGACCAGAGACTGGGACGACCTTAGGATCGCGTCTGTTGAGTTATTCCTGTGTGTCGAGACTGTAGTTAGAGGTTCAGGTTCAGCACACAATCGTTGACCGCTTGGGAAGAGAAAGACAGTTACTAGACGTTTGGGCTACTCTGCACGCGCTTATATATATATAGTATTTTGTAGTGATACCTGTATCTAGTGTAGTTGTTTCACCCGTGTGACTCTTTGCCCGGAGCTGCGGTACGTGCCATGTGTTTTCGTGTCCGGAGCTACGATTTTATATTAGAAAGCCCACGCGTCGAACATTGTCTTTAAACTGTGTCACACTAGTTTGGTTATGCTAGATTACCCTGTTGTTGTACTTGTACTATCTGTTTACCTGGCATGTTGTTTTCTGTACCTTGTTACGTCCCTCTGAGGACCTGGTTCCCTTCCAGGTGTAGGCCACGAGGATTACCCGGAGGAGTATGGACCGGGCATCTATCCAGCAGCTGTACTCACTGCCGAGGATAAGGTCATTCCTGAGGACTTCGCCTGATCGCTGGTAGTGACTCTTTCCTTGGGACGGTATCATTACCTAGTTACCTGCTGCCGTCCCAAGTTATCTTATTGCTTACTTTCTTTCCAGTATATTTGTACTAGCGGGTTTGTCCCCGTATGACTACTCTAGTATTTGTATTTGATACTTGTCTGGATATTTCCTTCCTGCACATTAGTTGTTGTATTTACATCTATTGTGCTCTTATATTGCTGCCTATGGATGAGATTTAGATTGAGTATCTTGTGTTATGTGATAGGTTATTCATTGTATCTTACAGCTTAAGTGTATTCCGACGGGCCCATTAGATTGGAATGCCCGCCGAAGTACACTGCTGGCCATTGCCACGTGTCTCGGTTCCTTATCCATGGAACCGGGGCATGACACGCGCTAGGTCATCTTTTGTGCTGATAGCCTCTTCAAGGAAGATGACGCACAGAGATGTTTCATCTTTTACGCCCACATTTCTAATGTGTCAGCGTAAAAACTCTATGTTTTTGCAGTCCGGCGTAAAAGCTTTGACTGTCGAAATTTGGCGTATACTATAAACTTCGAGTGTTATGCTTCTGGATGAGAATTCTGGCGCAATAACTCTAACTTTGACAGTCTGACGTAAAACACATACTGTCAGGTTTTTTGTGTATTCTGCCAGTCTTGAACTTTATGCCTTGGAATAAGATTTCAGCGTAAAAGCTCAAGTTTTTACAGTCTTAACGTAAAGCACAGACTGTTGCCTTTTGGCATATGCTGCAAGATTGTAATATCTAGAATAGAAACTGACGTATTTTTCTTGCACTTTGTAGTTAACTTGCATATGTCTCCGCTGGCCGAGGTGATGGGTTCTGTTGCCGGGATGCTGTATTCCAACTACCTGGAGGATCTGTTCCACGTGACATTTCCTGTCTCCGGACCCCAGTATCCTGAAGGAGGGAGAATCCTCATATCGTCTCAAGGCGAGCGAATGCTGTTGAACATGATCAACGGAGAGCCCCTGACGTACATAGACGGGGCCCAATATATAAAGCTGGCTTTTCTCTTCGGGGACATGATTGACAAACAGTCCCAGACGAAGACCAAGAAAGAACTTCGGGTTTTCCCTGCCGGGGGCTTGGTCATGTATCTGCCCAAGATGCTGAGAGACTATCCTATCTCGGCATTCTTCCATGCTACACATCCCAGGAGGATGTCGTGGACGCTGACTCCCGATCTTCACGGCCAGCCAGGGAAGATATTCTACCAGAAAGGATCTGATCGGGGGTCATTTGTCAGCCGTCCTTCCGGCTCTGTGATGCCGTTCAGGGGATTGTATCCGGCAGTGTCCCGAGTGAAGACACTTCACTGCTCCAACCAGTCCAACTACCGACCTTCTACAATGACTTCATGGGGCATGGAGGAGTATACCCCAAGGTTAATCCTCGGACAAGTGGGTGGATCACCCCTACAAATCTTTGATGGGCTCGTTTAGCTGACTGGGCCCTGAAGCATTTTCAGACTGAGCTGGAGAGCATTGGTCTATACGCAGCCGTGAGTGCTACCAGTGTTGGGTTACCTCTCAACCCTAGCCTATTTCTGGCTTTGATGGAGCGATATATCTCACTCACCGGGACTTTTGCCACTCCACTGGGGGAGTTGGGATTGGCCCTCCACGAGATGGCAGAGATTTCGAGACTGTCAATGGGGAATACTCCTTATGAAGAGTATGTTCCTACAAACCGGGAGCTGGGGGATTCGGATCCTCGGGTAGTGGCAGTGTACCAGGAGCTGATGTGCCACTACCTTGCTTGCACCGCCTTTTATAATGAGCCCTCTGATTTGGCTCATACCAATAAGTGGGCGTCCTACCTCTTCTTTCATCGGGCCAGGGCTGTTAAGCCAGAGAAGGTCTTGGATAGCAAGGATTAGCCTCTAAGCTTTCTGAGCGTGCTTAGTGCTCAGGTAGTCGATGATCTTATGGAAGATGCCGGGGCTCCAGATCAGATTCTCGATGAGGGGGTAGAAAAGTATCATGCAGGAACTAAGGCCTACAGTTATCTGAGGCATTGTCGTAGGCCTCTGTCCAAGAAAGCTCAACTGGCGGGCTTCCTCTCTATATGGCTGCGCCGACTGGTAGTACCCGGTATTGCATCTGCGGATCGCATTCACCGTAACACCTTGTGGCCTGCAGTGCGTCTGGTATTCGGGGCAAGACTAGGTTTGCTCCCTGCCATGGTGTGTCGCATACAAGCTGGCCTGAGGGCCATTACTGATGGGCTGCTTGCCGATAAAACTCGGCGTGATAGCTTTCCCAGGGTAGAATTACCGAACCTGTACTTGATGGGATGGTTAATTCTCCAAAACCCAGGGTGATGTCTCCCGGCTCTGGCAGTAGTTCGGGAAGTAATTTCTTGCTGAATTACAAGAATTCCTTCTGGAACGTGACCACAGTTTTAGACTGTCGGCGGGCGCTGAACTTCAGTCACAGCTGGAAGCTCTTCTGCGCTGTCCCCTCTGTACATATCAATCAACAGGGACGCAGACTTCAGGACTTAGGCAACGGAAAGACCGTTCTTTCTCCTGAAGCTTTTAATTGGTCGGTCTGCATTAGACCTTCCCATTTACTGTACAGAAGTGAAGACGAATGCTTCTTGGAACCCTACCTGCCTAGTCGGTTCGCCAGGCAATTTGGATATGACCAATTGCACGTGGGCAATGCCGTCACCAGCTTCAAGTCCAGGGGTGGACTCATTGATGGAGCGAGAGGGTGGCGATACTTCATCATGGGTTGTACTGAAGCAACTTTTACTGTGCCAATGACTTCACTCTCCATGGAGCTGCGCATCCTCCACTTGTATGCCCAGTTTTATGTGGCAACCAACACCTTCCATCGCAATTTTGATATGCATGAAAGTTTTAGGATGCCCTCCTCCAAGTTCGCGGGAAGAGACAATGTCCCCTCAGTTTCCTCCGATGAGGGTGAAGATTCCGTCCATCCAGATGAACCTTTGTTGGCAATACCGAGGGGTAAAATACCTCCGCCTGTAGGGCCTCTGGTCATCTCTGGTAAGCGAAGGGCTCCTGTTCTGAAGGGGACTTCCCCTCGCAAGAAGAAGAAGAAGAAGACGGTTAGTCGTCCTGTCAGGACTTCCCACCCTGAGGTTCCTAGGAGTGAACCTGCTGTTTCCCCTGTCGGAGACGATTCTTTGATTGGAGGTTCCTCGCCTTATGGAGAGGGAACCTCTACAGTTCCGGCTGGCGGTGCCGGAGTGTCTCTGCTTGAGGCTGCTGTCGCTGCTACCGCTTCAGGTAGTGGTACGAGATCGCCTTCGGGGTCGAGCCGAATAAGGATATCTTTATCCAGACCAGCAACGGGAGAAGCCCCTGCCATGTCTGTAAGTGCACCCGGCGAGATTCTACCTGATAAACCTCGATTGGATCTGGGTGAAGACTTGGAAGAATACCTGTCGATGTCAGTTAGCACACCCCCTTCTCCAGGTATGACAGCCCGCTTAGCATTATTAAGAAATGACTTAGCTGTACTGGCCGCAGATGCGACATATATACCATCGGCCATGGGTAAATGTCGTCTTTATGCCTCTTTTAGGAAAATTAATATCATATTGATATTAACTTTCTTTTGTCTTCTTTTCAGGGGAAGATATCTACAGGGAGGGCAGTGTTGACGCGCCTTTTGGCACTATTTTAGCTCCTAGCAATGACATAGAGGTGCCCGACTTCGAAGAGGAAACATTTTCGGGTGCAGGCTCGCCTGAAACGGTTCCGATATCTCGAGAGGAGGATGAGCCTGTCATTGCGACAATGCCTCCGTCGGGTACGCAGGTCACTTCGTCCGTTGTTGGCGCGTCCTCTTTCGTCGCACCATCTGTCGAGGCGACGACTGTGGCAACATCGTCTGCAGTCATTCCTGGAGGGAGGTTCGCCAATATTGCAGCCACTCCCAGCGTCCATTCGGATCTAGCCATGCTGACTGAGCAGTATACTGGTATCTTCTATACCACTTTGAAAACGCTGATATCAATGGTGTTGGAGAAGAACCTAGGCTTCGAGGCGCTGAGGAGGTCCTCTCAGTTTGCGATAGTGCCGATCAGAGGTTTCAACGACGCCGAGAGGGCTGACACGTTGGAGCAGATAGTTAATGGTTTAGAGCAACCCATTAATGAATATCTGCAGCTGTCTCGAGGCAACATTGACGGCCTCGTTCAAGCTAGGTACGATTCCTTGACTGCAGAGCTTGCTGGACAAATAGAGGCTTTGGACAAATCCGTCCAGGAACAGCAGCAGAAGATGGATCAGAAGCGTGCCGAACTAGAGTATGTCATTCCTCAGCTGACTCAGTGCGAAGTTGAATATGAGGAAGAGACAGCGAGAGTCCGCAGACTGAGAGACGAACTTGCTTAAGCGGAGGTGAAGGCTCTCTCTTTGTCGGCAGCTCGAGATGTGCTGAAGAATCGGATGGAGACTGCTCAGCAGAACCTGACGCATGTGGATATCATCCACGCCGATTTTGTACATGCTCGGTCCGGGCTATCTGCTTTGAACGATGAGGCGGCAAGGTTGGAGCAGGCTCGCACCGATGTCTTGAACTCCAGGGATGAGAGAATGGTTGCTCTGGCGCAGCAGATTCGCGACCTAATTGCTCCCCCCAAATGATGTACTTTTTTTTTGCTTGTCCATATAGTTTTGCTCTTTCTGGGAATAATAAAGAGGCTTTCATCTGACTTTGTGGACCCATCATTTTGGAATATAAATGACAGGTTTGGGTGAAAGTGATATCAGAGGTAATATGGACGTGATATACTCTCGATAAGCTTCAGCTGGACACATTTATTTAGAGGTTATATGGACATGATAGAATATGCTCTAACTAGTTTTGTTTTGGAAGTAGTATTATCAGAATAAGATCTTCACCATATTCCATTTGAGCAAAGGAGGTTAAGCATAGTACCTCTTCAGAAATTTGCCGTTGATAGAAGCCATTAACAAGTCTCCATTAGGCTTAGCTAACTTGTAAGTGCCGTTTGAGAACGTCGTCTCGATCACATAAGGGCCTTCCCATTTGGGTTGGAATTTACCCTTACTCTTGTGAGTAATAATCATTGGCCTTCTCACAGCTAAAACTAGCTCGCCAACTTTGAACACTCTCTCCTTCACTTTCTGATTAAAAGCTTTGGACATGCGTGCCTGGTAGAGCACGATGCGTTGTTGAGCTTGGAGGCGTTTCTCGTCTAATCCTTCTAACTCTTGAAGCCTTAATAGGTCATTCTTTTCTTGAGTCAACTCATTAGCCACTGCTATCCTGAGTGACGAAATTTGGACTTCGATGGGGAGAACTGTTTCACTCCCGTAGACCAATGAGAATGGGGTACAACCTGTCGGTGCTCGTACCGTTGTGCGGTATGCCCAGAGACATTCTCCTAGCTTCTCATTCCAATCTCTCTTGTTCGAAGAGACGAACTTCTTCAAGAGTTTGATAATGGTTTTGTTGAAAGCTTCCGCCAAACCATTAGCAGCAGAATTATATGCCGTAGAGGCCACATTTTGTATCCAATTTTTATCGCAAAATCGATGAAACGCTTGGCTGATGAACTGAGGTCCATTGTCATGAATTATCCTCAGGGGGATCCCAAAGCGATAAATGACATGATACTTGATGAAGCTGATCACATTAGATATCTTCACCTCAGCAAGAGGGATCGCCTCTGCCCATTTGGAGAAATAATCCGTGATGGCCAGTATGAACCGGTGACCTCTAGAAGAAGACGGGTGAATAAGACCAACGATATCCATACCCCATGCTTCGAAAGTCCAGGATGCAACCGTAGGATGTAGATGTTCAGAAGGTTGATGTATAAAGTCTGCATGAACCTGACAGGCTTTGCATTGTCTTGCATACTTTATTGCATCTGTGATCATAGTAGGCCAGTAATATTCCATCCTCCTGATACGATCCTGTAGCTTAGGACCGGGTTGATGCGCTCCGCATATGCCGTCGTGGGCTTCACGGATAATCCGTTGTGCCTCGTCATCAGAGAGACATCTCAATAGCAGTCTGTCGTAGGTACGGCGATATAGACACTGTGAAGACGTATCAAAATAGAAGCGTAGTGACCGTCTTTTGACGGATACTGCTTCTTTAGGGTCCTCCGGCAAGACTCCGTATGCCACAAAATCTATAAAGGGACTTCTCCAGTCTCTCTTGGGAGGATCTGTATTCACAGCGTAGCTGCGTTCTATGTGAAAGTTATTTTTCACACAGAATAAATCTCTGTTAAGAAGGATCACCGAATTATGTCTTCTTATAGGAATAGCTAGATCTGCAGCTAGACTGGCTAGGGCATCAGCTTCCATATTTTGAGATCGAGGTACATGCTCGAGGAAGAATCCTTTGAATGTCATGGCTATCTCGACCGTTGCTCGATGATAGGGGATGAGGTCTGGATTCCGGACTTCATATATTCCTCTGACTTGATTGACGATCAGCAGAGAATTACCGAAAGCTTCCAGAGATTCTACGTCCAATTCTTTAGCGACCTGGAGCCCGATTAGTAGAGCGTTATACTCTGCCATATTATTGGAACAGGGCTCGCTAAGAGAATATGCTCGATAGATGACGAGTTTATCAGGAGTAACCAGGACAATTCCTACTCCTGAAACTACGCTTCCCCTGGGACCAGTCCTAGAGGCACCATCGAAGAAGACTTGCCATGCTTCACTTTCTATTACGGAATTACATTCTGCAACTTCGTCGGGAATGTCCTCGTATAGTTTGGAGGTCTCCGGGATCGGATGAGCAGCTAGAAAATCAGCCAATGCTTGGCCTTTGATGGACTTCTGAGGGATATACACCATGTCATACGGTGTTAATAACATCGCCCAAGTCCTGAGTCGGGAATTGAGAATGCTTGGCTTGTTCATCAATACCCGAAGGGGGTTGATCCTGGAGATGATATGAATAGTCTGGCCCGTGACATAGTATCGCATCTTCTGGATAGCGAACATCAGAGCCAAGCATTCTTTCTCCACTGGATTGTACCGGTGTTCAGCTCCGACCATCATCCTGCTTAGGTAGTAGATAGCATGTTCATGACCCACATCGTTCTTCTGTGCGAGAAGAGCTCCCAGAGAATGATCCATCGCTCGAACATACTGCAAGAATGGTCTTCCCATGACGGAAGGCACCCGAACTGGAGGATTAGTGAGGTAGCGTTTGATATCATTAAACGCTTGCTGACAGGCTTCGTCCTATACGAAGGATACACCTTTCTTCATGAGACGAGAAAAAGGCTGACATTTCCCAGAGAGGTTGGATATGAATCTCCGGATATAAGGCAGACGATCTTGAAATCCCCTGAGTTCCCTCAGATTACGGGGTGGTCGCATTTCCAGGATGGCCTTGACTTTATCAGGGTCCACTTGAATGCCCTTAGCGGTGATGATAAATCCCAGGAATTTGCCACTGGATACACCAAGAAAGGACTTTGTAGGATTCATTTTGAGCTGATGTTGGCGCATCAACTCAAACACTGTCTTCAAGTCTCAGATGTGATTATCCTTGATGCGGCTTTTGACAGCTATATCATCTTCGTAACATTCCACTATTTTGCGTAAATGCTCGTGGAATATGTTACTCATAGTCTGTTGGTACGTAGTCCCGATATTCTTCAATCCGAAAGGCATGACCGTATAGCAATATACCCCCACTGGTGTCCGGAAGGCAGTATGCTTTTCGTCTTCAGGATGCAACTTGATTTGATTGTATCCTGAAAATCCGTCCATGAAAGACATGCATTCAAAACTGCACGTATTATCAATCATGACGTCTGTAATGGGAAGAAAAAACTCATCCTTAGGGCAGGCTGCATTCATATCTCGGTAATCGATGCAGATACGTACTTTCCTATTTTTCTTCATGATCGGGATAACATTGGCGACCCAGTCAGGATGTTGTTCTTCCCGGATGAAGCCACAGGCTATCAACTTCTTAACTTCAGCTTCAATGGCGTCCATCATATCCGGGCGGAACAGGCGTTGGTGCTGCTTCACAGGTTTTGAATCGGGCAATATATTGAGTTTATGAGTAGCCACATTTGGATCAAGACCTGGCATATCCTCATAATTCCATGCAAAGACGTCGATATATTCTTTTATTAGCTGGATAACTTCTTCCCTTTCTTCTTCGGAAAGATTGTTACTGATAAATATCGGCTTTGGCGAAAGTTCATCCCCAACATTAATTTGGATAACTTTATCTTCAGTGGGAGGTTCTCTCTGCTCGAACCGGAGTTCCCATTGTGTATCCATTTGTCGAGCCCAAGAGTCATTCTCAAACGGTTCAGATTCTTGTTCGTCTGCTTCGAAGGAATCTACCAATACCGTATTTACTGATAATGTTCGTCCGAGAGCGTCAGATGAGTCAGAGGGCGATGAGCCATTTTGAGAAGAGAAAAAGATATCCTCGTTTGACTCAGAAGTTGCAAGGGAGGTGGTGTACCCTAACCCAAAATGAGTTCATTGATAGTAGGGATCATCGTGCAGCGGCATTCGTCTGCCTTTTTCGTAGTTGAGGTCTGGTTCCAGCTTCAAGTCATAACCCATACTTTGCATAATCTTCAAAGCTTGCGGGCTGTATCTGTGAACCTGCATTTTACCAGCATCGTCATCGAGAGAATCTTCTTGTACAGTTGATTTATTGCGCATGCGGCCGAAGACTATCGAACGCTGACTGCTGCAAGTAGGCGGGACAATGAAGATAGAATCCTCATGTGGTCCATATATCGTGATGACGTTGGATGATGACGCTACTTCCCACATATACGGATGATAGGAATCTATAGCTTCCAAGAATTTTTGTGCTATAGGTTCTATATCGTCATGGGGAGAGGATTCCTGATTTAGAATTTGAGCGTCAATATACTGGAAAAGAGGATCTTTATTATCATCCGAAACCACGTTCTCGGTTGTATTTACATCAATCGGCTGCTTGCTGTGCCGAAGGTTGATGACCAAGGGTGGAGGCTTCTGGTTCAAAGTGATCACTAGAGGGCCACCTCGCTTTCCTGACCTGGTCTGGTTCAGGTGGATAGCCATAGGCTCCATGGCTTTCGGACGAGTAGTTCGCCCTTTCACCTTGATTGACAGAGGTTGCTTGGCAGAGGGTTCTTCTGGCTTCCGGTGGGATTCCTTCTCTTCTTCGCCTGATACCTCCTCCATGTAGTCTTGAGTGTACAACATGGCATCAGATTAGTAGGATTCTACTCCTTTAAACGGGTTTAGGTCAGCAAACTCTGTTTGTACTGTTCCTTGGGCATCTACATATTTAAAGCATTGATGTAGAGTCGAAGGAACGATGTTGTGGTCGTGGATCCAAGGGCTACCCAGCAGAATGTTATAGGACACCTCTGAATCAATGACATAACATGTAGCCACTGATCTGAGGTCGCCAATCTGGATTCTCAGACAAATTTTTCCCAACGGCTTACTTTTCCTGGCGTTGAAACCCACGATTGTAGTGGTGGTGTAAGCCAATTCGCTGGTAGGAATCCTCAGCGGTCTGAGCAGACTGTGAGGAATGATGCTGATCGATGATCCTGGATCTATGTGAATCCGATCGACCTCTATGGAACCTACGTACCCGGTGTAATAGAAGGGTCTGTCATGTCTGTTGTGTTTTAACAGCATGTCATCTTGAGTGAAAGTGATATTCGGGACCACCTCCATCACACTGTGGCATTGAGGAGATGCAGCGGTTCTTCGTCAGGGGACTTGAGTTGGGTCAAGTATGCATCCGCCTGCATTAATGCTTCACTCAGGGCTTGACGAGTGTCTTGAGAGAGCCTGAGCAGTTCGAAGATGGACAACCTGGCTGGTGTATTAGCCAATTGGGCCAGGATGTCAAAGTTGTATGGCTTCTCTAAACCTTTATTTTGAATGTTTTTCAAAGGTTTATCGAAGCGCACTTCTTTTTGCTTCCCTTTGTCCGCCGAAGTTGGTCTCGAAGGACCGGCCTCTGGTATGGCGGGTTCCGATTCCGAAGGCTTGGCAGCTGAAGCGTCTGCCGGTGCATCTTCTTGACTTGCTCCATAGTCCTTGAGGTAAGCTTTCCCTGAACGGGTTCCAGTAGCCAAAACCTCATCTTCTGATGACGAGTGTACCGTAATCATGTGACATGGTTTACGTTTCGAGATCTTCTTAGACTTAGCCTTAGCAGCTTGAGTCTCTTCCTCGATTTCTGACACCAGATCTGGATGAACCCACATAATCTCGCCTCGCTGGGTAGTTAGGGGTACCAGTTCATGATTTTTACTCCTAGCTGGAGGGAGATTAATGATGTTCATCGTTGTCTAGGAAATAGATGTAACACCATCCGGGACTTCTTGGGGAGACAGATTGCCAAATTGCAGAGAGATCATATTGGCTGTGACCGTCTTCTCGCTGTTGTGCAGAGTGATGGCCTTAGCATCGATCAGCTCCTGGATCTTCCTCTTCAGTACATAACACGCTTTTGTAGGGTGGTGTATGTATCTATGGAAGATGCAGTACTTGGGATTATTAGTACTGTCGACTTTATTTGGCCGCTTTACCTTAGGGAGGGTAATCTTGCCGCTATTGACGAGATACTCGAATATGCTCGGAATATCATCGTCGTCAAAAGAGTATAATTCAATGGGCCTAGAAGTCCCAGGTTTTGTCTGTGTTATTGCCGTAGTCTTCTGCCTGGACGTATTGATTGCCAGTGCTTCTCTTCCTTTGGCACCACGAGGATGGTCGTTGTTGGAGGATGACCTCTTGCCTTTATCGGAGGCAGAGATCATGATGCCATTATCACGCGCCTTCTGACTGTTGTCTTCAGCGGCCATCGCTGAGATGATGAACGAGGGCCAATCATGGAATTGATATGGTCCTATGAACACCGAAATCACGGAAAGAAGTTTCTTCCTGCAAATGTCCACCAATGCCGAGTCTGGAACTCCGGGAGGCATTTGCAAAGTGGCTTGACAAAAATGTTCGATGAAAGTGCGAACGTCCTCTTTTTCCTTCTGCTTCACTTCGATGAGAGAGGACATAGACATGTCCATCCCTCCCTTATAGAATCGTGCGAAGAATAAAGTCTTGAAGTCTTCAAAGAAAGTAATGCAGTTGTCCGCCAGGCTACGGTACCACTGATAAGCCACCCCCGAGAGACAGCCCTTGAACACCCGAGTGAGGAGGGCGTCATTCCCTTGCAATAACACCGTCATCATACTGAAGTAGTTCATGTACTGACTTGGTGATATTTTTTCCTCAAACAAAGCCATAGTCTGTGGTTTGTATTTGGGAGGGAAAGGGACCTTATCCCAGATAGCTGGATAAGGCTGGTTGATTTCCAATTTCTTGAGCTGATCTTTGTGCTTCAAGGCGTCAAATTGGGCTTTCAACTCCCGTACTGCCTGTATCAGATTTTTAGCCGGTAGCGGGACTACGGAGTGATAAAGGATCGGTTGTACTACAACTCCAATGATAGGTAATACGTTCTCCGAGTGAGGAAGCGGAGGAGCTGCTGACTCCTGATCTAGAGCAGGCTCTTGATTCGGGTTTGACGGTGGTAAGTCCACCCCCACACGTATCCGAGTTGGAGGGACCGATGCTTGAGCCATAGTAGCTGTGTGTTGAGTCAGCATCATCTGGTGCATGTTCTCCATCATGGATTGCATCTCTTTCAGAGATGTCTCCAGTACAGCAATGCGTTGCTCAGTGCTCCCGGACGGGGAAGCTTCCTCGCGTTCATCTCCAATGGCATAGACTCCCATCTCCCTGGGTGTCATTGAAGGATTAGTATAGGTCTCTGTAGAAGTTGACTCTATACTTTCAATATCTGATTTGGAAAACTGGCGACCCCCAGTATCGGAATCAGAAGAGTACGAAGCCGGTTGTCGCGACCTCGAACGGGTGTTTTGGAATACCCCAGCTTCAGCGTTCTTAAGGAGCTTGTCGAATCTCCTTTGGCTTGGACGTCTTGAGTTCGACCTTCCTCTGGGTATATGTGAAGCCATGTTCACTGATGCATGTGTGGGCTCTTCTTCCTGGAAAGACAGAGAGTAGTCCAACCGGTCAAAAACTGACCATTTTGCTTCAGAACCGCAATAATTAACTACGATCCTATGGCTATTACAATAGTGCTCCTTAGGAGGCGTAATAGACATGCTGGAAGATCCCCTATCCTTGCGTTTCTGGATCAGATACTCACGCAGGTCAGGAGGATTTACAGAAGAAGAAGAAGAAGAAGAAGAAGAAGATGGCTTGTTCCTTCTGTTCACATCAGTGGACATGCGGATATTGGAAACCATAGTTCTCCCTGTGCCACCCGTATACAACAGGTTGGCCATCTGGGTAGCCGATGATCCCCAAGGAGTGTATCTTTCCGTAAACTGAGCCTGCTTTACGCTGAGGGGCCTTACCTGGCATAATTTAGAGCTATGCTCTGGCTGGCGTAAAGCTGAGGAGGTCCTCAGTCGGCCATTAGCTCCTCGCGTAATCCGGAGGGCGGGCAGACTCTTTCCTTGCTGGCGTAAAGGTCGAGAAGTCGAGCAGTCCGCCACTAGCTTTCCCTTGCGTAGATTGCAGGGATAATCTACTTTTCCGCGGAGGGTAGATGCATCTTTATGCGCGGAGCGCATTTAGAATTTTTGATTTGGCGCTAAGGCATTGTCAGAAATTTTGTCTGCCACGTCATCGACGGGAGACTGAATTTTATGCGCAGAGCGCGGAATAGACTTCTGGACTAGCACCGAGGTATTGTTCGAAGTTTTGTCTACCATGTCACGGATGGAAGACAGAGTTTTATGCGCAGAGCGCGAAGTAGACTTCTGGACTAGCGCTGAGGCATTGTCCGAAGTTTTGTCTACCACGTCACAGATGGGAGACAGAGTTTTACGCGGGGAGCGTGAAGGTTGTGCAGCTACAACCTGGCTGGTCGGAGAGATCGGAGAGTCGGCAGGAATGGCAGGGGATGTCTTGGGCATCCAGACCTTACGCAGCTTCCTGTTGTCTTGGACAAAGAGAGAGTGGGAGCTACCCCCTGCTCGAAGCATATCTTCGTAGGCAGACTGGTCGAACTGGACGACCAGGGTCTTCTTCATGGATCCCACGGATACCGCATCGTATTGAGCAATAGCTTTCTCGTCAGAAGAGAAAGACGTCTCCAGTAGAGTCGCCATCTTGTGTTTGATAATAAACGAAAGAAATAAAACGAGATTTATACGAAACCCGCTCTTTGGTTTACAAACAAGAAGTATAATTAATCCTATACGAGGATGTCAAGTACAATTTTTAATCTGGATAAATATTGCTATAGGAGTCTGATCTGCAGTCGATCACTTTGTCTCTTGGACCACACGATGATGAAGAAGTGCCGTAGAAGACAGAAAAAAGCTTCGAAGGTTGCAAAGGAGAGTGGATGCTCGATGCCAAAGTCGTCGATCACTACTCTTTGCCTGAGCTCTGGATTCTTCTCTCTCAAGGACTTTTTGACTCTCAACCTTAATTTCTTCTACCGTTTTCTCACCCTGGACCTCTGTCAATAGAGGTCTCTATTTATAGGGTTTTAGTGACAGTAACCATCCAGTCGGCGTAGAAGCCGGGAAGTGGAGAGTATGGCACTTTTTATGCGACGGTTACAATAGCTGTTACCCATGTATAAATGATCTTCTGAATCTGCATGTGATGTATGTCCCATTAAGAGATAATGTGTATAACGGCTGCGAAGATCACGGCGTAAAAGCCACGTAGGTAGTTATCCCTCTTGTAGAAAAGGTTGACGTAGAAGCCAAATAACTGTCACCATGGCGTAGAAGCCAAATAGTTATCAAACTGGCGTAGAGGCCGGGTAGGCGTAGAAGTCGAGCAGGCATAGAAGCCGAGTAGGCATAGAAGTCGAGTAGGCGTAGAAGCCGGATGCTGCATAGACAGGTAGCTAGCGTAGAAGATAGCTGATCCTCCTTCCTTGACTGAGGCCTTGAGCGAATTCTGGACCAAATAGCCTTAATACGCACCAATGCAAATGTAGCCTGAGTTAGCGTATTTCAAGGAGATAGCGTACAGCGTGCTCCCATAGCTGAAAATAGCCTGGTGGTGTATTCCAAGGAGATAGCGTACAGCGTGCTCCCATAGCTAAAAATAGCCTGATGGCGTAATGTGCAGAAGTGATGATGGGGACGTATTAGCCGAAATCACGGCTTTTGGAGATATGATCAAATCTCTTGCATTAAATGTAGAGATCTGCCCCCATCCTGCGCATTAAATGTAGAGGCGTGCCTCGAAGACCTGTCACCATGCCGAGCATTAAATGCAGAGACGTGTCTCGAAGATCTGCCACTATTCTGCGCATTAAATGCAGAGACGTGCCTCGAGCCCTGTACGAAGAGCAGCTTTTCACGTGACAGCCTATTTGTCTTTTGTGGAGCGTAAAAAGCTCACATCTTCCTATGTAAAACTAGGCAGCGTATTCTCTTGTATGCGTAAAAGCAGTTTACGCCAAGGAAATGTCACTAAACGACAGTTTGGGTCGCTGTGCCGTGCCATCATTACAACTGTCATCTGGATAGTCGTGCAGTACTCTTTGTCAAGAGTCAGACGTCAGGTTCTCTGCATGATTTAATCGGTTCATTTGAGGAATACGAAGAGTTCCTCGTACACTTTAATGCTGCATAAAAAACAGATGAGTTTTACGCCATAAAGGCGATATAGCACCCTTTTTACGCTGAAGCAGCCTGGACATACTGCATTACGCGGATAGTCCTTGAGCTTATATGTTATGCTGTACTTAGCGAGAAAGCTATGTTGTACGCCGATGGCTCCGAAGTCATACTTTACGCTGCCCAGCACCAAAAATGCTGCGTATAACTCTTCAGCGTATTTTTCATGCTTCTACACCCAAAAATAGGTATTTTGTGGGTATTTTATATTATTATATTTATTATAGATTTTGAATTTTTTAGAGTATTCTCTTAGTTAATTAGAAAATAAATTTCTTGATATATTTACTTATATAAATATTTATTTAGAATCATTTTAGGCCATTTTAGATTTTTGGAGATTTTCTAGAATTTTTGGGTAATTAAAATCTAGAAAACGTAAATTTTTAGGACTTCCATGATTTACTATGAGACCATACTTGCATATTGTTCCTACCAAATATTTATTTTAGGTTAAAATATTTAATTATATTTTTTGTAAATTATTTAGAATTCTAAGAAATTTATTTAGATTTTTGAAATTCTTTAGGATTTATTTGGATATATATAATCTTAATATTAGATAGATGCTAATTTAGTGTTAATAGAAATTAATAAGATTATATATAAATTATTTGTATTATCTTTAATTCTATTTAATATTATAAATTATTGATATAAATTTAAACTATATTTTAAATTAATTTAAATCCTGAGCCTACTAGAAAAACAACTTCATGCATATCATATCCTTATTTAAAATGATCCTAATCATATTCAAATTAGCCAATCCTAGTCGTATTCAATTAAATAGTCTTCACCATTATAAATACCTATTAGAATTATGAAATAAACTCATCTTTCATATTTTTCTTCCCCAAACTCCTCTCTTTTTCGTCCAAAAACAGTTAAAATTCGTCATAAATTTAGCCACATTCTCTAGTAGTTATGACGACTTAAAAAGACGATATCTCCTAGCTCCTGACTCCAAATGCGTTCCAGTTCTTTTTGTTAAAACTATATTAAGGTTAATTTTCTGTTTATATAAATTATTTTAATTATTTATGAACCTATTTTTCCAAAAAATTCTAAAAGTGCCAGGTGTCCAAAATCAGACGCATTTTTGTGTTTTTGAGATTTCGGGAGATCCCGAACTCGAAATTACAAGCCGTTTGAAGTTTCAAAAAATCTGACATGATGAACTTCCATAAAATTATTTTTCCAGAATTTGACATGCAAGTTTAATCTACTGTAAAATTCGTGCAACGCAGACGTAAATAGGAAACCACCGAAAACGGTCATCTGTGCGCCCTTATGGACATAACTCTTTACCGACTTGTGATTTTATGAAACCGTTGATTCCGGTATTCATGTAGAATTGAAATCTATAGAATTACATACACAAATCTAGTATTTGAGTTGGTTGACTTTTTGGTCAATGGATTGCCTTGATTTGCGTGCCACGAATCACAAATCCATAAAGTTGACTTTCGTTGGACCAAAATTAGGATTTAACAATAAAATAATATTATAATAAGATTAAAATACTATTTTAGGTTATTTTATTCAGAATTAAAATAGATTAAAATGGAGGAACCTATTCACCCACGTTTGTAACCTAACTTGTCTAATTTATGTGACGGGTAGATCGGACGACGCCTTGAGTTGAGACTTCATTCCTTTTCAGACCAGGCAAGATACCTTGCCAAATTGCTTACAGTACTTTATATTCTTATTATATTTTTATATATTCATTGTATGTGTGTTTTCTTTCAGTCATAATTATATACTATATATATGTTGACACACACTTGACACATAGTATCATGGGAGGGGAGGACAACCAGTAGGCGTATGGGCTATAACCACTCTGGTAAACCGTAGTATCTAGCACACACTATGGTAGTCGTGTCCGATGGTCGCTACCCTCGCAGTATGTCGACTGATGGTATCACGATGGTCGCTACCCTCGCGGTATGACGGCTGATGATGTCCCTGACGTGTGTGTGAGTTGTGAGATTAGATAGAGTAGCCTACCCATGCCCATACGTTGAAAAGTTGTCCTCATTATTCATTCATATAGATTATCTTGTACAACGTACTTATATACTTTCTACCTATTATGCATGTTTACTGTATTCAAATTGGCATGCTTCTATGTATCTTGTTATGTCCCTCTGAGGACCTGGTCCCTTTCTAGGTGTAGACGATCATGACTATTCGCAGGAGCATGGATCAAGACTTGCTACTTTATTCTCTTTCGAGGAGGTCTTCCCTTCGAGTCTCATTGTTCATTAGATGTACTTATTTTATTTCTCTTATATTCTAGTTTGGTAGTGGATTTGTCTCAACCCAACTACTTGTTCTTATCAAGCATCTTATACATGATTCAGTATATAGTTGATTGTTTATTCATTTCTTTATGATTATTTCTGTGGATAAGATTTAGTTATGCCCTGTGACTTATGATAAATATATACCACTTGTGAATTATTGTTCATAATACAGCGTAAGTATGCGTTATGGTTTCCATATATTGGAGTCTCCATATACATACGCCTGGCATGCTTACGTATTTCAAGTCCTACGTATTTTGGGACTGGGGCGTGACATATTTTTGTGGTGGCCCATGCAGGTCGAGAGCATATTGTCTCGGTTACGTTACTGTACCGAGCAAGCCTGCGCATAGAATTAAAGTATAGGATCTTATCCACTTATTTAATCACCTCCCTTGATTTCATTTTACACTCTTATTTAATAGCTTGCATTGCATATTGCTTGATCCTTTCACAACGTTAATCTTATCTTTTCTTTCATGCTTGATAGGGGTTAGGAAGATGACTTGTACTAGGTATCTATTCTCTATTATTCAATAACACTATTAGTTAAATTCTTATAAGTTTGGTAGTATGTCTCATAACCTAGTATCGCATAGTCCTTTTGACCCATTAATGAAGTGTAATTGAATGACACAAACTATAGGCTTGCATAAGAAGATAGTATTTATCTAAACTGTAGAACTTAGAGGCCCATACCCCCATTTGGTCGACTAGAGACTTAGACAAGGATTTGGTATGGAAACTTTAGAGGCACAACACCGGACGAGTCTCATCTTCTTAGTGAACTTGAATTATTTTGTACCTTCTTTCATCATAATCCAGCGTACTTATATTTTCTGGACTACCTCGACTTATGCTGCTATTATAGCCTAGTTTTGCAAGCTTATTCTTTTATCGAGCTTTTTCATGATATATGTATTATTAGGGCCCATATTAATACATTGTATAAATCAGATTCAGTGTATTATGGTCTAGCTAACCTTAGTGCGCTTGGTTCGCTCTTCGCATGACTACTTTACGTGGATTGAGATATATAGTTGACTAGTAGACGAATATACTTGCCCTTTAGATGTTCGAACATATCTTATCGGTTACATAATTGTTCTAATATGAACATGCAAATAGTGTCACGACCCGCACCCGAAAAATTGGGCATGAGTCGTGGGTACGTCCAGCCTACGCCACAGAATCGATGGTAGAACGCTATCTAGGTCATAACTATTTATATCTCACAATAACCTGTCAAGATAAACTCTCCAAAAGGAGGACAACATTACAATATATACATAAACTCAATCACAATAACTAGAAGAAGAGTAAAAGCACGATAAGATATCAACAAAAGAAACAAAGAACCAAAGAGAGCAAGTATAATATCCAAAATATACAGTCCAAGTCTAAGAGTCAACAATATCTCACAACAGTAGCAAAATAAAATAATACAATCATCTAAAACCAACTGGGACAAACCCAGTAAAACCCACCTAGCTATAATAGGGCGCTAGCGGCATCTCCTCAGTTGGGACGGGCTCCTCCTCTATCTCAGGGTCACAACAATCGTCGACACCTGGCCCTTAGTAAGTCGGGTAAAAGTCCTCAGGATCCTATAGAAAAATATATCCAGTCAGGATTGGAGCAAAGTACATAACTCTGAAAGCAACTCCAAATACATGGTAAGGTGTATATGACTAGCAATAGAAAAGAATACAAGATGCACAGGAAAGTAAATACATGGTAGAACTGATAAAGTAACTGTAATGTAAAACTGGAAGACAATACAAGTAGTAGAGAAGTAATCGTGTCATGACCTAGTCCCAAAATACGTAGGATTAGGACGTGTAAGCATGCCAGCCGCATGTATATGGCAACTCCAATATATGGAAACCATAACACATGCGTACGTTGTATTATGAACAAATAATTCACAAGTGGTATAAACTATCACAAGTCACAGGACATAATCTAAATCTCATCCACAGAAATCATAAATAAATAAATACCAATAACAAAGTAACTAAATCTCAATATGAAGTATTAAAGGATGATAGTCGGGTGGAAACAAATCCACTACCAAACTAGAATATAAGATAAACAAAACAAATACATCAACTAATAATCACGAGGCTCGAAGAGAAGACCTCCTCAAAATATAAGTAGCTAGTCCGGATCTGCGCTCCTGCTAATAGTCATGAATATCTACACCTGAAAAGGGACCAGGTCCTCAGAGGGACGTAACAAGATACATAGAAGCATGCCAATAAAGTACTGAAATAAACATCCAATAGGTCGCCTAACCGTCTATGTGAATACAGTTTGAGAAAATAGGATTGGCATGATTCTCTTGGAGATTCAGGGGCCTAAAAAGCATGTCATCTTTTGAACGGCAGAGGCCGCCAGGTAATATAGGGGTCATCACGACCATACATCTCCGGCGGAGCGTGCGAGTTACATAAAAAGAAAAGTGCAAAGGAGCCCAAACGCCTTACTTGTTGTTCTCCCCACCCCATGCTCTAAGCATGCTATATCTATGACACGATAATACCTCTAATAACTGCCAAGTCTTCTAGCATGCAAGTTTCTATCGACAGTTATCCCTAATGCACGTCCCATACGTACATGAGGCCAACCTATCACGCAAGTCCGTGTCTTACATGAGACTCACACTCGTGTAACAACTGTGTCACGGCCAATGAAACCTAAGAATGCCACATAATAATGGGGTGGTCTCATAAACTAGGTCACATGCATATACATAATAAAAATAGAATACGACGACACCGTCGTTGCACCCAAGATTCCTAGGATGCGCAATTTATATAGCAGTTAAAATATATGAACTAAATGACAGAAATAAAATATGCATGCATCATATGGAATGTAATCACAGTACAATGGCAAGGTATACTTGCCTGGCAAGAAAGCTGCGTAGTACCAATAACCTGCTCCTGAAGTCGCGTAGAATAATCCGATAGTCCTATATACATATAATATAATATAATACATCAGCCATTACACTAGTACATACACAACTATAATTATACTGGACTCAGAGGGTACGCTAGGGGTGACACTAGTCAACTAACAGGGTCAAATGCATGTCTAATTACGCAGGTGTCACGTCTTCAAATGTTGTGCACAATCAGACAGTCAACTAACATGTGTCTAGGCCAGTACGTTAATGTACACAAGGCGGTCAACTTGCAATCCTCAGGGTCACATGGTCAATACGGGATATCCGTAATTATACTAGGGTCATGTATTATATTTATACATATGTCATACTATTACTAGCATATAATTACTTATATATATATATATAACAATTTAATTATAATATGCGTACGTGTACGCATACAAGTCATTGGGTTCAGCGGGTTGGGATGGCTCTCAGCGTGTTTAGGCGGCTTCCGACGAGGCTGCTCCGGCGGTTGGGAGGAAGAAGATGGCGAACAGGGAAGGGAAAGGGGTGTAGTCGGCTAGGTTAAGTTTTTAGAGGATGGTGAATGAATAAAAAGAAAAAAAAGTTATATTTATATGTGTGGGGAATAGGGTTTGGGTGTTGACCTAGGTAGTTGGGCCTTGGTCAACATCCTTGGAAAGGGGCCTTGGCTTTACATGGAGATGTTTGGAGGGCTAGGATTTGCACTGTTTGAAATGCATGGCTAGGATTAGATGGGGGATGATGTTGAGTGTTACACACTCCAAAAATTATGGAAAAATTTACATAACCAAATAACGAAGGAAAAATGGGTTTCTTCATGGGTTGTATCCAATGGTGTGGATACCTCAATACACTTTTGCATAAAAGTGCCCAAAAATTAGAAAATTACACAAAGATGGAAATTGGATTAATTGAATTAAAATTATTATAATAGGTGTTCTAAAATTAATTAGAAGTACATGGGATTAAAATTAGGTGAGACACAAGTGTCATGGACATAGAGGGCTCAAAATAGAATATTATCATAAATTGGGTTACACAAAACGGGTCAAGATTGCGTCTCCAATTTCGATTGGAACACACAAGGATACAAAGTTGGTTTTATTTAGAATTAAATATAAACGTCTGCGACAACTATTGTGCGACTAAAATTTAGCACAAAAGAGCATAATTATAAGTTACACAAAGGTCAAAATAGATGACTGGCACGTCTAGGACAATGGTGTAAAATTTATAGGAAGACAATGGCTAGTGTAGTGCTCCAATTATCGAAATAACGGTAAGGTGCACTAAGTGATATAAATAATATAAATCCTCTAAAACACAGTGTTCTATTCCTAATTGGATTCAAACTAGTCCTACTCTCACTATCTAAGCCAAGTAGGCCTAATTTTGGTCGAGGGGTTTACAATCTACCCAACTTAAAAATATTTCGTCCTCGAAATTAAAATAAGGCATGGTTTGTTAAATCTTTCACATTCGTACATAAGGCAAGTCTATTGTAATCTCTTCCAAAATTTTAAAATCTATTCAAATCCATCGTAATCACGTTCAAATTAAATTAACCATTATTTAAATCAAAATTCAACATATCGTACTATCTTCTCAATTTTTAAATAATCAACCTCTAAATCTAATTCAAATCTATATGACATCCCACATCAAAATTTATATTGCAATATCCAACTATCATAATATCCTCTAGAAAATAATTCTAATCAAATATTATTTCTATTTTCAACTTGTGAATTTCGTACTCTTCAAATTTAAAATAAATTTACATCCTCAATATTTCAAATAGGTAATCCAACAATTAAAATTTAACTTTTAATTCGATCATCAAATTTGGAATTCAATCCGTCCATGTTCATGTTTAGAGTTTTATTTATTTTCCTCAAGATTTAAATCGATGATTCAACCTTCAATATTCAAAATTTAAATTATTTGCTCAAAGTATAAATATTTGGTCCGAAATATCAAGATTTCAAAATTTATTAAATACTAATCATCTAACTCCTTCTTCTAACATTCTCCACATTTAAAATGACTTAATCTCACAATCTAATCTTACTTTATCACAATCTAAAAAAAATTTATCTCAAGTTGACAATGCAATTTCTATCCAACTTAGAATTTACCCATCTATCACATAAGACTATACCTTTAAGAAAAACTTTCTCAATTATTTAATCGTGTTATTCAATCCTCAAAAGTTTTTAACACACCAAATATATCACATATGATATGCCCTTAATTACAAAAGATAGTCACTAAATAATGCGGTTGGCCTATGGGGTATATCTAGTACTCTCTGTGTATCAAACTTATACCAAGCACGAGGTTTCGTCTTTCCGAAATAAGAAAAGATGGAAAACAATAATAAAGAGTTCAAGGGGGAGGTAATAGAATAGAAGTATGGGGATCAAGGCATTTAAGTAATTCAAAATAGAGTGGTCATGGTAGTTGTGGATTGAAATCATATTTGGTAAATTCTTATTCGCATGCTCGTATCAGTACAGTAATGTAACCGATATGATACGCTCAGACATGTCTAAAGGGCGAGTACATTCATCTAAGAAGCTAAGTTAATTTTATCTCAATCCACATAAGTAGTCATGCGAAGAGCGAACCAAACGCACTACGGTTAGCTAGACCATAATACATTGATTCTGATTAGACAATGTATTAGTGTATGCATCCAATAATACATATGTCATGAACAAGCTCGATAAAAGAATAAGCTTGCAAAACTAGGCTATAATAGCGGCATAAGTCAAGGTAGTAAATATAAGTACGCTGGATTAAGATGAAAGAAGGTATAATCTATATGGAGATATAGGTACAAATTACGTGATTTAAAGCTAAAGAATAATCATCAATTCACAATCTAAAAGAACAACTCAAACTATCAAGTTCTAACTACCAAGCACATAATTCAAAATTCAAGATTAACAATTATAATCCTAGCAAACTATATATCCTTAACATAAAAGAAGATCACTTGGCCTACAATCAGAAGGGTTAGGTGGCACGAATTGAAAGATGAAGGAAAATTTTTAGTCGTCGCACAATTAGCGAGCGTTAAGGTTTCAGAGGAACAAGATATAAAATTAAATAGAAAGACTCTAGATAATATCATGGTTTCTTAAGGAAAGGTGGTATGCTAATCTCTATGTTCGAGGTATGATCAAGGAAAATATTATATTCATTCCTCTTGGCTTCCTAAGGTACTGTATGCTAATAATAAGACAAGAATCTAAATTTATAGTTCCCTAATACTATCTCACTATGAAAGTTAGGTTTAGTCCTAATATACAACCTTAGATTTCTATTGGTTCCTCAATCCTAGGGTCAAATAATATGGTCAAATTTCTAACTAACTCTAGTAGTGTCTATACTACTCTCAAGTCCTTCATAAATATATCAAGGGATGATGGTCAATCAATCTACAGGTAAGGGATGCTTGGCTTCATTAGGTAGTAAGGAATGCTAGGGTTCATTAAGTATTCTAAGCTTAGTGGTATGTCAATATCCTAGTTGTATTCTTAATAGGAATGTTACCCTAATTATCATCCTAACAACAATGATTCCTATATTCTAGGAGAGGGCTATACTCAAGGAACTATTAGGAAAGTACATGAATCAAGCATGATGCAATTAGTCAAATAGAACGGATTGGAAGGAAGATGACTCATAGTTAAATATGGATGAGATCCTATACTCTAATCCTAATTGCAGGCTTGCTCGGTACGGTAACGTAACCGAGACAATATACTCTCGACCTGCATGGGCCACCACAAAAATATGTCATGCCCCAGTCCAAAAAATACGTAGGACTAGGACACGTAAGCATGTCAGCCGCATGTATATGGCAACTCCAATATATGGAAACCATAACACATGCATACGCTATATTATGAATAAATAATTCACAAGTGGTATAAACTATCACAAGTCACAAGGCATAATCTAAATCTCATCCACAAAAATCATAAATAAATAAATACCAATAACCAAGTAACTAAATCTCAATATAAAGTATCAAAGGATGATAGTCGGGTGGAAACAAATCCACTACCAAACTAGAATATAAGATAAACAAAACAAATATATCAACTAATAATCACGAGACTCGAAGAGAAGACCTCCTCGAAATATAAGTAGCTAGTCCGGATCTGCGCTCCTGCTAATAGTCATGAACATCTATACCTGGAAATGGACCAGGTCCTCAGAGGGACGTAACAAGATACATAGAAGCATGCCAATAAAGTACCGAAATAAACATCCAATGGGTCGCCTAACCGTCTATGTGAATGCAGTTTGAGAACAACTTTCCAACACGTGGGCTATCTTGCCAAAATGGGATTGGCATAATTCTCTTGGAGATTCAGGGGCCTAAAAAGCATGTCATCTTTTGAACGGCAGAGGCCGCCAGGTAATATAGGGGTCATCACGACCACGCATCTCCGGCGGAGCGTACGGGTTACATAAAAAGGAAAGTGCAAAGGAGCCCAAACGCCTTACTTGTTGTTCTCCCCACCCCATGCTCTAAGCATACCATATCCATGACATGATAATACCTCTAATAACTGTCAAGTCTTCTAGCATGCAAGTTTATATCGGCAGTTATTCCTAACGCACGTCCCATACGTATAGGAGGCCAACCTGACACGCAAGTCCGTATCCTACATGAGACTCACACTCGTGTAACAACTGTGTCACAGCCAATGAAACCTAAGAATACCACATGATAATGGGGTGGTCTCATAAACTAGGTCACATGTATATACATAATAAAAACAGAATACGACGACAGCGTCATTGCACCCAAGATTCTTTGGACGCGCAGTTTATATAGCAGTTAAAATATATGAGCTAAATGACAGAAATAAAATATGCATGCATCATATGGAATGTAATCACAGTACAATGGCATGGTATACTTGTCTGGCAAGAAAGGTGCGTAGTACCAATAACCTACTCCTGGAGTCACGCAAAACAATCCGATAGTCCTATATACATATAATATAATATAATACAACATAAGCCATTACACTAGAACATACACAACCATAATTATACTGGACTCAGAGGGTACGCTAGGGGTGACACTGGTCAACTAACATGGTCAAATGCGCGTCTAATTATGCGGGTGTCATATCTTCAAATGTTGCGCACAATTAGACAGTCAACTAACATGTGTCTAGGCCAATACGTTAATGTACAAAAGGCGGTCAACTTGCAATCCTCAGGGTCACATAGTCAATATGGGATATCCGTAATTATACTAGGGTCATGTAGTATATTTATACATATGTCATACTATTACTAGCATATAATTACTTATATAATACATCCATATATTTATATATATATATGTATATATATATCAATTTAATTATAATACGCGTAACGCATACAAGTCATTGGGTTCACCAACACGGTCTAAAATCAACCAACTAACTAAACTGAACCGATATGCTAACCTAGATGTTATTCACACAAACATGCATATAAAATAAAAGGAGGGGAACAGGTTCGAATATCGGGGTTAGCATGTACGCACGGGAATCTGAGGTAACTGCTGCAGGTCATCTTCGGTGAGGGTGACGGGTCCACAATGACGTCGATGATATCGATGTTGATGATGATTGGGTTAATGATGATGATTGGTGATGATGAGGATGATAATGGTGATGATGAGGATGATGCTGATGATTAGGTTATGATGGTGATGAAGGGGATGATGATTATGATGATGATGAAGATTAGGATGATGATGATTAATGGAGATGATGATTATGATGAAGGGGGTGATGTTTATGATGATGATGAAGATTATGATGATTAAGGTGATAGTGATGGTGATGTTTAAGGTGATGATGATTTGATAATGGTGGTTGATGTTGATGATGAAGGGGATAAGAACCAGGGATGGCCGGAGTCAGAGCTCAGGCAGGGTGAGCGAGGTATTGCTGAGGAGGTTGAAGGGGAGGCTGTGGAGTTCTCAGGCGAGGAGGAGAGGGAGATGGCTACGGCGGAGGAGAGAATAGGAGGATGAAGAGGGGATAAAGATAACATGGAGGAGATGGCCGGTGGCTTGCTGCCCGGCGGGGCTGTGGCATTCAGGCGGGTACGGTGGTGTAGAGAATTTGGCGAGGAGGATGGGACAGTGGGATATCTGTGATCGTCGGTTCGGTGCAGGTGATGCTCCGTCGAGGAGGAGGAGGAGGAGGGGACATGGTGGTGTAGAGCAGCGGGACGGTGGTGTTGCTGTCGTCGACTCCGGCGGGGATGAAGGGAAGTCAGGGTGTTAATGGTGAGTTGAGAGGGAGGTGGTCGAGTCGGAAAGAATGGTGGTGGTGCAGGTCGAAGAAGAGGGATAACGGTGGGGTTCGTGGTGAATGAGAGGGATAACGGCGGGGCTGCTCAGTCGGTGCTCGGTGCAGGCAAGCGGGGTCGTGGTCTCGGCCGGCGGGTCTGCAGTCATTGGTGGGGGAGGTGATGGTGGTAATGGTGGTGTAGATGTGCTCAGGCGAGTCAGAAGGATGTACAAGGAAGATGAAGAGGGTGGTGGAGACTGGTGGCGGGCAGCGGCGGTTCAGCGGGTTGGGATGGCTCTCGGCGTGCTCAGGCGGCTTCCGACGAGACTGCTCTGGCGGTTGGGAGGAAGGAGATGGTGAACAGGGAAAGGAGAGGAGTGTAGTCGGCTAGGTTAAGTTTTTAGAGGATGGTGAATGAATAAAAAGAAAAGAAAAAGTTATATTTATATGTGTGGGGAAATAGGGTTTGGGTGTTAACCTAGGTAGTTGGGCCTTGGTCAACATCCTTGGAAAGGGGCCTTGGCTTTACATGGGGATGTTTGGAGGGCTAGGATTTGCATTGTTTGAAATGCATGGCTATGATTAGATAGGGGTGATGTTGAGTGCTACACACTCCAAAAATCATGGGAAAAATTCATATGACCAAATAACGAAGAAAAAATGGATTTCTTCATGGGTTGTGTCCAATGGTGTGGATACCTCAATGCACTTTTGCATAAAAGTGCCCAAAAATTAGAAAATTACACAAAGATGGAAATTGGATTAATTGAATTAAAATTATTATAATAGGTGTTCTAAAATTAATTAGAAGTACATGGGATTAAAATTAGGTGAGACACAAGTGTCATGGACGTAGAGGGCTCGGAATAAAATATTATCATAAATTGGGTTACACAAAATGGGTCAAGATTGTGTCTCCAATTTTGATTGGAACGCACAAGGATACAAAGTTGGTTTTATTTAGAATTAAATATAAACGTCTGCGACGACTATTGTGTAACTAAAATGTAGCACAAGAGAGCATAATTATAAGTTATACAAAGATCAGAATAGATGACTGGCACGTCTAAGACAAGGGTGTAAAATTTGTAGGAAGGCAATGGCTAGTGTAGTGCTCCAATTATCGAAGCAACGGTAAGGTGCACTAAGTGATATAAATATTATAAATCCTCTAAAACACATTGTTCTATTCCTAATTGGATTCAAAGTAGCCCTAGTCTCACTATCTAAGCCAAGTAGGCCTAATTTTGGTCGAGGGGGTTTACAAACTGCATGTGAGAAAATAGGAATACTAGCTAAGTGCCTTGAGCACAAGTTCGTTATGTGATCGACTTGGGTTGCACATGATTTATTCTATGATAACTCCGTTATGCGTGAGTTGCATAACCGATATACACATGAATATTGTTTGGATTTGATCACATAACCAAATTTTACTTTCCTCCTCCACTAATACTCTTGGATCCAACCACGACACGCTACATACATGATAAATAACTCGCGCATATGTAAGCGAGAGCACACAAAGCACATGAAGCATATGAGAATCAATACCCGAAGCACATGATGAAATACACGTGATAAGGTACCCGCTGAACACGGTAACGGGGATAATATCTCATGACGGGATCCAACTAGTACCAGCTCGTGAAACAATATGTCAGAATCAAGTATTAACAGTTCTAGAATAGGTGATATATACGCTATCATGAAATGGAAACAATCAGAGGTAGGTACTCGCCTGACGTCCTGAGCAACTGGTGAGGATCGAGATCCGGACTAGCGTCGCAAAGACCTATTGTGTAAAGCAAGATTAAACGGGATTCTAAAGAGTTAAAAAGATATAAAATAACTAAAAATAAGCTTATAGGGTTATTCTAGGTCAAACGGATCAAACCGGTGAAATCTGGGTCAAAATTTAACCCGGGGTACAAAAAGTCAACTCCATGCCGAAACTAGGTCAAAGGTTGACATTGTCGGTCAACCGGGGCAACTACGGTCAACTCTAGGTCAAACTAGGGTGCCCCTAAAATTCTAGGTCAAAACTAGCTCATTAAGCTAGTAAACCCTCAAACTCGCCTCTTTGAGATACCGGGATACCCTCGGTATCCGATATATCAACCTACGTTATACACCCTGCATATACCCTCTAATACATATCCTAATATATATATATATATATATATATATATATATATATATAATTATCACTTATCCCATACATGGGCAAAAATCTAATACCTCGTCCCGATACCCAATACCTTGAGTATCTCAAGGTATTGAGATATCTCTAGCCTTACCCCTCTCTAACTCTAACTAACTAGTTAACTATCTATATATACACTTATATATATACTACTATATGTAAACATCAATATATATATATATATATATATATATATATATATATATATATATATATATATATATATATATATATATATATATATATATATATATAGGCAATACCTCAATACCTCAATACCTCATCTCTGATACCTCAACTTACCTTCAATCTCAATGTATTAAAATCCAATACCTTACCTCACCCTCTCTCTTATCTCACTATCTAACCTCTCTCTCTCTCTCTATATATATATATATATATATATATATATATATATATATATATACTAATCCGATACCTATTTACCTATTACCTATCTCAACTTATCTATCTAGATACCTATCCATCTATCTATACTAACTATATATCTATATATAAAACTAATCTCTCTCTCTCTCTCTCTCTCTCAACTCTAGCTAAAGGGGGGACGGGTTATTGTTGTTGTTGCTGCTACTACCTGCTACTGTTGCTGCTGCTACTACCTGCTGCTGCTGCTGCTACTGCTAACTGCTACTGCTACTACTAACTACTGCTGCTGCTGCTACTGCTAACTGCTGTTGCTACTGCTAACTGCTGCTGCTGCTGCTGCTCTCTCTACCTCTCTATCTCTTTATCTCACCCTCTCTCGATCTCTCTCAACTTACTCTCTCTTCCCTTCTTCCTTTTCCAATCTCACTCACTCACTCACTCAACACTCACACACACTACACACATACATATATATATATATAAATACACACACTATACATATATATATATATATAAACACACACACACACACACACACACACACTATATATATATATATATATATATATATATATATATATATATATATATATATATATATATATATATATATATATATATATATATATATATATATCTCATATACAAATATAGATACACCTACACCTATATATATATATATAGGTATTCATATGTATATATATATATATATAGGCACACACTTACACACAAACACACACACAACCACACCTATACACACAAACACCCATATATATATATATATATATATATATATATATATATATATATATATATATATATATATATATATATATATATATATATACTCGAAAATCCTAATACACACTCCACAAGTCTAAACCAACCCACACACAAGCCCGAAACCTAGAACCCAAGTCGAAATGGCCATTTGATCATTTCGACGAACACTTGGAGTGCGGCTTGCGATACCTCGCGAAACGTACGCCAAACCTAATCGAAATCGACCAAAAATTTATTTATGAGTTCTAATCGATGTTTAAAATCTCACAAAAAGGCTAACTCTCCGATTCTGGGTATGTGGCAAAATTCCACATGCACGTGGAACCCACGGAGAAGGAAAACCCCCAAATCGTCTGAAATGCCCAAAATGCCCAAACTCCGCGATACGATCTCACGTGTCCGAACAGGGATACGAACCTACCCTCAAGACACCCAATCATGTCTACCTAGGTTCGTCTAACCTAGGGCAACCCCCAAAATGGGCCAATCTCGTATTTCACCCGAAATTGACATAAAATCCTAGGTCAAAGTCTCAAAACCTATCCAAACAAGTTCTAACTTCCTCTCATGGGTAGCCCTAAGGTCTAAGAAGGTTCTAAACTACTAATTACTCTATATTAGAGTAATCACAAAGGGAAAAATTAGGATTTACCTCTTGGGAGTTAAAATTTCAAGGCCAAAGTCTCCAAAAAATCCTAAAAGCTCCAAACTAGCTTCCAAGCTCTCAAATCCAAGCTTTACTTCCAAAGTAACTCCTACACAACTAGTTAGAGGAAAATGAAAGGTTAGGGTTATATATGGATGAAGATTGGAGGTGGAAAGAGAAATGGGGAAGGAAATTTACTTGAAATTGGTCGGAGGAGTAAAGGAAGGAGAAATGAAGATAGAGAGTGGAAAGAGAGAAGTGAATGAGTGGAATGAAGGGGGAAGAGGGGGCCGGCCATGTAGGAGAATAGGGTTAGGGTTAGATATGGGTACAAAGTCTAAAATATTCCTCCTACAAGTCATGCTAATTAGGGTTTGGGTTTGGAATTCCAAATGCATTCTAACTAAACTCTAATCACTCCAACTAACTAATTAGAATATAAATAACATACTCTAAACCAATAAATAAGTCTGACAAGGGTATTGGTTGGGTCTTACAAGGGTCCACTAGGATCTGACATGGGTCCAGACTAGCCAAAATCCTAAAACAACTAATAAAAAATAAATACATCCAACTAATAAAATATTAATACAAATATTTATGATCAATACATAATTTACCAAATTAAAATAAAAATAAAATCCTATTTCTAGAATTGGGTAGTGATAAATAGAAATTTACCAAAATAGGATTTTAATTCGCAACTGCCTTGACGACTCTCTTTTTGAATTCTTTAATCGCTTTGAACCCCGTACTTGTATTCTATCACCTCTTCCATGAATTCTTTATTATTGTTCTCCGTCTTCCCCTATTTTGGAAAAATGAACGCTCGTGCTTGGTATAAGTTTGATACACAGAGAGTACTAGATATATCCCATAGGCCAATCACATTACTTGATGACTATCTTTTGTAATTAAGGGCATATCATATGTGATATATTTGGTGTTAACACTTTTGAGGATTGAATAACACGATTAAATAATTTGAGGAAGCCTTTCTTAAATATATAGTCTTATGTGATAGATGGATAAATTCTAAGTTGGGTAGAAGTCGCATTGTCAACTTGAGATAAATTTTTATTGTGATCAAGTAGTATTAGATTGAGAGATATAAGTCACTTTAAATTTTGAAAATTATTTAGAAGAATGATTAAGATAATAAGGATCTAATAAATTTTAAAATCTTGATATTGCGGACCAAATATTTATACCTTGAGCACATGATTGAAATTTTGAATATTGAAGGTTGAATCATCGATTTAAATTTTGAGGATAAATATAGAAATTTAGACTTGAACAATTGGTGAATTAGATTTAAAATTTTACAATTTGATGATTGAATTAAAGGTTGAATTTTGATTGTTGGATCACCCATTTGAAATATTGATGATGGAAATTGAGTTTAAAATTTAAGAATACAAAATTCTTAAGTTGAGAATAGGAATAATATTTGATTATAATTATTTTCTAGAGGAGATTATGATAGTTGGAGATCGTGATGTAAAATTTGATATGAGTTATTTAAATCTTGAAGATGTTGTATGGATTTGACTTAAATTTGGATGTTGATAATTTAAAAATCGAGAAGAGATTACGATTGATTAAATTTTGATTTAAATAGTGGTTATTTTAAATTTGAAGTGATTGCGATAAATTTGAATAAATTTTGTTATTTAAATTTTTGGAAGAGATTGTGATTGACTTGCCTTATATACGAATGTAAAATATTTAGCAAATTATGCCTTATTTTTAATTTCGAGGACAAAATTCTTTTAAGTTGGGTAGATTATAAACCCCTCATCCAAAAATAGATATTTTGTGTGTATTTTATATTATTATATTTATTATAGATGTTGAATTTTTTTAGAGTATTCTCTTAGATAATTAGAAAATAAATTTCTTAATATATTTACTTATATAAATATTTATTTAGAATTATTTTTAGGCTATGTTAGATTTTTGGAGATTTTTTAGAAGTTTGGGTAATTAAAATCTAGAAAACGTAAATTTTTAGGACTTACATGATTTACTATGAAACCATACTTGCATATTGTTCCTACAAAATATTTATTTTAGGTTAAAATATTTAATACTTTTTTTTATAATTTTTTAGAATTTTAAGAAATTTATTTAAATTTTTGAAATTATTTAGGATTTATTTGGATATATATAGTCTTAATATTAAATAAATGCTAATTTAGTGTTAAAAGATATTAATAAGATTATATATAAATTATTTGTATTATATTTAATTTTATTTAATATTATAAATTATTGAGATAAATTTAAACTATATTTTAAATTAATTTAAATTCTGAGTCTACTAGAAAAACAACTTCATGCATATCCTATCCTTATTTAAACTGATCCTAATCATATCCAAATTAGCCAATCCCAGTCGTATTCAATTAAATAGTTTTCACCATTATAAATACCTATTAGACTTATGTAATAAACTCATCTTTCATATTTTTCTTCCCCAAACTCCTCTATTTTTCATACAAACATAGTCAAAATTTGTCATAAATTCAGCCTCATTTTCTAGTAGTTATGACGACTTAAAAAGACGATCTATCCTAGCTCCGGACTCCAAACGCGTTCCAGTTTTTTTTATTAGAACTATATCAAGGTTAGTTTCTGATTATATAAATTATTTTAATAATTTATAAACCTATTTTTCCATAAAATTTTAAACGTGGCAGTTGTCCAAAATCAGACGCATTTTTGTGTTTTCAAGATTTCGAGAGATCTCGAACTCAAAATTATGAGCCATTTGAAGTTTCAAAAATCTGACATAATAAACTTCCATAAAATTATTTTTCCAAAATTTAACATGCAAGTTTAATCTACTGTAAAATTCGTGCAACGTAGACATAAATAGAAAACCACCAAAAAGGTCATTTGTGCGCCCTTATGGACATAACTCCTTACCGACTTGTAATTTTATGAAACCGTTGATTCTGGTATTCATGTAGCATTAAAATCTATAGAATTTTACATACAAATCTAGGATTTGAGTCGGTTGACTTTTTGGTCAACGGATTGCCTCGATTTGCGTGCTACGGATCACAAATCTGTAAAGTTGACTTTCTTTGGACCAAAATTAGGATTTAACAATAAAATTAAATTATAATAAGATTAAAATACTATTTTAGGTTATTTTATTCAGAATTAAAATAGATTAAAATGGAGGAACCTATTCATCCACTTTTGTAACATAACTTGTTTAATTTATGTGACGGGTAGATCGGACGACGTCTTGAGTTGGAACTTCATTTCTTTTCAGACCAGGCAAGTTACCTTGCCAAATTGCTTATAGTACTTTGCATGCTTATTATATTTTTATATATTCATTTTATGTGTGTTTTCTTTCAGTCATAATTATATACACATAGTATCATGGGAGGGGAGGACAATCAGTAGGTGTATGGGTTATAACCACTCTGGTAAACCGTAGTATCTAGCACGCACTATGGTAGTCGTGTCTGATGGTCTCTACCCTCGCGGTATGTCGGCTGATGGTGTCACGATGGTCGCTACCCTCGCGGTATGACGGCTGATGATGTCTCTGACGTGTGTGTGAGTTATGAGATTAGATAGAGTAGCCTACCCATGTCCATACGTCAAAAAGTTGTCCTTATTATGCATTCATATAGATTGTCTTGTACAGCATACTTATATACTTTCTACCTATTATGCATGTTTACTGTATTCAAATTGGTATGCTTTTATGTATCTTGTTATGTCCCTCTGAGGACCTGGTCTCTTTTCAGGTGTAGACGATCATGACTATTCGTAGGAGCATGGATCATGACTTGCTACTCTATTCTCTTTCGAGGAGGTCTTCGCTTCGAGCCTCATTGTTCATTAGATGTACTTATTTTGTTTCTCTTATATTATAGTTTGGTAGTGGATTTGTCTCCACCCAACTACTTATTCTTATCAAGCATCTTATACATGATTCAGTATATAGTTGATTGGTTATTCATTTCTTTATGATTATTTCTGTGGATGAGATTTAGTTATGCCCTGTAACTTATGATAAATATATACCACTTGTGAATTATTGTTCATAATACAGCGTACGTATGTGTTATGGTTTCCATATATTGGAGTCTCCATATACATACGCCTGACATGCTTACGTATTCCTAGTCCTACGTATTTTGGGACTGGGACGTGACAATTTGTATATAAAAATATCATGTAGCAGTTGTTGTATATTGTTTTGTTGCTATAAATGGTATTACAATACATTATTTGGTTGGATGAAAATGATGTTCAACTTACAAATTTGTTGTTTGAAATTATATTCTTGGAATGCTTGCAATAGATACAATACCATTCTTCAATTGCGACTTGCATGAAGAGAGAACACAGAGGAAACAAATATAAATGACATAATAAATATTACCATAAGTTGTCTTACGGAAGCAATAAAGAAAATTCAACAAAGTTAAACCACTAAACTAATAACCTTGGGATCAAAATATATATTAATTTAGCGAATACTAAATGTTACCATAAATTGAAAACCTAATACAATTGAACATTTATAAACTAATAACATTCGAACCCAAAAAATCTATTAATTTAGAGAATATTAAATAATTAATAAATAATAACTTAATAATTTACCAAGGTATTTTTTATTTTATAAATATTTATATTGTATTTAGTTTTTTTACATTTTAACAATTCTATACATTTATTTAACAAAGTAAAATTCATACATCAAGCTATTGTTCTGAAAAACAAATTGTACATTGTTTAATGTACCACACTATTCCATTTTATGAATATTTAACCAAACAAAATCTCTATATACATTAATAAATTCAGAAATGTTGATTGACGAGCAAGCAATTGAGTGTGTCATGAAAAATGATAAAAATGACGAAGTTGAAGATAACAGATGTACTATGGAGCTCGTTTCGTAAAAACAAGCTATAAAAACAGTAATGACATCAAATAATTTTTTTTTACAGTATGAGAAAACCACATCAGAACTTATTACTATGTTATAAAAAGTTAGAGATAAAATCTGTCATAGCTGCATTTTGTAATATTGTATCCGTATTTATGTCAATTTAATATATATATAGTTATTGGAAGATTGTACGTATATTTTGTCATACACTATATTCAAAAGAAAAAAATATTTTTATTACATTGGTATTATTCAGAACTTTCATATTTCATATGTTAAGAACAAGTTTATTTAAACCTTCAACCCATTTACACATGAACCCCTTAACAAATTTTATAATTTGCAAATTTAACCTTGACACATATGTATACATATGTCTCCATGCATGTTTATATAAGGGTAATTAAGTAATTTTAATTCTTAAACATAATGATTATGTTTAGATATTTTTCTTTTCTTTCTTTTTTATATTTGATATATATATAGAGAGGGAGAGGGGAACCGGTCATTTCCCTCACCTTTCCTCTTCTCTCCCTCTTGGTTCCTTCTCTCCCCCCCACCGATCATCTCCTCCCTCTTCCATTACCTCCCCTTCTCCTTCTCCTTCTCCTTCTCCTTCTCCTCTCTACTGCTGCTCCTACTGCTGCGGCTACTGCCGCTACTATTGCGCTGCTGCGGTTGCTGTTGCGGCTGCTGCTCCTGCCAGCCGCCGTCCCCTCACCGTTGGCGTCCCCTTCCCCGACAGCAGTCTCCACTCCACCACCACCTCCATCACCATCACCATCATAATCTTCATCATCAACATCATCTCCATCTTCTTCTCCTCCCTTTTTATTTCTTTCTTTCAAAAAGAAGAAGAAGAAGAAGAAGATGGAGCAAAGGAAGAAGAAAATTTGGGGAAGAAGACTAAACCCTAACCCCAAATTCTCAAACCAAGGCAAGCCCTCTCTTATTCTCTTTCCACGTGTCTCAATTTTTTCTCTATTTCTGATGTTCATTTAGAATTTTTTTTTTTTTTTATAAATATGAATTGGGATAAAAAAATTATATATTTTTTCATAAGGCTGGACACACATATTTGAAACGATGCAGACACATGGACACACTTATTAGGAATGATAGCTTGGACACGTGAACCAAATACGAATCAGATACATTAATATAATATAGTTAAAATTAGTATTAGGGTACGAACACAAGTATTTGTAGTACTTTGAGTACGGACACGATATTAAGACATGGGTTGGACATAACGGTACTAGTTGGTATCGAATTTGTGTTTTATATATATATATATATATATATATATATATATATATATATATATATATATATATATATATATATATATATTTATGATTAGTTTTATGGAAAAAAATTCATGAATACAAAAATACGCGTTTAAGTATAGGTATATATATACATATAGATACTTATTGACAGTGGTTCTTGATATTCAACTATATACGCATAAAAAAATTAATTTAGGATCTAAGAAAAGTTAAGTCATGACTATTGTTTGGTTATGATGATGCATGAGAACCATTTAGTTGGTTCTAGATATAAATAATATATATATATATATATATATATATATATATATATATATATATATATATATATATATATATAAGCTTGACATAGTATACTATGGATACAATAATTGAATTGGACGATACTAACTAGTCTATTCTCATATAAAAAATTTAGTAAGATTGATATGTTGTTCGAAATTGGTGTTAGACTTTATTAGATATTTTGAGACTATTACAAGATAATTTAAAAGAATTAGTAAAATTAAAATGGTATAGATAACCATGAAGGGTATTTTCACAAACAATACATGACCGAACCAACTATATTGGATGTTAGCTTGAATCATTTCATAAAATTCAGTCCAACCATAGTTTCTGATAATTTGTATTTATATAACCGGATTTTGGATTCATGGGTAAAGTAAATTGAAGTTGCCAGAACTATAGGGACCTTCAAAAATATAAATTTTAGATTAATTATAGCTATATGTGGTTACTAGTGTTAATCTTTAACTAGAACTATATTAGTACTTGAACTTTGAATGATTAATACTATATAAGTATATAGATTGTTTAATTTGTTGTATGAATGGTTTCCTTACTTATGGTTACTAATGAGAATTGTTAGTCTGGTTATCTAGAAGTGTTTACAAAATTGTATAAGTACTGACTCGTATTGAGTTTTCTGTATTTGTATAGAAAATTATGATCAGTGCAAGTTGCTAAATAGCTAATTATTAAGGTAATGTGCTGCTTGGTAAGAAAGTTCTATTTGACACTTGAATTTTAATATATATATTCAAAGTGTGTGTTCCGGTGTTGAGTTGTTCCACCGAAGGGGTCGGCGTACCCAGGGAATTTTACAGAGAGTTGCTCCGGGTCCTATACAAATTATGAAATTTCTGGAGTCGAAATATAAAGGAGACTCTGCCGAAATTTTTAAAAAATTCGAGAATTAACCAAATTTCGATATCCAAAAATATTATCGATATTTCTAACCTTAGACTTTAGTTGCTATATATAATTTAGCGACGGGCCTTCGACTTTAATTCAATTTTAATTAGGGGACGATTAGCAAGAGCCCGGGATACGTAGGACACAAACACAAGTTACACAACTGAAATCTAAATTTAGATTCATGATAGTCTGCTCTGTATAAGTTGAAAGAAAATAATATATCCTGGAATTTGTGTCATGTTATTTATGATTATCTCGAAATTGAGTTGGGATAAAAACTTTGATACCTGCCTCATGGATTATGAATGAGATAGAAAACTTGTATTCTGTTATATCTTAAAAATGTATTTTTGCATATTGACAGTGAACATGATATACAGAGAAGAAACTTAATGCAAGATAATAGAATAGGAATTGTTTGTAGGTTTAGGTTAGAAAGTATTGGGCGGGGGAGAACAACTTGAATTCTACCTACGAAATTTTGCAATATAATAACAATAACAAAATCTGATCAGCAATTAAGCTCTTTCGTAAGGCCTTGCGAATTGAGTGTGTGAGGCTTAACTCACTTACATATCATGTGTTTATACATGTTCATGTAATTATGAAGCTATTTCGATTAAAAAGATCGATTAGGTAAAATTGATATTATATCTTATTTTACTCGCTGAATGTGAGAGGGCCGAAATATAAGCACCGTGCCACCCTGCCTACCACAGCCCGATCCCTGGTTACGGGATTGTTATTGAAAAACTAGTTAAAGTGGATATTCAAAGAGTTGTTCTCCAAATTGCATCATTATCATTTAGGAAACTTGTCTGCATTTGTGATTGCGATTAATTGTTTATTTCTTAGCTAGGGGGTACTGCTTGCTAGTTAGCTGGTACGTAAGCTGTTCCGGTACCGTAATTCATTTCCTTGTCCTTGTTTGGTGTAGGCGTGGACTATTGTACTGATGACAGGTTACGGAATTTAGTTGACGATACATATATTGATAGATGTTAGATGTTATATGGTAAACTGTTGTTTCGTTGATGCATTATGCTTAGTAATTATGATTATGACTGTGATTGTGATTATAATAATTATGATTATTACTTATTATGACATAAGTATAAGGCGAACACTGAGAAATTCACTAGAACAAAATCTAGTCAGAATCAGATTTTAAGTTAACACATTAATCATTTTGAATTATCCAGTTCCTTTACTTTAAAATTTTGAGAATCCTACTTATTTTCATATTCTTATTTCATTTAACTTATTTTCTCCGTCTTTGACTGAGGGCTTGCATGTCGTTTGATGACCTAGTATTGTTCACTAGTTTTGTAGCAATATTCCAAAGAAGCCAATATCAAGTATTAAAAAATAGTTGGAGAACAAGCTTGTGATGTTACTATTTTCGACGATCTACTGAAACCAAATTTGTTCTTATTATTTATTAAAGGTATAATTATATTATTATATATATTGGGTAAATGATTGTAATCGGGTAGAATAGCAAGTTTTCTTTTTATAGTTTAGAATATCCTGTAATCAACTTGTTATTTAATATATTATGCACCATGTGACCTGTTATAATCCTTTCCTAAACCTTTCGGGCGACAATCGTAAATATGGGTACATGTGTATTTGTATAGTGCGTAGCCTGGGGATGATGTTACGTATCCGGCTCACCGTATTCTGGAAAGTGGGGCGTGACATATTTTAGTGGTTGCCCATGCATGTCTAGCATTTGGGAAACACATGTAGGTCCCGAAAGATAAAGAACCTAGGATACGATGAAGACCAAACTTTGAGGAGACTTATATAGGTTAAGTTATGAAAACCTAAGATATGCTCCCAGGAAAGATCGATATAGAACCTAGAATAGAAAACACCTATAGGGTTATCTATTTAGACTATGTTTTATATATCCTTACTTGATGAATTTTTAACTGTCATCCCATACGGTTAAGAATTAAGGGTATAGATGATATTCGAAAAGTCATCGACTCTTGGATAGTATAAAGATAGATATGATCTGAAATCTTGGATGACTAATTCAGTGAGCATTGGACAAATATTCTTATTAGAATAACTTGGTAAAGGATTATAGAAAATTTCTTAAAGATCTCGAGTTTGGTACCCTTAGTAAACCTAGGGTTCAGACTTATCCATGACTATTATATAGCTAAAAATCAAAAAGGGATAAGGGTTATGAAGCCAATAGACCAATGAGGATATATACTTCTATTTAGATTGGGTGTAATGTATATTATGGGGGTTATAGATATATAATATAACTTGGAAGAACTATCAGGTAAGCTAGTACTAGCAATATCTTGCTTAAGAAATATGTATAACATATATATTGTATATGGTTATTTAAGGTATCACACATCGCTCTCTTGATATTATTAGTGTTTAAGTCCTGACTCATTTTTCTTTTTTTATTAAAATTTTAGTATCTGATCATTTCACAAATTCGGCCTTCTTCAAAATTTCAATTTCCTTGTTTCATTCAATATTTTGTCGATTGAAAATCTAGAATGGAATTCTCAGTTTATCCATTTAAATCCATCTTTAGTAACAACCAAAATTTCAAAAACTGTCCTACATTTAATATCTATATCTATTACTCACTCATTGTTCATTTGACTTCTAGTGAAGTAACATTTTGATTGGACTTTCTGTGATTGAACTTTCTATGATGGAATGGTTATTTATTTGTGTCAAGAACCCGATAATTTATCAACTGATTTGACAATACAGAAGAACCTGCAGTCAATCAGATTGGATCATGAAAAGAGAGGTCGTTGCAGCCATTCGGACCGGCCATCTGGACTGGCGAGGCACTATATTCTCGAAACGTGATTCAGATATTTAATAAGATTTCGGGGATCAAAATATAATATTTTTGAAATGGATTCAAAGTTTGATATTCATATTTTGATTTTGTTTTACCTCAATTTGGATTTGAAAATCATTGACTTGAACAATTTAAAAAAAAATTTAATGCTTTTGATGGTATAGATATATGAGTATATCTTATATTATCTATTAGTTTTGATACTATGATAAAAGTAAATGCTGATAATATTTTGAAAAACTTGAAGACTTGAAATTTTAGTTTTGATTTTTGAATATGTTTTGGATTATTAGGAATATCCTAACATGTAAGGCTACTTCATAATAATAATTCCTTCTCATTTCATGGATATCAATGATGTGGTAGCAAAAGTTGCAGCCATGAATCCCGATAGTGAAATGGTATCTTGATTTCAACCTTACGTGCGGTGGCGTGGTACAAGATTGCTATATCACGTCAGAAAGTATGGAAAAGGAAATATAAATAAAAGGGGAACTACATGGTTATGGATTGAAACTACATTTTGATAGTTTTGTTGATTCTATAAAATTTGAAGACCCTTGATGGTTAAGTAATTTTGAAGGTCCTTTATTTTATGAAACATATAATGAATAAAATTTTGAAGTATTCTTTTTGAAATAGATTACTACTTCATTTCTGTAAGGTGGGTAGAATATTTTGATTACCTTTATATTGTCTTGAAAAGCATATTTTTTAAAAATTTAAATTTTGAGGACGAAATTTTTGTAAGGTGGGTAGAGTGTCATAGCTGCATTTTGTAATACGATATCCGTATTTATGTCAATTTAATATATATAGTTATGAAAAGATTGTACGTATATTTTCTCATACACTATATTCAAAAGAAAAAAAATATTTTTAGTACATTGGTATTATTCAAAACTTTCATATTTCATATGTTAAGAACAAGTTTATTTAAACCTTCAACCCATTTACACATGAACCCCTTAACAAATTTGTAATTTGCAAATTTAACCTTCACACATATGTATACATATGTCTCCATGCATGTTGATATAAGGGTACTTAAGTAATTTTAATTCTTAAACATAATGATTATGTTTAGATATTTTTATTCTCTTTCTTTTTTATAGTTGATACATATAGGGAGAGGGGAACTGGTCATTTCCCTCACCCTTCCTCTTCTCTCCCTCTCCGTTCCTCCTCTCTCCCCCACCGATCAGCTCCTCCCTCTTCCCTTCCATCACCTCCTCTTCTCCTTCTCCTCTCTACTGCTGCTCCTACTGCTGCGGCTACTGCCGCTGCTACTGCGCTGTTGCTGCAACTGTTGCGGCCGGCCGTCGTCCCCTCATCGCCGGCGTCCCCCTCCCTGGCCGCAGCCTCCATCTCCACCACCACCTCCATCACCATCACCATCACAATCTTCATCATTAACATCATCATCATCTCCATCTTCTTCTCCTCCCTTTTTATTTATTTCTTTCAAAAAGGAAGAAGAAGAAGTCAGAAGAAGAAATTGAAGAAGAAGAAGAAGAAGAAGAAGATGAAGAAGATGGAGCAAAGGAAGAAGAACACATCGGGGAAGAAAATCAAACCCGAACCCCAAATTCCAAATTCCCAAACCAAGGCAACCCTCTCCCATTCTCTTTCTACGTGTCTTAATTTTTTTTTCTATTTCTCATGTTCATTTAGATTTTTTTTTATAAATATGAATTGGATAATTTTTTTATATATATTTCCATAAGGTTGGATACGCATATTTGAAACGATGCGGACACATGGACACACTTATTAGGAATGATAACTTGGACACGTGAACCAAATACGAATCAAATACATTAATATAATATAATTAAAATTAGTATTAGGGTACGGATACAAGTATTTGTAGTACTTTGAGTATGAACACGATATTAAGACACGGGTTGGACATAACGGTACTAGTTGGTATCAATTTTGTGTTATAGTTTAAATTATATATAATATATATATATATATATATATTCATGATTAGTTTTATGGAAAATTCTTCACGAGTACAAATATACACGTTTAAGTATAGGTATATATATACATATAGATACTTATTGACATTTATTCTTGATATTCAACTATATATGCATAAAAAAATAAATTTAGGATCTAAGAAAAGTTAAGTCATGACTAATGTTTGGTTATGATGATGCATGAGAACCCATTTAGTTGGTTCTCTCTCTCTCTCTCTCTCTCTATATATATATATATATATATATATATATATATATATATATATATATATATAAGCTTGACATAGTATACTATGGATACAATAATTAAATTGGATGATACTAACTAGTCTATTCTCATATAATTTTTTTAGTAAGATTGATATATTGTTCGAAATTATTGTTAGACTTTATTAGATGTTTTGAGACTATTACAAGGTGATTTAAAAGAGTTAGTAAAATTAAGATAGTATAGATAACCATGAAGGGTACTTCCACAAATGATACATGACCAAACCAACCGTATTGGACGTTAGCTTGAATCATTTCATAAAATTAAGTCCAACCATAGTTTTCTGATAATTTGTATTTATATAACCGGTTTTTGGATTCATGGGTAAAGTAAATTGAAGTTGCCATAACTATAGGGACATTCAAAAATATAAATTTTAGATTAATTATAGCTATATGTGGTTACTAGTGTTAATCTTTAACTAGAACTGCATTAGTACTTGAACTTTGAATGGTTAATAGGTTTCCTTACTTATGGTTACTAATAAGAATTGTTAGTCTGGTTATCTAGAAGTGTTTAAGAAATTGTATAAGTACTGACTTGTATTGAGTTTTTTGTATTTGTATAGCAAATCGTGATCAGTGCAAGTTGCTAAATAGCTAATTATTAAGGTAATGTGCTGCTTGGTAAGAAAGTTCTATTTGACACTTGAATTTTAATATATATATTCACCTACGTGTGTTCCGGTGTTGAGTTGTTCCACCAAAGGGGTCGGCGTACCCAGAAAATTCTACGGAGAGTTGCTCCGGGTCTTATATAAATTGTGAAATTTCTGGAGCCGAAATATAAATGAGACTTTGCCAAAAAATTTAAGAATTTTGGGAGTTAACCAAATTTTGATATCCGAAAATATTACCGATATTCCTAACCCTAGACTTTAGTTTCTATATATAACTTAGCGACGGACCTCCGACAATTTTAATTCAATTTTAATTAGGGGACGATTAGCAAGACTCCAGGATATGTAGGACACAGACACAAGTCACACAACTGAATCTAAATTTAGATTCCTGATAGTCTGGTCTGTATAAGTTAAAAAAAAAAATTCTTGAAATTTGTGTCCTGGTATTTATGATTATCTCGAAATTGAGTTGCGATAAAAACTTTGATACCTGTCTCCTGAATTATGAATGAGATAGAAAACTTGTATTATGTTATATCTTGAAAATGTATTTTTGCATATTGATAGTGAATATGATATACAGAGCAGAAACTTAATGCAAGATAATAGAATAAGAATTGTTTGTAGGTTTAGGTTAAAAAGCATTGGGCGGGAAAGAACAACTTTAATTCCATCTACGAAATCCTGCAATATAATAAAAACAATAAAAGCCGATCAGCAATTAAGCTCTTTTGTAAGGCCTTACGAATTGAGTGTGTGAGGCTTATCTCACTTACTTGTCATGTGTTTATACATGTTCATGTAATTATAAATCTATTTCGATTAAAAATATCGATTAGGTAAAATTGATATTATATTATATTTTACTCATTGAATGTGAGAGGGCCGAAATCTAAGCACCGTGCTACCCTGCCTGCCACAGTCTGATCCCTTATTATGGGATTGTTGTTGGAAAACTAGTTAAAGTGGATATTCAAAGAGTTGTTCTCCAAATTGCATCATCATCATTTAGGAAACTTGTCTGTGTTTGTGATTGCGATTGATTGTTAATTTCTTAGCTAGGGTGTACTGCTTGCTAGTTAGCTGATACGTAAGCTGTTCCGGTGCCGTAATTCATTTTCTTGTCCTTGTTTGGTGCAGGGGTGGACTGTTGTACTGATGACATGTTACAAAATTCAGTTGATAATACATATATTGATAGATGTTAGATGTTATATGGTAAACTGCTGTTTCGTTGATGCATTATGCTTAGTAATTATGATAATGGCAGTGATTATAATTGTAATAATTATGAGTATGACTTATTATGACGTAAGTATAAGGCGAACACCGAGAAATTCACTAGAATAAAATCTAGTCATAATCGTATTTTAAGTTAACGTATTAATCATTTTGAATTATCAAGTTTATTTAATTTGGAATTCCGAGTATCCTACTTCTTTTCATATTCTTATTTCATGTAACTTATTTTCTCCGTCTTTGACTGAGGGCTTGCATGTCGTTTGACGACCTAGTATTGTTCACTAGTTTTGTATCAATATTCCAAAGAAGCTAATATCAAGTATTGAAAGAACAGTTGGAGATCAAGCTCGTGATGAAACTATTTCCGGCGATCTACTAAAACCAGATTTGTTCTCATTATTTATTAAAGGTATAATTGTATTGTTATATACATTGGGTAAATGGTTATAATCGGGTAAAATAGAATTTTTTTATATTTATATTTAGAATATCCTGTAATTAACTTGTTATTTAATATATTATGCACCATGTGACCGGTTATAATCCTATCATAAAACCTTACGGGCGACAATCGCAAATACGGGTACATGTGTATTCGTATGGTGCGTAGCCTGGGGATGATGTTACGTACCCGGCTCACCGTATTATGGGAAGCGGGGAGTGACAAAATCCAAAGTGACATAAATTCTAGAAAAACAAACAATGATTGAGTAATACTTTAAAAAGACTTCATAGTGAATTATAAACACTATGTATATCAGAATATTATTAATTTATATACTACACGTGACCTTTTTAAATTTTATATAATGTATTATCTTATAAATTTAGCAAGTTATTCATTTAGTACATTATCTCCGAGGCCGAACTAACCAAAAATATTATTTAACCAATTTTATTAATTTATCGAGTATTAAATATTGATGTTCTATTGCACTTGGAAGAGTTAATGCAATATTTTTTTACAGTTTCTACCATTTATATTAAAAAAAAAAGATATAGTGTAAATGGTACAAATAAAAGTGCATATATAGTTATATTGCGCTAGGCGGCTGGTATCCGTCCGATGTCCGCCTAGGCGCCCACCTAGTTCCTCCTACGTCCGATAATGTTGTTATGGAATTTTATGGACTTTTTATGCAATTTTTATTAGTTTTTTAGATTTTTTTTTTATATCTTTTGAATCGTCTACATCTAGACGGCTGCCTAGACAGACTAGACGCTAGACGTCGGGTACCCGTCCGACTAGTGCCTAGCGCTTTTCACAATCTTGTATGTGAATAAAAGAGAGAATATTTGGTTATAAGATAAAAAAAGATTTTAAATTATAATTTTTTGTATATTTTTTAATTAAATGGTTGAGAATTAATAAACAACATAGACGATTTATTTTCCAGTCATTTACAAGCCGTATTATGATCGTAGAGACGTAGAGATTAGAGTGTATGATTGTAAATTTAATTTATATGATTTGAGGGACTACAAATAAATAACATGACAAGTTTAGAGACTTATTACAAAGGAATTTGTAGGGACTTACTTACAAATAAAACCCCAACTCCTACTATAAGATCTCCGAAATGCTGGTGCCCAAAACCCTAGCCGCCTCAACGCCGAAGGAGGAAGAAGAAGAAGAAGATCAACATCATCACCAATGGTAATCTCCTCCGAACCCTAGCCCTTACCCTAACCCTAACCCTAAAATTTCCAACACTCTCATCTCCGCTAACTCTCTTTTCCCCTCAGGGTATCGATCTCGTCGCCGGCGGTCGGAGCAAGAGGACCAAGCGCACCGCGCCGAGGTCCGACGACGTCTACCTCAAGCTCCTCGTCAAGGTCAGATCCGTTCTCTCTCTCTCTCTCTCTCTAGGGTTTCGATCCATTTCTCGAACTCATCGTTCCATTCGTCGAACAGCTCTACAAGTTTCTGGTGCGGAGGACCGGCAGCAGCTTCAACGCCGTCATCCTGAAGCGGCTCTTCATGAGCCGGACCAACCGGCCGCCGATCTCCCTCAAGCGGCTCATCACTTTCACAAAAGGGAAGGTTCGGTTTTCGTTCCGATCTCTGGATTTTGTGTGTGATTATTGTTGGAAAGTAAAGACAGTTGATTTTTTTGGATATGGACCAGGAGGATAGCATCGCGGTCATCGTCGGCACGGTGACCGACGACAAGAGGGTGTACGATGTCCCGGCGCTGAAGGTGGCGGCGCTGAGGTTCACCGAGACGGCGAGGGCCAGGATCCTGAAGGCCGGCGGAGAGTGCCTGACCTTCGACCAGCTCGCTCTCCGCGCACCCCTCGGCCAGAACACGGTAATCTAACTAGCACCGATAATTTCTCATTCGACTACCTACTGCTTATACATTTAAGGCAAATGTTAAAGAGTACAACAAAAATTACTAGGGGCAACACACTTTTTGCAGTTCTGAACATATTCAAGATTGCAAAAAATTATTGAAGCCCTTGTTATTTTAGGACTGCCAAAATTTTGGCACTCACTATTTTATATGGACCGTCAAAATTTTGACAGTCCTGGATATGCATAGGACTGCCAGAATTTGGGCTGTCTTATTTTTTCCATTACTTTCGTGCATTGCCAGAATTTTGGCAGTCTGACAGAAGTGTGTTGCCCCTTAGTAATTCCCCTTAATAATTCTTGTAGTGCCCTTATCATTTGTCAAATTTAATCTTGTATGTATAATAATATATTTGGTTCTATGGGTGAATGTAACCTAACTATTACTGTTATTAATAATCTTTGATTTGCTGCTGTATACACTTTGATAAACTTAGGGAGTTTGGTATATGTATAAGCTATGTTGCACTGGCAAATGAAAATGGTGTCTATATCCGTACCCATGTCCATATTTGATCGACATAGGTGACTACCTTGTACCTATTTGAGGAAAGTTTGGTATATGTTATTTGCACATGAAAATGGTGTCTATATCCGTACCCAAATCCATATTTGTTCGACATAGGTGACTACCTTGTACCTATTTGAGGATATTTGTATCGCATATATGTATCATGTCCATATATGTATCCATGTTCATATTCGTGCAACATAGTGATAATTTTACATATGGCTCTCAAGCACCCCTTATCTAACATCTTTGAGGATTGGGTTAGGATTGCTTATCATGGCTGCTGTTGCTGCTTTTTTTCTTTCTTTTCAAAAGCACTCCCAAAGTATGTACGGTAACAATGCCGTATCAACTCTTTTTGAAAAGCGAGTTCAAAAAATGAGGCAAATTGTGGCAGCAGTTGGGGGAGATTGTTGCCAGAAGCTGCTTCTGCTGGAGCTTTCTGAAAAGCAGCAGCAATCTTGAACCAATGAATTTAGGAAATTTAAATTTAAATTTATAATTATAAATTATATTATATATTTATATGTATGGTTCCCCATGATGCTAACTTTGACCATGCTAATGCTGAATTCCTTTGATGATTCAATGTGTATACTCTGCTGAGGAAACCGTTATATATATTCTTTGGATTGGTTTATTTCATATGTGAGTTAATGTATTACTATTTTCATCAGAGAAGCTATGTAATACTATGAGACTCATTTTACGATTTCAGTTTTTTTTGGTAGCAAAAGTATAATCTCAATGCTAATGCTAATTTGTTGAATGATTGATTATGGAGAAACCTGGGATTACTTTCCTTATGTTTGGGATAGTAATTGTTAAAAGTATCTCAAGTAATGGTGATAGTTTTTATCCTAGCTCAGTATGAGGCTTTATATACGTAGTAGGCGAGAATGTGTATTATGAACATTAGCGTAAATTAGACATTGAATTGCCTTGTTATGAAATGGGTCGAATAAATAATAGATTTGTAAATGTCTGGTAAATGTTTTGGTAGCTCCAATTGCTTGTCGATGTAGATTGAAGCAACAATAAACTTTTTTATTTCTTTGAGAAACAAAGGAACTCCATGAAAAATAATTTCAAATGGAAACTAAACTTCAGAGTCAAAATGAATCAATGAATCCTATTATCCTGCATAATATTTGATAGATTTCACTCTTTCTTGACGAAAGTTTTGAGTCTTCTCCATTTTTCTTTAATGAGACTTTCAACACTCGTCTAAAATATCTTACTATAACAAGATAGCTCAATTTTTGACAATTGTCTAAATTCTCATTAAAGAAAACAAAGTCTTATCTAAAAAATCGAAGAAACCTTTCCTCAAGAAAAATAGTAGATTCTACTAAAACTTATGCAAGAGAATATAATTCACTGATTCATTTGTACGGGTGCATAAAAACTAAATTTGACCCTGAAGTTAAATTTGCACTTGAAGTTATTTTTCATGAAGTTCCTCTCTTTCCTCAAAGAAATAGAAATGAGTATTGTTGCTTCAATCTACATCGACAAACAATCGGAGCTAACGAATGATTTAACGGCCATTTGTAAATCTATTTTGTATTCAACTCCTTTCATGACAAGGATCGTTTGTTGTCTAATTTATGCTACAATGGCAGAAAGGACATAGACCGAGTTTTATCCAGCAGTTCAAATATGGACATTCACTAACCTCATTACTCATTAGAGGTGGCCGTTACAAGACTGCCGAGTTCAATGAAGAGAAGTGGAACGAACAAGCTCGGATATAATAGTAGACAAAAGATTTATATCCAATATAAATATTTCAAAGTAAAATTAGTCAACACTTGTATGCATATGGACTACGGACCATGGTAGTCAAAGATGCGTCTCGCAGAAAGGCGCAATAGCTGGGTCCCGCACCTCACCATGCTTCAGACGCACGAACGACGTTGTCTTAGATGCGCCTTTCTGCAAGGCCCAACCAAGAAAATGCACGCCTATGTGTGCCTTATATATATATATATATATATATATATATATATATATATAATACAAAATATATATATTATACAAGAACTTTGAGGCAGGGAGATTACCCTTACCTCATACAAGTAGTTGGTTACAGTTGAACTGAAAAAACTAAAATTTACTAAAAGCGTGGTAGAGATAATACAAATTCTTGTTAGTTCTGTTGACTGCTACTGTTGGACTGCTAGTTCATAGTTCAATTGATTATGTTTTAACATATTTTTGTTTGTTTTAACATGTTATTTGGTTTTATTTCTTACGTTGCTAATTTATTTATTTATCTATGCATATTTTTATTATTTTTATATTTGTGTCTCATTTCACTCGGACACGCGCCTTAACTGCGCATTGTTCCTTGGGTTATATGTGCTTCTTGCACATTTGACCAACTTGGGTCAACAGTTTTTGCACCGACCTAAACCTTATTCCAAAATTCAATTTGAAACGAACTAATAGAAGACGACTTCAATAATACAAATTTTGGGACAAAGACCAAAATGGCAATAAGACTAATAGACGGTTTACATAGATATGAAAACAGAAGAACACCATGTTCCTAATAAGAGAGGAACAACTTGGAGATATTGTTGAAGAACATAATCTAGATAATATGATAGATTATTGATACATGAGCTACACGTGGGTGGACGACTGCAGAAGAATCCAACGCACAAAAAGCATGGTTGGCCCAATATATATTTCTTAAAAGCATCTTTTTGTAAAGAGATTTTCTTCTTTATAAAAGATTTTTTTTTTCTTTATTAAAGTTACTTTATTTTATAAAAGTAACATAAAAAAAATATTTTCTATTTTTTTAAAAGTAACTTTATGTAGAGAAGATGCTCTATTTTTATAATAAGAGTCTCTCTCCTGAGGGTGTGTTTGGAAACTTTTTTGGAGAGAGAAACTTGAGGTGAAGGATTCTATCTTTTCAAAAGTAACTTTATGTAAAGAAGACGCTCTCTTTATTTTTATAATAAGAGTCTTCTGAGGGTGTGTTTGGGAACTTTTTTGGAGAGGAAAGAAAATTTTGAAGTAGGAAAATGAAGGTAAAATTAATTCTTCCTTCCCTTGTCTGGATGACCAAAAAGTACGAAAATGAAAAGTGGAAAAAAATAAAATTTTGTTTGTTTGTGGGATAAGGATATAATTACTATTTAGTCCTTGATTTTTGATTTTCTCAAATCGTAATTTATATTCACCTTTTGAGGGTTAGTTGGGTAAATTCTCCTAAAATTTTCTCATTTCTCTCAAATTTCTCCCACTTTCGGGGGAATTTTTTTCTAGTGGGGGCACGCATGATTTTGCTCCTCAAACCCTCCTCAAAATGAAAAGTGAAAAAATAAAATTTTGTTTGTTTGTGGGTTAAGGATATAATTACTATTTAGTCCTTGATTTTTGATTTTCTCAAATCGTAATTTATATTTACCTTTTGAGGGTTAATTGGGTAAATTCTTCCAAAATTTCTCATTTCTCTCAATTTTCTCCCACTTTCGGGGGAATTTTTTTCTAGTGGGGGCACGCATGATTTTGCTCCCCAACCACCCCCCCCCCGTCCATTTTCCCACCCCATTTTACTTTTTTCTTCCCCCTATTTCTCCCCTTCCCAAACAGTATGTGAAAGAAAGACATCCCTCTCTTATCATTTTAATATTTACTAGTTGTATTAGTTCTGAAGAAGTGCTTGGTATTGAATAAAATTTTCAATTTTTCGCATCTTTCTCCTAAATTGGGATCAGAGCCGGACTTCCTTTTAATAACCCTCAAAAGACGAAGGCCTATTAGAGTCAAAATTTGATTTTATGCACCCGTACTTTCTGAATGAATTTCTGAATTAATCAGTGAACTCTATTCTCTTGCATAATTTTTTAATAGAATTCACTATTTCTTGAGGAAAGGTTTCTTCGATTTTTCGAAGAAGTCTTTCATTTTTCTTTAATCAAAACGGGTTTTGATATTTCCAACTCTCAACTCTTCGCACAAGGTGTACAATTTATACTTTGGCGTGCCTTAGTGTCTGACACAACATGGTCGGTTTCAGGTGCTCATGCTTGCTAATCATAGATAGAACTAGGTTCATGAATAGTTTTCGTTTTCATTTTATGCTCATTTCATAGCATTCTAAAACAATAAATAAAGAACATACTGCAAAAAGAGTATACAAGTCAGCGATGATTAGGTATATGTTTTCTACTCATTTCGACTATTGGATGAAACCAGAGCCAAAACTGTCGTAATCCGATACTCATATGAGTGGGTCTGAGATTAGTAGTGCGAACATTGATTTCAACAGCTTCGTTATTTTTAAATGACATCACACTTTGACTGTGCTTCTGAGGATCGGTGTTCAATTGTTTGTCATGTGTGACCTGTAACTCCTGTTTGCTTAATGTACATGGTCTTTATTCAGTCACCAGCCTCTTGATGTACCTTGATCTTGTCATTTGCTGTTTAAGGTAATTTGTTATACTAACTAGCAAGCTAACCCCTGCTTATGTATCTCTTGGTCTTGATGTATATGCACCCCTCTTCTAGTCCTCCCTCTATCTGTCATATTTATCTCTCTAGGTATCCATATTTCTCTCTGCAATTAGACGAAAAGTCTCTCTCGGCTTTCTATCCAGGGGACGAGAATGTAAAAAAAATCACTACTTAACTATCCTCTCCAGTATCCCCACTATATATATATATATATATATGGCATTTCCTTCAGAATCTTTAAAGAAATTCTAGGGGCATTCCAGGTGACCATGTCTTCTAGGTAATTAATGTATAAGAGTTGGTCGATTCATTTCATCATTTTTGCTTGTGATAATATTGTTAACTGCAGAACTGATATTGTTGACCAATTTCTTGTTCCTTTTCTCCCCTGTTTTGAGTGCTAAGTACTGTATTATTCTTCTAGTACATTAGTCGGGTTATAACATTTTGAAGTGAAAGAGAGTGCAATTTCGTGCATCTCTCTTTGTTTTCCTTGCCTTTTTTGGGCATTCCTGGATTGTGTTTGCTGATCGTGTAGTCCAAGATTGTGTTGCCTCGTCCTTTCTTTGGTTTTTCATTGAAGAAAGTAGTCTATGGTTTCCTTTAGTTTTATCTGTCTGAGTGATTTTCAATTCCAAAGTATTCGATTTCTCTGATCTTCGTAGATTGAGCAAGTATATAATAAGAGATCTATATATGCTTTTGCTTAAATTGGCATAGTTCACTGTAGTTTTCTGTGTCAACAATAATAATTATATTTAGTGACAACATGGTCATGTATTTTTATAATGCATATATATACATGTTCTTTCCGAGTTCTTTTTGCATTCTGGAAGACTTGTATGTCTAATATATCTGCATGTTTATTAGGTTTAATTGTTTCCTTCCCATAGCTGAATTCAAATTTTGCTTCCATACAGGTCCTCCTTAGGGGTCCCAAGAATGCAAGGGAAGCCGTGAGACACTTTGGACCTGCGCCCGGTGTTCCCCACAGCCACACTAAGCCCTATGTCCGATCAAAGGGAAGGAAGTTTGAAAAGGCTCGAGGAAGGAGGAACAGTAGGGGATTCAGAAACTGAGCAAGTTTATGTTGTTCCATTTAGTGGCGCGTCAAAATGCATTTCTGTAGTAGATTTGAACTTGAACTTAATTTTCGCAAATTTTTGGTTTCCATCAATTTTGACATTATTGAATGTTAAATGATGATGATGCTAGTTGAACTACCTTTTATTTGAAATATGGTGCAAATGTTTAATTATTAAGTAAGCAAGAGGTTGAATTCATTGACACTACATTCATGCAATCAGCTCCACGACTGCATCATTGCCATTAACACTGTTTGGGCCCCACGAGATTGAGCTGGATGTTCGGTTTTGGACCGAGAACCAAATGGAATGAGATTATTCTATTTGATGTGTTAAGTTTTGAAAGTATTAAAAAAATTTGTTAGGTTTTGTGTTTGGGTATTGGTCCAAATTGAAAACCGAATAAGGCTCGTGAAGTTCAGTAAATATTTTTCAAGTCTACAAAAAAATTATGTGTATGTTTTTTGAAGTCAAAATTTGGTAATTTAACAATTAGTTTAATTTTAAGTCTACTTTAATTAGTGGTATCTCTCTAATTTTTCGTAATTACTTATTTGTAATTAGTGTTATCTTTCAAAAAAAAAAAGTCATATTTTTAAGAAATTGGAGTTACCACTAATTAAAATAAAAAAGTAAGGGATAGTAGAGTTTACATTTTTGATTGGGGTAAATACAAATAAATCTAGACCCAAATGCTCATCCATAGAATGATGCCCGAGTTGCAGGCATCAGATAGTTACACTCCATGAGCTCCATGGATAAGTTTGGACTAATTCTAAAGGGCTTTTGACAAGGGTACTACACATATTACTTGGGGCTAGCCCAATGTAATTTGTCTCAAAATTATAAGTTTGTCACTTTTAAAGTTACTTAGGACTAGTCCACACCAAGTTATATAAGTGAACAAATTTTCTATTTTAGGCTTTTCACCCTCACTTGAAGAAACTCTCATTCTCCAAGTCTAAACCTAAATTTGGAAATTGATAGTTGTGATCCTAAGTGGAAGAGAATTTTGCTTTGGTGATTGTCCAACGAATATTCTTCCGGTATGTCTTCGACAACATATGATGAATATGTTTTGCGATTGTCAGAAAATTTTTTAGTTTTTTTTTACTATTGTAGGAACAATGCATGAAAATATCTTCGATTACGAAGTTGGATCATGCAATCCATTAAATATGCACTCCGGACGTTCCGAAGAACATGTCGGTTGTTTCGAAGCACGTACGGTACGTAAAACGATAACCCTATTTCGATAGTCATCGTGTAAGGACTGTATAAAATTAGACAGTCCTATATAAATATAGGACTGTCAATAATTCGACAGTCCTATATAAATACAGGACTGTAAGAATTTTGACAGTCCTATATAAAAGTAGGACTGTCATAATTTTGACAGTCCTATATACTAATAGGACTGTCAAAATAGTGACAGTCCTGGATCTTAAAGACTAAATTATTTGAAGTGCCAAATATATGAAGTTATTAATTTTTATATTATTTTATATTGGTTATAGGACCAACCTTGTATAGATGTTGTGGTACATCCTGCTATTGGGGTTGATGTTGATGATATATTCTCAACGGATATTAATTTGCAACCCAGGAAGAAGCATTAGATTGGTGCAGAGAAGTTGGAAGACGACATAACATAGTAATTGTCATTGCAAGATCCATCAGATCTCGGCCGGGCCAAAAATATATAGAGCTGGGGTGCGAAAGAGGAGGTGTGTTTAGGGAGCATCATAAAAAAAATGATGTTGTTGAAAAAAAAATCCCTAAGAAAAACGTTGGGACGAGAAAATGTGGTTGTCCATTTAAGGTGTTGATTGTAAAAGTAGAAGATGTGAAGTGTATAATCGAAGTTAAGAATGGAAGACACAATCATCATATTCCAGGGACACTTACGGGTCATGCCTACGTGGCACGGTTGAAGGAGGATGAGAGAAAGTTGGTTGAAGGAGGAGGAGAGAAAGTTGGTTGAAGAATTATTCCTTTCCGGAGTTGCACCGAAACAAATTTATTCTGCTGTGCGACAAAAAGAATATGGAAACAAGTCTACCATGAGGACCATCTATAATAGTTTGGCCAGAGCGAAATGTAATAGTATGAAATGAAGAATGGCGATGCAGCAAGTATTAAAGTTGCTTGGGGAGCATCACTACGTGGAGTACCATAGAAGACATCCACAAACTGATGAACTCCTTTCGTTGTTTTGGGCTCATCCTGATTGCACACACTTGGCTCGGTCCTTCGCAGACGTGTTGATCCTTGATTATACATATAAGACCAACAAGTTCAAGATGCCTCTTTTTCACGTTGTTGGGTTTACGTCTACGGAAAAAACTTTTACAGTCGCTTTTTGTTTTATGAAGAGTGAGACATTAGAGGATTACACATGGGCGTTGAGGAAACTACAATCCCTTTACACAGGTTACAAAGAGCCCTCTGTTTTTGTTACCGACAGAGAATATGCGCTGATAAATGCTATAGATATTGTATTTCCTCATGCGCATAGACTACTATGCACTTGGCATATAAATCGAAATATCCAAGCTCAATGCAAGAGAAAATTTGAAAATGTGGACGGTAAAATCGACATGCTTCGCTTCGAAGAATTCTACAGTGATTGGAGTCTTGTATGGCGAGCAAGTACTACAGACAGCTACGACACAACATGGTACATGTTCCAACAAAAGTGGGAGATGAGTAACCCGACATGCATATCTTATATCAAAGATACTTGGCTAGAACCACATAAAGAGCAATTCGTCTTAGCATGGACGAACATGGTGAAGCATTATGGCACAATCACTACGAACCGGGTCGAAGGATCACACTTAAGTTTAAAAAGATATCTACGGTCATCGGTCGGTAATTTTGTCTCCGTCTGGCAATCGATTCATTTGATGATTATTTCCACGGTGAACGAGATTGTAGCATCATTTGAGATAAGCCTCAATATTGTAAAGCATGAATACAAGCATGAACACCTCTTGGATGGTTTAATCCATGTAGTATCTCACAAGGCCTTGGGCTTATTGTTTGAGGAGATTGGTAGGTCGAAGTCGGTTGGTTATGATCCCGAGGTTTGCGGGTGTTCATATCGACATTCACTCAGACTTCCTTGTGCACATGAGATTAACGAATATTGTCGTAAATCTATACCTATTCCAATAGATGTTGTTGATCAACGTTGGAGACAGCTGTCGATAATGCCGATGGTGGAAGTTCAAGATGATTTCTTTTCTTTGCCATAAGTGAAACTCCTGCACGCAAGGTGGTGTGTCGCATCGAAACCGGAGAGAAGATCCATTGAGGTTAAAATACAAAAAATTGCAGTCCCAGCAACAACTCGATTGCAAGAGCCATATGTTGTTCGAACTCCTAAGGGAAGACCACACTCAAGAAAGAGTAGAGCAAAAAAGAAGGAGAAGGAGTCAACTAAAAGAGATCCATCCTTATTTGAACATATTGAACGCAGTTTGGAGACAAAGTCCGTAATCAAAAGGGTGGTATTTCCGCAGAAAAAGAGTAAGCTTACTATTCGAAGGGGGAAGAAACAGAAAACGAACGATGCAGTCACGGCGGAGGGTTTAGATAACTTTTCTGATTCATATAGTCTATACATTGAAAATTTTCTACCTGAGATACGGGATTTTATTTGGTCTATTGTTGATGTTCCTAAGGATGGCCATTGTGGATATCATGCACTAGCAAGACAACTAAGCTATTCAGTTGAAGCAGGATGGAGACATGTTAGGGAAGAGCTGTACGAGGAGTTGGAGTCTCGACTACCCTTCTATAGGCAGATACTTGGCGAAAAATTGTTGGAGATTTGTTGGCAAGCTTACCTTGTACGGAAATAGTTACCGGACCAGACCATTACATGGATGTCCCGCCTGCTGCTTACGTATTCTCTAATAGGTATAAGATACCTATTGTAATTATCTCACAAGGCATTAACAATACTTTCTTTCCAATGTGTGCTCCCCCGGCCGAACACGGAGTATCCAATCTATGTTCGATAGGGTTTGTCGGACAACACTTCGTCATCCCAAGGTTGATCAGTCATTCTCCTATTCCGCCACCTTCTACGCTTTGGTATAAACACGCACCAGAGGAAGCGATCGCATGGACGACACCCTACACGGATGCAATGGCTGCCTATAAGAAGATGATGAAGATGGAGGATCCAAAAATTATGTCGAACGACTACTTTAATATTCTAATCGATTGATACTGTATATTGAAATGTATGTTGTGCAAAGAGCCATGTATGTTTAGCTGTATATTGAACTGTATGGTGTGTGTATGTTGTGCAATGAAAGAAGTTATTTAAACCCTATGACTGTATGTTGTGCATTGATATTAATCGATTTTGACTGTATGTTGTGCATTGATACTAATCGAAACTAGGACAGTCAAAATTATATGTAAAACAGTGAGGAAATTAGGACTGTCAAAATTTTGACAGTCCTAGAAGAAAGTTTAGGACTGCCAAAATTATGACAGTCCTGGAAGATACTAGGACTGTCAAAATTTTGACAGTCCTAAACTTTATCCACTGTCTGTGGACAGTTATATGTAAGTTTATGACTGTCAAAATTATGACAGTCCTGGAAGATACTAGGACTGTCAAAGTTTTGACAGTCCTAAACTTTATCCACTGTCTGTGGACAGTTATATGTAAGTTTAGGACTGTCAAAATTATGACAGTCCTGGAAGATACTAGGACTGTCAAAGTTTTGACAGTCCTAAACTTTATCCACTGTCTGTGGACAGTTATATGTAAGTTTAGGACTGTCAAAATTATGACAGTCCTGGAAGATACTAGGACTGAAAATTTTGACAGTCCTAAACTTTACCCATTGTCTTTGGACAGTTATATGTAAGTTTCTAAAGTTTAGGACTGTCAAAATTTTCACAGTCCTGGAAGATACTAGGACTGTCAAAATTTTGACAGTCCTAAACTTTACCCACTGTCTCTGGACAGTTATATGTAAGTTTAGGACTGTCAAAATTTTGACAGTCCTAGAAGAAAGTAGGACTGTCAAAATTTTGACCGTCCTAAACTTTACCCACTGTCTCTGGACAGTTATATGTAAGTTTAGGACTGTCAAAATTTTGACAATCGTAGAAGAAAGTAGGACTGTCAAAATTTTGACAGTCCTAAACTATCTCCACTGTCAAAATCTGCACATTTGACAACTGTATGTATGTAGCAAACTTAGAACACAAATTGTATGTATGTAGCAATTGTAGCAAATTTTCAAATTGTAGCAATTGTAGCAAACTTAGAACACAAATATTCAAAGTGCGAATTGTAGCAAATTCATTCAAAGTTTTACAAGTCAAATTCAAACTTAAAACTTTTACATGTCTCAAAACTCAAATTCATTGAAAGTTTTACAAGTCTTCAAACGGGGTCTAAACTTCATGCCGCCTCTTTGTACGTTGCTCTCTATTTTCCAAAAAAGAAAAATCTGCAGCGTTATCGATTTGTTGTAGTTCGTCATTGATTGCCATATAATTCGAACCCTGGCAACTTACGAGGCTTCTTCCCAACTTCTTCACTTTTCTAGCCTATTCATGAGAATTAAAAAAATTTGTTATGTTATAAACATTTACAAATATCAAACTGAAAGTGAAGAAGCTGGCTCACCATCTTGACCAATGCAGTATACAAGACCGATTTAGCTGGAAGATCTGAAGGTACACGCACAATACCGCCTCCGCGTTGGAACAAGGTAGGTAGTCCGACACCAGCGTAGTAGGCGAGATAGTCGTCGCTACATTCCGTCATATTTACTGCTGCTTGCCGTTCAGTGTCTCTAATAACGTGGCGTTGCCACTCGGTGAAGAAGTCCGAGACCCAGTTGAACGCCGCAGGAATATAGTTTAGCGGTTTGGTACCTCGCGGAGCAGTTATCATTTTTAAAGTGCACTTTGGGACAGTTTGTACGTAGCCAAACTGACGGAGCACTCTATCCGGCATATAAGCCTCCTAGATTTTATGACAACTTATAAGACCGTGATATAAAGCGACTGGTTGCAATGGACGACTAGTTTGTCGCAAATCACGGTATGGATCCCAAACAATCTGCACCGCATAAAATTTAGCATAACATCATTTAGCATAACGTAGTCAATTATTACCAAACATTAAAAAATTAGGTCTCAATTCACCTCTTCTGTCGTCATATCTTCGAGTGCATTCCGTAGGGCGGCCAATGTGTGAGGATGTTTGGCATCTTCCTTAGTTGGCTTCCATCGTCACATTCTAGGAAGGTTCTCGTCATACCCTCGGTTCAGTTTAGCCCGCTGCAGGGTTGGAAAGTGCTCGTATATCCATGCCTTCACGTAATCAGGTTAAAAAAATATTAGTCCAAAAATTTACAACAAAATTTTAAATTATGTATACAAGTTGACAAAGATATATCTATACATGGAGTAGAGTCTGACATACGGATATTGTCTTCGAACCCACGCGGGATGCCTCACTAAGCTCGCGGTAAAGGTATGCTAGTATACCGCTTCCCCAAGATATTTCTTCCACCGTGTCAATGTTGTCCAAATTGAGGAGATATTTGGCATGTATCGATGTTCCAGACTTATCCGTAATGCCGACAGCCCCTAAGATGAACTGCATATATTCGCGGGCCACATTATCGCTATTATCCATTTCGGGGTCCGGATCAGCGAATATCTCCTCCAAATATTTTAGAGGAAGTCCGTAGGACTTCTTGAATTCTCGAAGGGTGGTAAAACTAGTGGCATCAACTCCCAGACACCCTAATACATAATCCATAATATGGTCGTAAAAGTTGATGCTCGACTCATCAAAAGTTTGATTCATCATGACTCGACCATCAACCCTAAGTCCCAATATATGATGGACGTCATCAAGGGTAACCGTCAACTCCCCATTGGGTAGATGGAAAGTGTTGGTTTCTGGATGTCATCGTTCTACAAATGCTGATATCAGTGCATTATCCACCGTCGTATATGAGTAGCTACCCAAATATTGTAAACCGGTGGGACTGATTTTTGCCTTCACATCGTCTCCCAATAATTCATACCTCCATGTATTGCATTTTTTCCCATGGTTGATCACCGTCAATATACGAGAACTCTCCTGAAAAGTAAACAATTGGATGAAGTTATACCTCTATGTAAAATGTACTTATCTATAAATAATTGGATGAACTTTGAACTTACAACTATATATAAAATTATCATAACGTAATGTACTTACCGGATTGTTCCATATTTGGTATGCAATATGGTTTTCGATCGACGGTCACATAGAGCAACCGTTTGGACGAGTCTCGACTGGACTATCTGGCTGCTCAGAAGGTCCTGAACCATCAGTAGCCCGGTTTCTAAGGGTTTGTGGGAGACTCTCGACAGGACTATCTGCAGGATGAGAAGGTCCTGAACCATCAGTAGGCCGATTTGGGATATTTGGCATGTCCTCATCGGAGGAGGAAGAAGAACCAGAAGAACTAGGAGGAGCATGTCTCTTCGAACGAGTGTCAGTCTTCTTCGTCAATCGACGTTTCCTAACTTCAGGGCGTGCCTCGGGCTCGCGGATAGTGACACCTGGTTTAATAGTACGCGAAACATTGCGTTCCTTACGCATCGACGCAGTAGGACGTCTTCTGATGATATCTTCATCCACAGTGCCCTTCCGAGGGTCATGACTATAAGACAAAAAATAAAATTTTATTTAACATCCTAAATTAATTTAACATTCAGGACTGTAGAAATTTCTACAGTCCTATACGTATATAAGACTGCAGAAATTTCAACAGTCCTAATTTTTTAGGACTTTTGAAATTTCTACAGTCCTTTATAAATTTAGGACTGTAGAAATTTCTACAGTCCTTAATTTATATAGGACTGTAGAATTTTCTACAGTCATAAATCTATATGGAACTGTAGAAATTTCTACAGTCCCGCCCGATACTGCTCGATACTTTCGACGATTGTCGACATTGTATGCCCTAAAATCCGGTACGACCATCCAAGTAAACGTCTAAACTATATCCTAAACTACATTCAGGACTTGTATGCCCTCATTTGAAGAATGAAAAGAAAATCACTCAAAAATTTCGAAATGCAATAGGAAATTTTAAAATTTTTGGAAAATTTTGTAAATACAATAGAACAAGGAGAAGAAAGAATTGTACCTTGATTCTTTCGAGACTTTGGGAGCCATCGACAAGGAGGAGGAGGACGAAGTCGATGAGAACGGCTCCGCGGGAGGGGGGAGGGCTCCAGTGGGGTTTGGAGGGTTTGGGAGGAGGGTTTCAAATTTGGGCTAGTATGAGTAAACTAATGGGCTAGTGTGAGTAAACTTTGTTCATTAATGGGCTAGTCTCAATCCTGTGCTAGCCCTTAGTAAGCTTTGTAGTGCCCTTATCAAAAGCCTTCTAAAGACACTCCAACAATTACTTAGACTAGTTCAAATTTTTTTTTTTTTAATTTACAAGTTTGCCATTGAAGAAAATGTTCTAAGCTAGTCCATTTTTTTTTCAGGACTGTCACAATATTGACAGTCCTTCCAATTAGAAGGACTGTCAATATTGTGACAGTCCTAAATAATTAGGACTATAAAAAATTGACAGTCATTTCTATTGGATTTTTGACAGTCCATGAAAAAAATTATAGGAGGAGGAGGATAGAAGAAGAAGAAGGGCCGGCGGCGAGGGCGGGCCGGCGACGTCCTCCTCCTCCTCCGCCTCTCTCCGTCTGCTCCTCCTCTGGCGGTTGGAATTGGGGTTAGAGTTTGGGGTGGGAGAGAGGAAGGGTTGGCCTGTCCTAAATAAATTTTGGAGTGTCTTGTATAAAAGTTAGAAAAATCTACACTGTCCTGAAGTAATGGACTGTCCTAAACAATTTTAGAAGTGCCTATAGAGCAAGCCTAAGTTTGATGGTAGCCAGACTCCTGTACTGAATATCTGGTTGCTTTTTGTTGATTTGTAGTTCGAGGAATCGAAACTCATTAGAGCTGTTCGGTGAGGACAACTATAGGGAAAGCAGTAAGTCAAGGAAGCTGGGTAAGCAGCTGTAAGGTA